>OZ057404.1:14103457-14447497 GCA_964056735.1 Allodiplogaster pararmata
ACCAAACAAAAAAGATACAAAGTGGCAAAGTCAGACACCTGGACTTTCTGTACACCCTGTATCTGAAGACTTTATAGTCGATCATGGTTTGGACGTTACAGGCACAGTGTGTCTAAATATCTTTAGGAAACGAAATCTTCTTTTTTGGGCGATAGGAATGAAGAGTGATTAGGGAGTCGACCACTCTGTGTCAAGAATGAGTGAAAGAACTCATTGGCATCCAATATTCTTGTAGAATCACTCATTAACCAGTTAGAGCGTGGAAAACACGAGTTTGGAGCTACTGAAAGAGATACTTTGTTGGATTCGAACCGAATATTATTATTAATCAAGGTTTACTTGTTAAGCTGATTCTCATGTAATATATTTTTAAAAAAACTTTCAATTTTTCTGTGTTCGGTCGTGTTTTTCTCTTATTCGCCTAATGGTGTACAACTGGTAACTTATTTTTGTAGGTCTTCAAGGAGAATATTCTTTCAAGGTATTCGTGACGGATTCTCTTCACACAGACGAAGCCGAGGTTAACTTGGTTCTTTTTAAGGAGGTTTTCGTTTTTGTGGTAATTGTTATATGTCAAAGGTTTCGACATATTACAAGTAGAGATTTTGATCCTTCTTTGCTACTATCGTTACAGTTTGGATTGAACAACTCGAGCATGTTTTCGACTCTTTAAGGTAAAGTCAAGCAGTGGCTTCACTAAAAAAAAACGTAATGTGTTCAACTCGATATCGGTTCGAAAAACCTGCGAATTTCATAACAATTGTTTGAATTCTCGAATTCGTTGCTCCTCAAAAATTCGAGGATTGATTTAAGTCATGACTAAATGCTCGAAGAAACTTCAAATGTTCATTGAAGTCATTAGTAAATGACTCTAGAAACATAATTTTTTCAAAACCACTTATGACCTACAAAACCCTAGGTTTCCCTGACCATCGCAAGCTCATTCGAGTGTCAGCCACAATTCGATAACACCGACCCACTTCAAAATTTCGTATTCACCATCAAAGAGGTTACCTGTGTTTCCGTGAATATCCACTATCGAAGAATTGATGATTTTGGTTGAAATTCTTTTGAATGAAACATAATAACTTTTTTTGGGAAACTAGCCTACGTTATCTGTTTATGTGCTAAATTCGTCAATGGTAGATTCAGAGTTGAGAAAAAGGAAAATTTGAATTTTAAATTAAGAAGAAACACGATTGCGGATATGGTAAGAATAAAAGTAAAAAAATAAATGGACATACATAGGGTAAAGTAATTTTATTGAAAGGTGAGGGGAAATATATTTGAATGTAAATTTATGATTTGTTAACTCTTCAAATAACTTATTCAATACTTGATTCATTTTTTCAGTTGAACAATAATATTTCATTCATAACTCTATCATTTAGAACAGTCCTCCAGGCACTCTCCTGGGCCGAGTGCGGGCAGTGAAACTCGAAGAGAAATGTACACTGGAATATTCGCTATGGGACCCAAAAAATTTCAAGTTAGAACTTCTTAACTTCTACAAAATATTAGTCTATAGAGTTTATCTGAACTGCTGCCTGTAATCAATCGTAGGTCCCTAACCATTTTTGATTTACGTCATAAAACTTTGATACCCTTCTTCACAATTTCTGGCCCATCAAAAAACGTATTTATTTGAACGATTTGACGTGTTTTTTGGGTACGTCAATCAAACAGCGGATGTTGCTATCGATATTCACACTGGAGAGCTGCGGTCGGTACGGTCAATTGACTGCGAAAAAGACCCGATTCGGTTTTCGGTAAACTTTTTTTGAAAGTTGTTCGTTGTTCTTCAAATCATGCTGGGTTGAAGATCGATTTTATATCGAATTATTGAGTGAATGATTTGGTTGGTTCAATGGGGTTTGATTTATGAATTACAGGCTTCTCTCTACTCTTTACAAATAGTTGTGTTCTAAACTGAAAAGTCAATAGTTAAGGACCTTTCGGTTCGAGTTTATTTCATTTTCATCCCACTTGCTCAATCTCGCTTCTGTTCTTGCTCTCTATTTCTTTCTTTTTTTCATTGATGCTTTTTTGGGTTCTTATGTTATCAAACCAAAATTGAGCGGGCTTTTTTCATATTGTGCTCGCGCTTCACTCGAGAAAGCTGTCGGCGCAACAATCATCAGAGATAAGAATCATCAATGAAGATGATTCTCTCGTTCACTTTCCTCTAGACAACATTCATTTCAAGGTCAGACACCGGAGCGTTTCCCAATTTTTTTTCTTCAAAAAAATTCGAACAAATTTTTTTTTCGATAGGAGTTATTCTGTAAAACTTTATCAAATTTTTTTCATATTTTATACACTAACGTTGTACGGAAAAAAGTGCTAACAGAAAGATGATTCGGTAAAGGAGATGGGTTTTCGAAAGAATTAATATTGAAAAAGAAAGTAAAATAGAGAAAAGAGAGAGGCGTGAAAGAAAGTAACACAGATAAAAAAGTTGAAGACGTCGTCAGAGAATAAAAAAATACAATATTCAGGGGTCGAAGCTTTTGAAAGTTAAAAAAAATGTACGAGGAGATGGAAAGGGTAATTCTCTGATTTAAGATTTCGGAGGACGCTATTCTCGGAGAACTCGTCGGCTTCGTCCACGCTATAGATGGAGACGTCGATGATGAGGTTTAACTAACGTAACAGAAAGACGATGAATTGATGATTTTGTTCATTTTTTTACAAAGAAAAATTCCATGTTCACTCATTATACTTGTTTAATTTTCTCGATTGATGATTTTTTTCTTATTATACATGATTAATGAATAATAATAGAAAGAAAGTAAGCGAGAAAAATGGAAGAACTCTTGAAGCGAAAGAAATTGATTGATTAGCGAAAGAAATTGATTGATTAGCGAAATAAATTGATTGATTAGCGAAAGAAATTGATTGATTAGCGAAAGTAATTGATTGAATAGCGAAAGAAATTGATTGATTAGCGAAAGAAATTGATTGATTAGCGAAATAAATAGATTGATTAGCGAAAGAAATTTATTGATTAGCGAAAGAAGTTGACTGATTAGCGAAAGAAATTGATTGATTAGCGAAAGAAATTGATTGATTAGCGAAAGAAATTGATAGATTAGCGAAAGAAATTGATTGATTAGTGAAAGAAATTGAATGATTAGCGAAAGAAATTGATTGATTAGCGAAAGAAATTGATTGATTAGCGAAAGAAATTGATAGATTAGCGAAAGAAATTGATTGATTAGCGAAAGAAATTGATTGATTAGCGAAAGAAATTGATTGATTAGCGAAAGAAATTGATAGATTAGTGAAAGAAATTGAGTGATAAGCGAAAGAAATTGATTGATTAGCGAAAGAAATCGATTGATTAGCAAAAGAAATTGATTGAAATTGATGAAGGGTTAGAGATGTACATATATACAGTGAAAAGGAAATTTAAGTAAAAAAGGAAGAACGAAAGCAAGAAACAAATAGAGAAAGGAAAAATAAAGATTTAAAAAACGTAGCAGGGGGTCGCATAGGACAGTGTGTGCTCGGTTGTTAAATTGGTTGGCTCTCTACAGGCCCCGGTTGGGCGGTGGAGGTTCGGTCCCGGCCGAGTGCCAATTTTTGTTCGATGGATTTCATGAAAAATAAAGAGTTCGACCAAGACTGAGAGGAAAAAAAAGCAGTTAAATAGAGAGAATGGGAGATAGAAAGAAAGATAATTTAGAGTGAGATAGAGAAACGTCGAGAACTCAAAGAGAAAACTCAAAGAGAGACCTTTTTTCATGGGACCGCATGGGACAATGTGTGCTCGGTTGGTGTATTGGTTGGCTCTCTGCGAGCCCCGGTTAGGCAGCGAGGGTTCGGTCCCAGCCGAGGGTCAGTTTTTGCCCGTGTGATGGATTTCGTTAAAAAAGGGACGTGGAGAAAAAAGGATGAAAGTTTTCAAGAGAGTTTAGGATGCATAAACAGAATGGGGGTTCTAGAATACGTCAGAATAATTAAAAACCGTTCTCCCATTAAGCTAACTTCTTTATAGGTGTACTACCATATGATCGAGCCATCACCCAGCTTTGCTCTGGATCCCGTCAAAGGAAGCATTCGAGTTTCGCAGCTCCTCGATCGAGAACAACGAGATTTTTACAAGTAAGTTTGTTGTCCAAGATGCCGGACTGCGGTCTGACTGTTTCTGTGACAAAGAGGTTCTAACATTGAAGAATCCTTCCATGTAAGTATTTATGTACATGTTTCAATGAGGAACACAAAAAAATTCCAATTTTTTTATGTGCTCGTAAACTGAAACACGCATGTTACTATATAAGTTTGGAAGGTAGCAGATGACTGAATGTTCTTAATTAGTAAATCAATAACTGAAAAAAATATCGTTTTATTTTGTTTTAAAACAATCGAGACTAGGTACGTTAAAAATTAATCTGAGAAAGCTACCTGACCTGAGAAAGCTTTCGCTTTTGCTCTGAGAAAACGATAAACTTTGAAGATTTTAAAGTGGATTAGTAAAAGTGTTGTTTATGAGGCGACGAATTTGAAAGCCAACTCAAAGTTTTATTGCTTGATTCTTCTCTTATATGTTCCCAAGGCAATATCTTGTCCAATATTTCTCGCTAAATCTTTTTGTCTTGCTCCCGATTTCTCCCCCCCCCCCCCGCCTCTCTCTTTTTCTCATCGTCTCCTCAATTTCAGTCTAAAAGTGACCGCATCCAACAGACTCACTGCATCTACGCCAACGCCCTTGAACACCATCGACGTCTACATCCACGTTCTTGACGTGTAAGCGAGCGATAACGTTTCCTTTCAGCTTTAGCACTGTTATGACCCTTTTCTCTCTAAACTATTTTGATTTCTGAAACCGAAAATTAGTTTAAACGAGAGCTCACAAATTCTAAAGAACAAATTTGAATCCGTGTCAATTGATTCCCCGTGCCGTGAATGAAACCTTATCTGCAATGCTATCATTCTCGGATACTTAATTTCTCAACGAATTAGGTACACTCTCATCCATAGTCTTGTGATCTCTGTCTAGTCTCTGTGAGTTACTCTGAAGTTAAGAGTATTCTTATCGATTAAATTTCATGAAAATTTCTAGTCATTGGACGTTTTGTAGCTTCATTCAGGAACGCCCTTGCCATCCAAAATCATGAAAACGGTCACAGATCCCATTGATGCCGAACCCTCAGAAATGAGAATCCTCTGCAGTGAAATATGTTCTATATTCACATTCAATAGATTTCAACAAATGGAGAGTGACATAAAGCGCGACCCTAATGAAAACATGCTGAGAAATATATTGAATGAAGCCTGTTCGTTGTGAAACTCATGAGATTACAGAAAAAGGCTCAAACTAAGTAAGAGCTAGTTTTTTAACGATCAAACTAAGTAAGAGCTAGTTTTTTAACGATCAAACTAAGTAAGAGCTAGTCTTTTAACGATAGAACTTAGTAAGAGCTAGTTTTTTTCGATCAAACTAAGTAAGAGCTAGTTTTTACGTTCAAACTAAGTAAGAGCTATTTTTTACGATCAAACTAAGTAAGATCTAGTTTTTACGCTCAAACTAAGTAAGAGCTTGTTTTAACGCTCAAACTAAGTAAGAGCTAGTTTTTTTTACGAACAAACTAAGGAAGAACTAGTTTAGAAAACGAAATTGAACCCAGTTTTCTTGCTGGAGTGAGCGTGCCACCACTCTAACACCGAAGACAAATTGCTAACCTTTGCAATAAGGCTAAGAAGCTCCGTGGCCTTTAGCTAAAGTTTCGCAGCCTCGAGGTCAAGCAGGGATATTCATAAGTTTAGACTCAGCCTTCTATATATTAGTTCAAAATAATATTTTTTTTAGAAATGACAACGCTCCGGAGTTCTTTAACAAGTCACAAGTGATGTTGCTGTCAGTGGACACGGTGGCTGGCACAGTCATAAAAAGACTCAGGGCTGAAGACCCAGACATTGTTGGAGGTTCTATTTTTGCCGTAGCAAATGGTTTGGAGTGTTTTGAAAGTATTTGGTATTTCTGGTAGATCACTGGGAAAAGCATTGCCTGAAAGCACGAAGAGTGCACGGTTACCGCATAACTCCCGAGACTAGTTTTAATGCATAGCACCGTCAGTTCCTCTGTTTAAACCAGAAGCGTTTGCCTAAAATAGAATATCCATATCATCATAATGAGAGATTACAAAATCTTCAGAAACTTTGTTTGTTTAACGCAAGATTAAGCTGTTTTTTAATAGTCATTCACGTTACTAGAAAAGACTGAAGAGGTTTGGAAGCTAAGGTTTCAAGTCTTTTAGATTCAGCAGAAATCATGCCGAGAATTTGTTAATGATAGAAAATGATCTAATAATAATCGGAAAGCGATTCGACCGCTCACGCATGAAAAGAAAGTGAGATTGACTTTGAAACTCAAAAAAAATTTCAGATGAAGATGGTAGTGGAGTCTTCTATAGAATCCCGCAAGTGAGTTATGAGTACCGAGGAGAGTCCAGTCCGATAGAGGAAGTTTTCGCGATCGACGGATTGACTGGTGATGTCATACTGCAGAAGTCACTCAGGTATGATCAGTATCGAAGAATTCACTGGTCATTTGGTAATCATATGTATGTATGTATAGACATATGTATCATAATCAAATTTCCTTTTGACGAAATGCTTAGTTGTTTTACTTTTATCTCTAAATCTCTCTCTTTACATGCTTGATATCTTATCATTCTACTTAGATCTTTTTATATGTTAGTTATCTCTCCATCTCTCCCTATTTTTCCCTCCCCCCAGGTCTCCCACTCTCCTGCTCTATCGCTTTCTCTCTATCACTCGCGCTCTATTATTGAATGCTATCTCTCTCTATCTCTCATTCGCTCTCTCACTTTCTTTTTCATTCATCGTATGTCTATCAACTTGAACGGAAACTCGGATCAGAAGCTTTGAAATTTAATTGTGATACTTTGAAGGAGATTCAAGGGCGGTCAGTTCGAGGTAACAGTGGCCGCCTCAGATCGTAGTGATTCCATGGGCAGAGAGGACTTTGCAACTATCAAGGTTTTGGTTTTTTGGTTTTTGTTTTTAGTTTTGGTTTTTATCTCTTTTTTCATCTCTGTAAAAACATCAGCTAGTATGGGGGGTTACATGACAAAATGATTTGTTTTGAAGTTCAATAGATATCGAAAAGAGTTCGTTGAGAAACACTGAGTGAAGGTAAAACAGTTTTGAATTAGTAGTAGAAAAGGGGATCCGAAGTTAGTGGCGTGGCACGAAATAGCCTTGGTATAAATAGCCTTGGTATAAATAGCCTTGGTATAAATAGCCTTGGTATAAATAGCCTTGGTATAAATAGCCTTGGTATAAATAGCCTTGGTATAAATAGCCTTGGTATAAATAGCCTTGGTATAAATAGCTTTGGTATAAACATCCTTGGTATAAATAGCCTTGGTATAAAAAGGATTGGTATAAATAGCCTTGGTATAAATAGCCTTGGTATAAATAGCCTTGGTATAAATAGCCTTGGTATAAATAGCCTTGGTATAAATAGCCTTGGTATAAATAGCTTTGGTATAAATAGCCTTGGTATAAACAGCCTTGGTATAAATAGCCTTGGTATAAATAGCCTTGGTATAAATAGCCTTGGTATAAATAGCCTTGGTATAAATAGCCTTGGTATAAATAGCCTTGGTATAAATAGCCTTGGTATAAATAGCCTTGGTATAAATAGCCTTGATATAAATAGCCTTGGCATACATAGCCTTGATATAAATAGCCTTGATATAAATAGCCTTGGTATAAATAGCCTTGGTATAAATAGCCTTGGTATAATTAGCCTTGGTATAAATAGCCTTGGTATAAATAGCCTTGGTATATATAGCCTTGGTATAAATAGCCTTGGTATAAATAGCCTTGGTATAAATAGCCTTGGTATAAATAGCCTTGGTTTAAATAGCCTTGGTATAAATAGCCTTGGTATAAATAGCCTTGATATAAATAGCCTTGGTATAAATAGCCTTGGTATAAATAGCCTTGGGATAAATAGCCTTGGGATAAATAGCCTTGGTATAAATAGTCTTGATATAAATAGTCTTGATATAAATAGCCTTGGTATAAATAGCCTTGGTATAAATAGCCTTGGTATAAATAGCCTTGGTATAAATAGCCTTGGTATAAATAGCCTTGGGATAAATAGCCTTGGTATAAATAGCCTTGGGATAAATAGCCTTGGTATAAATAGCCTTGGTATAAATAGCCTTGGGATAAATAGCCTTGGTATAAATAGCCTTGGGATAAAAAGCCTTGGTATAAATAGCCTTGGTATAAATAGCCTTGGGATAAATAGCCTTGGCATACATAGCCTTGATATAAAAAGCCTTGATATAAATAGCCTTGGTATAAATAGCCTTGGTATAAATAGCCTTGGTATAAATAGCCTTGGTATAAATAGCCTTGGTATAAATAGCCTTGGTATAAATAGCCTTGGTATAAATAGCCTTGGTATAAATAGCCTTGGTATAAATAGCTTTGGTATAAATAGCCTTGGTATAAATAGCCTTGGTATAAATAGCCTTGGGATAAATAGCCTTGGTATAAATAGCCTTGGTATAAATAGCCTTGGTATAAATAGCCTTGGTATAAATAGCCTTGGTATAAATAGCCTTGGTATAAATAGCCTTGGTATAAATAGCCTTGGTATAAATAGCCTTGGTATAAATAGCCTTGGGATAAATAGCCTTGGTATAAATAGCCTTGGGATAAATAGCCTTGGTATAAATAGCCTTGGTGTAAATAGCCTTGGGATAAATAGCCTTGGTATAAATAGCCTTGGTATAAATAGCCTTGGTATAAATAGCCTTGGTATAAATAGCCTTGGTATAAATAGCCTTGGTATAAATAGCCTTGGTATAAATAGCCTTGGGATAAATAGCCTTGGTATAAATAGCCTTGGGATAAATAGCCTTGGTATAAATAGCCTTGGTGTAAATAGCCTTGGGATAAATAGCCTTGGTATAAATAGCCTTGGTATAAATAGCCTTGGTATAAATAGCCTTGGTATAAATAACCTTGGTATAAATAGCCTTGGTATAAATAGCCTTGGTATAAATAGCCTTGGTATAAATAGCCTTGGTATAAATAGCCTTGGTATAAATAGCCTTGGTATAAATAGCCTTGGTATAAATAGCCTTGGGATAAATAGCCTTGGTATAAATAGCCTTGGTATAAATAGACTTGGTATAAATAGCCTTGGTATAAATAGCCTTGGTATAAATAGCCTTGGTATAAATAGCCTTGGTATAAATAGCCTTGGTATAAATAGCCTTGGTATAAATAGCCTTGGTATAAATAGCCTTGGTATAAATAGCCTTGGTATAAATAGCCTTGGTATAAATAGCCTTGGTATAAATAGCCTTGGGATAAATAGCCTTGGTATAAATAGCCTTGGGATAAATAGCCTTGGTATAAATAGCCTTGGGATAAATAGCCTTGGTATAAATAGCCTTGGTATAAATAGACTTGGTATAAATAGCCTTGGTATAAATAGCCTTGGTATAAATAGCCTTGGTATAAATAGCCTTGGTATCAATAGCCTTGGTATAAATAGCCTTGGTATAAATAGCCTTGGTATAAATAGCCTTAGTGCTTTTAGGCTCACTTCATCTTTATGTAAATGAATGAACAAAACGAGAAACGAATGCTGTAAACCTTCGTGGAACTCAGGAATGAATAGAGAATGATAAATAATATTCAAGACGAGCGAGTATATGTATATGTATACTACATAGAATTAATTTCTATGCACACAGAAAAAGCGTATTAATAGTCATACCTTCGAAAGCATGAAAATAGAACTATATATACTTTGAAAAAAATATTCCAAATCGTTCCGCACACAGGTGTTACTATTCATACTTTAAAAGTATGAATAGTCATAAAATGAAAGTATGCTAGGAATACTTTCAAAGCATGATGTCTACGCAATGAAAGCATGCTATATATACATACTTTGAAAGGGTGCTGTCTACAAAAAGAATGTATGTATGCTGTTTCTTGGGTTTTTCATTCAAATTTTTTGGTTTGTTTGTGACTTTCCAGAAGGGCCTTTTTTTCCCAAAAAGCGTTCCCGAAGGACCCTTTTCAAGGAAAGCGCTTCATAATCAAATTTTTCCCGATGCCTTTCTTCCAGAATAGCTGGGTTGAATGATTCACACGATACGATTCGTATGTGTGCTTTTCCCGTAAGGAGTAATGGAGATAATAAGTGTATATAGAGCAACCTTAGTCAACCGGGTTTAAAGATTAGATAAGTGCCAAGAAAAGGTAGAGAGCCACCAAGGCATAATTTCAAAATTATCCCATTGACTCATTGATTGTATGCCCTTTATAGCATACTTTCATACTCACGCGCAGGAATACTTTCAAATTGTTACTATTCATAAATCACATGTATGCCTTTTTTAGCATACTTTCCCAAACTCATCCTTTTTGTGTCTCTGTGTGAGTGTGCTCTAGTGAACCAGGTCCCTTTGAGATTATCATCTACTCTCCATCAGATGTAGTCATCTTCGAAGTCGCCGCAAATCCTATGAAAATCACCAGGGAAGAAATCCAGCAGCGAATCAAGTTCGTATGACCATGGTTTTCATGCTTGGTTCAATATACAAACTTGAATGTACAGTACATATTTACATTGTGGAGCAACTTCAATATCTTTCATCAAGTTTAAATTCATGTTTCTCCATCTTACATTGACTGTTGATGGAGTGCTAGGTTTTTGGAATAGGGCTCCCGTTTCCAAGTCATTCGAAAACCAACGACAATAATATATTTATTTCAAGTGCTTCAACTTTGGACATTTGATAAGTAATTTATTTAACACCGGGACCAAATATTCCTTTGTTCTCATATCTTGACTGACAAACTAATCATGATTAGAAATCGAGGTCAGGTGCGGTACTCACGCTTTTCCAGTACACTCGCAAGTGCAGAAAAAGACCTGAAACCATATGCCGCGGCCATCTCTCACCATGAAATCGAGGGCCACATACTACGGTAGGTCTTTCAGCTCTTCCCGCTTTTTCTACAGCTGCATTTTCAAACGCTTCTTCCAAGTCACTTAAGAACATCAGAAATCCTGAATCAGATAAATATCATGAAAACTTATATAATTCAGAATCATACAACTCTTATATCAAACATTTTAAAATTCGAATATCACTTGTGTAGGTGTCGAATCTTTTGAAATTCTTCCAAGATGTCTTGCCTGAACTGGAATGAGCATGCTATTAACAGTTTCTCACCATTATTCTAGCCATTTTTTTGTTGCATTAAATGAAAATTTTTTTTAGAGTGTTTGCTGTGGAATATAAAACCATTTTGCATTGAAAAGTATGAATAAATAAGATCATAATTAGAGTCTGAAATCCTAAAGTATTATTGTAGTTTTAGTAGTCAATGTTTGAGTTGAAAGAAAGTTAGGTAAACAACAGTTTGTTTTTCTGAAGATTATTCTACAATTTCTTGTGGCTCTTTTTTCTGCTCACTTTAGAGAAACCACTGACGTCCATGCGATCTTTGTGAATGAGACGGAGAAAGCTGTCGTTCCTGCTGCACATGTAGTCACTCTCATGGACAAGAAGAGCAAGGGGGAGAACATCCAACTACCCAGGATCAAGGAATACAGAGTGCGTTTTGAAAAACAGCCAAGTGCTACATAATTAAATTTAAAATATGTACTTTCAAATGCAGTTCACGTAAATCCAACTTCCATATCCGCTCGATAGGAGCCTCAAACGTCACTTTGGTATGAATGAATGCCAAAACTTTGAGTTTTAGAAACGCTTTGAGAACTACAATCGCTGAGTCCTGAATTTTCTACACTATAAAGGGATTTCATTTCCAAGGACTTAAAAAAGTTTTTCACGGAAAACTCGTCTGGTAATGAGAGCGAAACCCTCCATTTGGGGTTCTCTAATTTTCGGTTGATTTATGCTGAGATACTTTCAGTTGTAACATCTCCACATGATATGTAGCTTGTTTTTTAAATACAAAGCTGTCAATAAGTTCACCACGAACGGTAAAAACTGGTGGAATTTCGCTTGGGTCTGACAAATCGTTTCGGTTGATCTCTATCCACGAAAGTTGGACTCGTATTTTTTTCTGTTGGTACTGTATTTTTCTGTTGGTACACAATTTTTTCTGTTGGTACTGTACTTTGGAGTTCCAGGAGCCCTACTCTGTACTGTACTTTGGAGTTCCAGGAGCCCTACTCTGTACTGTACTTTGGAGTTCCAGGAGCCCTACTCTGTACTGTACTTTGGAGTTCCAGGAGCCCTACTCTGTACTGTACTTTGGAGTTCCAGGAGCCCTACTCTGTACTGTACTTTGAAGTTCCAGGAGCCCTACTCTGTTTCCTCCTCCACTGCGTATCGTCCACTCTTCTCTCCCCTCACTCTTCTCGCTCTCATATTCTCCTTCCTTCTGCTTCTTATCATTTCCATATTCGCCACCCTCATATGCTGCTACAGGAGAAAGTGAGTTTTTGATCGATTTACACCGTTACATACTGGTTGGTATTTAGAATGTTCGAGTTCAATGTTTATGTAATTTTTCATAAATAATTATACTTTCATACTATAAGTATGAATAGTAATAAATTACAAGTATGAATAGTCATAAATTATAAGTATGAATAGTCATACTTTCAAATGTATATGTTTCATTTTCCATACTTTTTGTGTATACTATTAGTTCCATGATAGTCGAATTTGGTTACCTGAAATTTGAGTTGTTTTTTTTTCTCATGCATACTAACATTCAAAAGGAAAGAATGTGTGGTTGAGAGCGAAAATAGATAGAGAGCAAGTCCATACGATATTTGGGCTTGTTTGTATTAATGTTGACATTAATTCTCAAACTACGAGTATCACGAAAACTTTTCAACAAAAAAAACTAGACTCAATCAATGCAAAAGAAAGAAGACCTAATCAATACATTAAGAGAAGGACTCAATCAACAAATCTGTGTTTCAGATACGCTGAGTTACGAAAAGAGCGAGAGGCTGCTAGATTGGTGGCCGAGTCTAAAAGAGGGCCTTCATTCTGGCCTCGATTCACACCACCGCCCATCTTCCAACTCGATCCGGCGGACTCCTTGAGGTTTTACTTTTTCCGAACCTAACCATCCGATGTTTTGTATTCGAGTATAATCGTCATCATTTCTGATTAGTTAGTGTAAATAATATCATTGAAAATCATCTCGAAGATCATTGTGAATGTTAATCGGTTTGGCATTTGAATATGGTAGAAGGAGCATTTGAATATGTCAGAACATTTGAATATGGTAGTTTTGTTGATGTTTTTAAATTTTTCTTTCCATAACAATAATCACGTGACGCGTAGGTTTATTCGGTCTTGTTTTTAAGCCATAAGGCCTCGTCTAAATTGTAGTTTGCCTATGCATCAGCGGAGATTTAAATTTTCTAGAAAACTTGAAAATATCGCGTAATTTATTAAATTGTTACTAATACTTTAGACACTGGGGTTTTGGCCCTTCCATCAACCAAAGCGTCTTCATCATACATTCAATATTCTCAATGATAATTTAAAAGGCATTGGAATCTTTATGACTCTTTTCTTTCTTTGAAAACATATCTTGGATAGGAGGGACAATGTTGATCGGATCATTCAGATCGTTGAACGTGTAGAATAGGTAATATAGGTTTTTTTGTATTTTCTTGCACCATCCAGCGCTAGGAGCAGTGTGTTACTACATCAACTGAGCTTTAATGTTACCCAGTTATCTCTTGATTAAATGAAACGAGCCCCTGGAAAGACTCTCTGATATCCAAACTTGAAACCCTGACATCTTAACCCCTCAAAAAAGGTACCTTCGAAAACAAAAACCACCATAACACTCTCTGCTATCCACCGCTTCTTATGAAAAACTTTCTTAAGATTTTTTTAAAAAAACTGTCTTGAATTTTTGTTTTACAGAAACCATTCGTCATTCGGTTCGGAGTTTTCATGTCCAACCAAATACGCAATCCAAGAAGCCAAGATGGACGTTTTGGAGCCAGAACAAGGCTTTGCCATGACCAAGTTCTCAAGCCAAGCACTGAAATCAAATGCACCGACTTCAGATCAGAACTCGATATCGACTGATTATGCTGTACAAGAAGCTAAAATGGACGTATTTGAATGATAAAACATATACAAAATTTAAAAAAAAATAATTTTCTTATCACCTCTGATCGTTAAACATAGGCTATCTATCCTTTATATACCAAGCAGGATGGTTTATCACCGAGTCCTTGGTAGTGCAATGGTAATCGCTTCCGGTAAGAGAAGGATGACCGTTTTCAACCCCGCATCAAGAACTATATTTTGTCCGTGCGATTATATTGTGAACCATTTCTCTAGATATCTTCTCTTCAACTCGGATTCCTGGTAAACAAATTATGAAAGACAATTGGGCTGTTTCGAGAAAAAAAAGTTGAAAAGTGCTCTTGAATAGATGTTCTGTCATCCAAACTCGTTTAATTTGCTTATAAGTTGATAAGAAGACTCGGTGATAAAGAAGCGACTGGAAAAACTTAGTTATGACATTTCTAGAACGATGGATATTTTTTTCTGATAGAGATCAATGATAGAGAAAGGAAACCTACCCAGTGCAATATTCGTGGTGTTATATCGTACTTCAATGTTGTTTTTTTTATCGTAAGTAGCGAATATGAATAATGACAAGATATCACTCATTTCTCAACACACACGAGAAGACGAACAGCGGTGAAGTTGGGAAAACGAAATTCATGTTCAGAATAGTCGATAGCCCGCCCAAGAGGCTCAATTTTTAATGATGGTAGGCGAGTACTTAGACAGACTCGCTAAAATTAGAACAAGACCACTGCAAATGCATTAAGAGCTTCCGAAAATAATTCGATTTTCGCGCTTTTGTCGATTATTACCTTTATAAATCCTCAAAGTGTCCAATTTCAGCTGGCATAAAACCACCGCAGTTAGAATATTTTTAAACATAAAAAGGTTTAAGTTATACTTTGGAAGCTTGTTAAATATAAAGTTTTGATCTAGAAAGTTGAAATTTGGTCCAGTTTTGGCATAGAAGTTATGAATATACTGAGATGAAGCAGAGTTATAAATACTATGTTTTCTGTACTTCACTTGTCCTTGTTGTATGGGCCTTAAAATGTGCATTATGTTGTGTGCGTGTGTAGCTCAGTCGGTAAGAGCATCGCCCGGAAAGCGAAGTTCGCGGGTTCGGTTCCCGTCACACCATACAATTTTTGCAAAAGTTTCTGCGAACAATCCGCTCTTCTACTCGGTAAAAAAATCCGTTGCTTGATATCAAAGAGGAGTAGGGAACACTCTTATTTACATCTTTTGACCTTAACAAATTGAATACCCTTTATTATTCATTTAACATTAAATGAATGCATCGTTCAACAACTTTATTTCAAACTTACATAACCGGAAGTTGTACCTACATCTTTGAGCTACATACATATATAGGTGTTCTTTAGTTTGTGAAAAAAAGAGAAGTTATATCCAATAAGAGTGCCCAATCATCCGAAAATTCAACCAAAATATACTGCAATGTAGTTTTCTCGATGTCTCTTTATCGAGACGCATGTGGTCTTTTTTCCTGATAGCCTCAAACGAATGGGAGGCTCGCACAGCTGTGACATCTGTTACGATGCGGTTTGAGACCAATTTTAAAATGGTTAGAGCGTCTTCTCTTTCGAGAACCTTACGTTTAAAAATGTTGAAGATATTCACAGGCATTTCTGAGATAATGTCTGTTATCAACATAACAAAAATTCCAGTATTCCGTAAAAACTATCCGCAAAACTTAGATTCTTACTGAGAAAAAGCCTCCCATTCAGCTCTATCGCAAAAATTAACAATGTGACTTCGGAAGGGCAGTTGTGAAAGATTCGCTCCAGTTTAAAAAAAATTTTGAGCCCGCTTTATGAACTAGTTTTCACCCGAGCACTAGTTTATTAATATTACTTCGGAATTAAGCATCTCAACCCTTAATCGGCTAATTTGTACTTTTATCTATTAAAATGTTCTCGAGACCAGCCAGCCATAAAAAATTTCTGAACTAGAGACCTTGTTTCATGTACAACACAAACCATTCACAGGCAGTAAAAGCACTCCACAAAAAAACGGTCACAAATGGTGAACATTTCAACCGGACAGAAATTAACCCGTTACGCGGCGGCATCAAACTGGCGATGAATCTTTCCCTAACGGTGATTGCGAGCGCGATACCGATTGCAAACACTAATACGTTCAGGAGAGAATGAAAGAGGTGACAATTGAACTATCGCATAGAAAAAAGCTAGTCCACCGGGCGCGGTTTGAGTCGAGATGGCTGGGTTCGATCCCGCCCGGTAGACTAGCTTTTTTTCTATGCGATAGTGGGTTCTATCCCGCGCGGTAGACTAGCTTTTTCTATGTGATAGCTCAATCGTCATCTTAACCAGGCGTCACTCCCTTTGAACTGTGTGACTTAGAATTTGAAAAAAGAACGAGACATTCAGACGGAGCAAAAACAATATTGAAAGCCTATGACTCTCGTCTTCTGTTTCCAGTATCAAGTGAATTCACTCTTTGCAAATGCAAAGAAAACTTCACTGTATCCATTTTACTGTCTTTTTCACGCCTTTGGAGTCTTCTCGTGCTAAGAGATTGTTTTGAAAACTTCCGCTTCTAGTGCGAGGAAAATCTCTCAGTATCCCAAGAAGATTCACAGAGCATTGCTTTTCGTCTGAAACAACTCTTTTCTGCGCAACTATTTTGAGCTTTCTTCTTTGATCCTTTTTTTGTTGATTGTATGTATGTATACAACATGTATGTCGTTTCATTTTTCAAGCCTAAAGTCAGAAGTTAGCGATATAAAAAGAATTTGCAGGACTCTACTAGTTGAGACTTCAAAGCCTTCAAGATTTTGTCCCTTAAACCAAACATGCTCTCAAACACGTAATCCTCGCAGTAGGGAAGTGGGGGATGCAATTTGCAGCGACGGGGTCGTTGTTGGTTTATACGGCGTAAACGCGGCATCCATAGAACCCTTACTACTACTACTACCACCAAACTCCGACAAAGCGGGGCAACAACAACACTAACAAACATGGTCTCAAGTATTAGAATTAATATTTTGTATTGAGATTGCTAAGTGAAGCGCTTCGTGAAGAAGTTCCAGATATTTAATATCTTTTTCATGCTAGATTTGACGACGCGGGCTGATTTTCGATGGTAAAGATACGGACGTTTCTCTTTCATTAAAGCATCATCAACGTAATACCCTTAAACTTGGGTAATTGAAACATTGAAATTATATCGCATCGATAACTTTCTACTTTTCTATTTATACATTAAAAAAAACTTATGTCTTTAATTGTAAGCATCTATTTAGGTGGAGGGACTACTTTGTCAAAGCCGTTAGTCCCCAATTCCTAAGGAAGGCAGAGAACGCTGAGGAGTGGAGTCGTCACATGTCGCAACAGATCCCATAATCGATGATGTTATATTACCGATGTGGCTTGCTGATCTTGATAAAGCGTTTAAATTGAAAAAAATCTGTTTAGGTTGTGTGCTTTTTCCTTTGGTTGTAAAGAGATTGAGCTTGTTAACCAACATCACTACAGGGTGTTCTGAGTTCTGAGGGAGCAATCAAACCTCTTTTCGCCAGAAAACTTCTGATGACCTCTGCCCCTTTCCTCTCCCCCAAGCCTTCTTTGCTTGAAAGATGCGCTTAGATACCTCCTGAAAGAGTGATCATAACTATTGCCACTGATAAACTTTCGATGACCCTTTTCCTTTTTTTTGGTGCTTGAGCCCCTTCTACGAGAGCAATGACAAATTTTACCTCTGAGAAACCCCTGATCACCCTTTTCATTCCGAATAATGTGTTTCGAGCCCCTGGAAAGGAATTGACCTCTCTCCCCTCAGCAAAATTCGCAACATATCGCTCGTCGGTTTTCACTGTCAGCGAGTTCTCATGCCTTTCACTCCTGCAAGACCTCTGAGAGTCAGCTATCAGCCATGTCCTTGTATGGCCATCTCATATCTCAACAGCTAGCATAAGTTGAGCACGGAGGGCAGAAGTACATTTTTTAAAAAAGATTCTTCACTCAAGAAAGATTCAATAATCACACTACCCTCGATTCTCACTTCAAATCGTACAATCGCCCACAATTTGTGTTTTTGGACATGTTGATGCGCAATGCGGGCAGCTCGACTTTTCACCAAATTAGACAAGTAGGCTGATTTAAGTGAGTAGTTTCGATATCATCCATTGTTTTCTTTTTGTGTTTTACACGTGATTGTTTTGTAACAATGCTTCACGGAACAAATTTATCCGTTCAATTATTCGCAACACTCACTAGCTAACAACTTCCTGTGCTCGAGCTGAAGAAAAGAGGAGAAATTCGGTTTAGAGAATCGCGAAAAGAGTAAAGAGGGCTCCTTTGATAGTAGCTGAACTCTATTCTAACACAAAGGAAAACTTAAATAGCAGATCTTTCTATAGAAAGAAAGTACTGAGGAGGAGAGAGGAAATGAGAGTGAGAAAGTAAGATTGAGATACACGGATGAAGACTGGCAGAGAGCGAGAGAGAGAAAGAAAGAGAGAGAGATGAGAGAGAGAGAGAGAGAGAGAGAGAGAGATGAGAGGGGAATGGATAGAAAATGAGAAGTTGAAATACTTTTTGAAATAAGATTCAGAGGCAAAGAAAAGAAAACAAAACAAAACCAAAAAGAAGGAAAGCACTGGAAAAAAAAGAAGCAAGAATTTGCGAGGAAATGAAAAGACTTAGAAAAGTGAGGCGGGGGATCACACATGGACAAAAACTCCCGCTCTTTATTCGTCTCGTATTTTACTTTCTCTAGTTCAGCGCTTTTTTTCAGTTACTCTTTTTTCTTTTTATGCTTTTTTCATGCTACTTCTCTTCTACATTTTTTCTAGTTTTTTTTCTCTCCAACTTACTGGAATGAAAAGATTCTCCCTGGTCATTTCCACCTTTTCCTACGCAATGTCTATCCTTCTGTTTTTCTTTCTCCATTCTTCACCCTTTTTCAAAATTTTCTCTTTTTTCTGTTCCTCTCTTTACCTCTCTCTTCCGTTTCTTGCTTCTCTCCCTATCTCTCTCTCTATCTCTATCTTTCTCTCTCTCTCTCCCTCTCAGCTCACAGCCGTTTTTCTCCTAGCTCTCTCTGAATTTTTGTGCTCTCGCCTCTGTCCTTTACCCAATGTCAACGTGTTCGTGACCTGCAACCATCCATCGCGGCAAACACAATTCTGCCTGCTTTTTGCCTTGAATCTCCTTCCAGATGCAGCTACCCTAACCCTCGCTCCACCGTACCGCCTGTCGCCCTGCCTCTCACTGTGATATGCCGATCGGATGACTACGGTCTTCTTCTCAACTATTCTTCTCCGAATACTATCAGCGCACGTCTCCGAGCTGGCCGCAGAGATTGCGGCCGAAGAGTTCCAAGTAAACTTTTTGGGAGAAAAAATTATCTCCTTTTTTTACTGATGTTTTTTGAGTAAAAGTCTTATCAAGTTCTCACTTCAAAGAAGGTTCGATTGTGTCATAAATTAAATGAGCACTGACCCCAGAACGGAGGTTTCTGAGTTTGCTTCAATATAGGCCAGATAGTCTAATCTAAAGGGGTTAAGAAATGGTGGTAGGGGTTTCATGAATCGGAACCTTCCGCGGTGGCTATACACACCAGTAGTGACTCAGGGGGAACAAATGGTGATAGGGATTTCATGAACCGGAATCTCCCGCGGCGGCTATACACATCAGCAGTGACTCAGGGGGGAACAAATGGTGGTAGGGGTTTCATGAGCGGGAATCTCCGCGGCGGCTATACACACCAGCAGTGACTCAGAGGGGAACAAATGGTGGTAGGAGTTTCATGAACCGGATTCTCCCGCGACGGCTATACACACCAGCAGTGACTCAGGGGGAACATATGGTAGTAGGGGTTTCATGAACCGGAATCTCCCGCTGCGGCTATACACACCAGCAGTGACTCAGGGGGGAACAAATGGTGGTAGGGGTTTCATGAGCCGGAATCTCCGCGGCGGCTATACACACCAGCAGTGACTCAGAGGGGAACAAATGGTGGTAGGAGTTTCATGAACCGGAATCTCCCGCTGCGGTTATACACACCAGCAGTGACTCAGGGGGGAACAAATGGTGGTAGGGGTTTCATGAACCGGAATCTCCCGCGGCGGCTCTACACACCAGCAGTGACTCAGGGGGGAACAGCAACTGGTACTAATATATAGCTCAGGTCTTGATCTCATTTCAGGGATAACGCACCCCACCGTTAGGCGGGTATAAGCGCGGGCCAATTTACTACTTTTGACGAATGGAGGAATAATGAAACTAACGGAAAGATTGGATTAAACCTATTAAAACTTGGTAAAGTGAAATATTTTTAAAGCAAAAAATCATGGGTAATTTTAGAGATTGGAATTAGTTCTATTTCCGAGTGGTATTACAATTTGAAAATTGAATTTCTTATACTTTGTTCCTTATCGGTATTCAAATGGAAACTCAATGGGAATAGAGACATCCTGCCCAATAATTCATTTATACATTTTTTACAAGTATAAAAAACTTATCGAAAGAAAAAAGATTTTAAGGTGGACGACATTGAGAAGATCCTGAAGAACGTCCCTTCTTACAATCGACATTCCTACCCGAATCAAAACTCAGGTACTTGAATGAATGAATGAATGAATGAATGAATGAATGAATGATTGATTGCATGAATGAATGAATGAGTGAATGAATTCAGGTACTTCATCCGAATTCGGACATTTCTTGACCAAGATAGGGAATTTTACCTCCTATTGTACGAACGTTTCCAATTACATATATTCATCTCTCTCTCTCTCTATCTCTCTCTCTCTCTCTCTCTCTCTCTCTCTCTCTCTCTCTCTCTCTCTCTCTCTCTCTCTCTCTCTCTCTGTTTATCACAGTGTTGGTTTTCTTAGGAGCACTGTAAATCTTTTTGCATATAATTCATTCTTACCTTGAGTATGAATTTATTCTTCAATCATTCTTTATTCATTGAGTATGGATTCATTCTTTATTCTTTGAGAATGAATTCATGGTAAAGTTAGCCACATACAGAGGAGATGTAGGAGACCTTTCGCATGTGTAAGTTCAGTATGTGAATCACCTCTTTTTTTCTTGTTCACAATAAATTGAGTGGTCAACTTTTCTCTTTGCCCTCCTTATTTCGTGGTGGATCAATAAGAAATAGCACAGCTTCTAGAAGTTGTCAAAACCTAAAAACTGTATCGTTCAAATAATGCCAGAACTTACTGACCTCTATCTACTATCACCTGGTATGCTTGAATGTTGGCGCTTCATGTCACTGGCATTGAGATGAAGCGTCTGAATTTGTTTTGATTTAATTATTTATAACAAACTATAACTGATTTATTCCTTATAGGATGGGAATAATGTATTGAAAGGTAATTCGAACCATTCTCTTACATTTAAATTAATCTGCTCTTTTCACCGTTACTTCTGGAGGGTAAGAAATCGATTGATCATCCTCTGAGAGTAGACTTTAGGAGTTTAAAACTTCAACGCTCTGAGTTGAAAGTGTTTCAAAGTGGAACTTCTGTTTTCGAAGTCGAGGGTGGAAAAGTTCTCGACTCAGGGTTTTAGCTTATGTTTCATATCAGGGTTGACACATGCTCCAACTAAAAGAAAAGGAGACAAAACAACGAGAGGTAAAGGTAAATGCTTGAATGAGAGAGAAGGATAGAAAGAGATCAAGAGGTAGAGATAGGAAGGGTAGAGTATTCAGGTGAAGGCAGAGAAAATTAGAGAGAGATAGGAAGAGAGAGAGAGAGAGAGAGAGAGAAAGAGAGAGAGAGAGAGACGAGAGAGAGAGAGAGAGAGAAAGTAAATCAGAGAGAAAGAGTAAGAGGGAAAAAAAGAGATAAGAAGAGAGAAAATAAGAAAGAGAAAGAGAGAAATAAAAAGAGAAAGAATAGGGAGGAAAGACAAAAAGTGAGGCGAGAAGCCGAGCAGTGAGGTCGAATTGAATGTCTGATTTCTAAAAGTTGACGACCACGATTATCAAGTGATTCATTCACTCATACATCAAATTTATTGCGATAATACGTTCAGCAAAACTTTCATTCATTTTCACAGCATTTATTTTTTTAGTGATTGCTGTCGAATATTTTTTTAAAGATAGCTTTGAAAGACCTAACTCCTTTCTACAAAGTTTTTTTTAAAAAGTAATTTAAAATGTAGAGCTTGGTGGCGCTACTTATGACATCACTCTTATTTTCTGCTATAATGACTATTATTCGTCCAAGACTTCTTTTGTAAGGCCCTTAATCTTTGCTCCACTTCTTTTTTTTGAAGGCTTCAAATAGTTGAAAGCTTCTAAGACAAGCTTTGAGGACTTGAATTTATCCTTAATAAAAAAATGCTTACACACCCTCAACTCTTAGTTGTTTTTAAAAAATAAATAACTTGACGACTTCAGGCAGGTAGCTTTTAAAAGTTGATTACTTTGGCTTTTTGATTCTACTGTATTTCTTGTCTTCTTTTTTTCTTCTTCTCTGATCTCTGTTTTTTTTCTCTCCACCTATTGATCTACTAAATCTTGATCTACTAAATCTCTTTACCGATATTGTAATTTTTGAAATAGAAATCGAAATTCTTTATTACCATAGGACAGCTTGTAAGGTCACCGCTCATATGGAATTAAGAAATAGGAAGGGGAAAATGGGGAATAAGATAATCAATTTTCGTTGGGTTCCACTCTTGCTGTTGACAACATAAAGTTCGGTGTAGGGTTATCAGATTTGAGAGGTCTTTCTCTTCTAGAGCCTTGCCGAATGCTTCGATATCTTGAATCTCTTTAAAATTATCTGTAACTTTATTCCATAAAGCAACTGCTATAGAAAAGAAAGAATGTGGATCATTGTAACGTTTAAAGTTTCTTTTCTTACCTCTCTCACAATATTTCATATGTTTTTCTCAAACTCTTCGTCTCTCTACTTCCTCTCTTACTAACTTACTTACTTATTCTCTCTCTCACATTAATTCGTTCTTCCTTCAACGAAACTATTGTCTTATGGAAGTCTATAAAGAAATTGCAACGGAAATGAAAATGATGCAGCAAAATTGACTCTCCGTTTTCTGCGACTTACTTCCTGTCTTGCCTTTTTTTCTAGTCTTTCTCTTTTCTACCCCTGGGCAATTTTTTGCACTACTTTATTTAATCTACTTTATTTTTACTCACTAGTTTTTACAAGCCCCTAATAAAAATTTTTTTAATCTTCTTACTTCCTGTTTACTATCACTATGGATTCTCGACGTATATCTCACAAGCATTGTCTCTCTCCTTTTCTCTACCCCCTACTTTTTTTCTCTGCTTATCTATAGAAGATTTTTTTCTATCCTGCAAACACTTCTGAGTCGGGAACTCTCTACATATCTCTGTTCCCTGATTGTGTTCTTTTCTAATCCTCACTCCCCTCACCCACTTTTCCTTTACTTTGAATTCCCAACCCAGCGGTGACCAGTGAGTGCAATCGGAAGTGATGGATATCCAAGCTTTCCCTCATCTTCATTTTTTGAAGTAATATTTTAGGAGGCCCGAAAAAAAAGGGGGGGGGTGGTAGCATCTTTTCGAGTGAGAAACAGAGGTCCTACAGCATAAAGGAACAAAACTTGAGCCTTGTTGAGCGCTTTAGTACAAAGCTTTACTAGAACATCCTGAATGAGTGTCGATAGCGGTGTCAATGTGCAAAAAAAGAAGGTTTTTTTTAAGATGCTCATTGAAACTGGGATTTGGTTATAGGTGAACTGCCTTTGTTGAGAAAATTCAAAGCCAAGAATCTCTGGGGACGGTAATCCGGTGAATTGGAGCAGCTTCTAATTTTTAAAGATCTTTGAGCTTATTTCATCAGTTTTTAACTTTTTTGCGTTACCTTTACGCATTACTGCTCAGTATGCGTTACTCTCTGCAACCTAATTTTTATCCAAACGTGTAGTACATAGCGATTCAAAGTGTGCTTACTGATGTAGCAATGACCAGGGCAATACGTGGATGAATTCAGCAGCTTTCATTCAGCAACACTAATTACAGCAGCAAGAGATACTCAAGACATAATGGCCTTTTTCGGTCCTTGGGAGGGGTAAAGGGGCAGAAAAGGGAGAGAGAGAGAGAGAGAGAGAGAGAGAGAGAGAGAGAGAGAGAGAGAGAGAGAGAGAGATAGAGAGAGAGAGAGAGAGAGAGAGAGATAGAGAGAGAGAGAAAGATAGAGAGAGAATTAGAGAGCAAGAGAGATAAATAGAAAGCGAGAGTCAAAAAGAAAAACAATATGATGGAAGCATTGGAAAAGGGAAAATATCATTGTGTGCTCGTTAGCATTCTTTCTACTGGAAATATGGTCTAAAGAACAAAAAACATTTCACAGGTCTGTTTAGCCAACGTTTTTTTTTCTCAAAATGGACTCCTTGAACTTAAAAAAAACCTTACGTGCTCTTTTGCTTCATAAATCACCATAATCGTCCAAAAGTTATAGTATATATATAGTGAATGATTAAGTAACTTACCATTTTTATGTATGAATATACTTTACTGCATATGCATATAAGGTTTATCAGTTATCATCTTAACTAAGACATAATTGATAAAGTATAAGTTTTCCTGAGTATTACTTATCAAGTATAATAAGCACATAAGGGTAAGGGAACAAATTACGATTAGCAGGAATTATTCATGACGTGTACAAGAATGAGAATGACCATTTCTACAGGCCTTAAGTTATTTTAATCAAGATATAACCACCTGCATAATGCTCACACCAAAACTGATGTCACTTTCCCGCCGGAAAAGAGCTTTAAAGCATTATGAGGGCCAGTTTGCCTTTCACTCTTGATGGAGAAGTCCGTTATGTCAAAATGACAGAAAAAATGAGCTTAATTTGAGATATTCATGGACCTTTTTGCTGAACAACTTATTTATACTCAATTGACGTTGCATAACTCGAGGACCAGTCATGGCATGAAAACTTTGTCTTATTACATGTATACCAGAAACAATCACAGAAATCCGTTAAATAAGGAACAAGAAAAGGAGCCCAAGAGGCTCCCGATTGAGGAAATGTGTTAAGAAACGTAAATAATACCTGGAAAAAAACCCGAAACGTACCGATAATCAGCGGCTCGGAAGTTGAAAAAACTGCTTCTGTTTTTCTTCTCATTCCGAAAACTTCGTCTCACATTTCCTTACTATGCAAGTTTCTCTCTAACACAATCCCGTCGCCCTCTATTTCGCCTCATTCTCCAAGTCATTCTGCAACACAGAAAACGGACAGAACACACAAACATTTATATACATACATATATGAAAAAACAAACACAAAGACATATCTTAACACATCCATGTCCCCCCGCCCGCTCTGCTTCCGCCCCAGGGAATTGCACGCTCGATGTCTACGTCTCACCCCCCCCCTTCGGACTCAGCCTCACCACAAAAATGATATTTCGCAGTTACTTTTCCGTGAGAAATACAAGTTCCAGCTTCTCCTTACCTCATCATTCTAACATCCTTATGTTTGGAATTCCGGAAAATGTTCGATGACCCCTTTTTTTCGCTCGCGAAGACTTCAGAATCACGAGAATAGGGTCTTGGTGCTTCTCTAGGATGCTTTGAAACTTTTATATTCCAAGTATAAATAACAAAACAACACAGAAATTGTTAGTCCACAAAAGAACTATTGCTTCTATTTTCATCTTTTCTCAGGCGAAAAATACTCTACTGTTTATTTTCAAAGGAGACTCGGGACACAAACATGAAGAAGCCGCTCATATGCACAACGAAACAGACCGGAGAATTTCTGGAGAAGGGCCAAAAAGTTAAACTCTGGCCAGTCCATAGTCATACACTTTTCATTTGCTCAAAGACAACTGCTTTACCCTTTTGTCGCCCAAAATAAAACATATAATTTTTTTCTGAGCCTTCCGCGAAAACGAAATTTTCCCACGATTGTCCCTCCATGGGCTGGATAAAGTTTCGACATGGCGAATACGCTAATACTTTCCTCTGCATCATCAGAAAAAAGCTCGACCTACTTTTTCTAACTTGCGAAACGAAATTTTTTTTTGCCGAGGAGTAAAATAGGTCACTTGACCTGGACTAAAAGTTGAAACTTAAGTAAACCCCACGTGTTTCTTTGTTGTGGTTCATATCACAGAGAGGAGAATAGTCCGTCTATAAATACATGTACCATCTTCGTCTTTCATCGTGTTCTTGATTTATAGTACTGTCTTCACGTGCTCTCTATTCATCTTTACTTTTCTATTTCTCTCTCAATTATTTATTGTTCTATTTTTTTTCCTGCGAAACCTGTGTTCTTCTCCACAAATTCCCATAAAAGTGGCTTATATGTGAACTTGATGAGAATCCCCACAGGGTAATTTTAATGGACTCCATCTGAGATGAATGCAGGGGTGCTTTAACATATTCTGCTGGTAGCATCCATATTGTCTTTTTGGAAAAGATGTCCTCAACTTCCACCTCTCTGCAAAAGTACGATTACACTTCACCAACAAAAAAAAACAAGGTCTTCGTGTTTTGTACACAGCACAATACAAGGAGTAACAATGTATTTTCATGAGTGTAATGGTAAAGAGCCCGTTTGCGTTAAAGATACCGACGGTTGGGTTTGACACCTTTACAATGTGAACAAGTATTCATATACAATGGTACGGTTAAAAAACGTTTTCAGAACCCAGTCTATAAGGAGAGATCAAACTTTACAGTTTACCGGTAAAATAAAAACGGATAAGTTTGATCTCTCCTTATAGACTGGGTTCTAAAAACGTTTTTTAACCGTACCATTGTATATGAATACTTGTTCACAACTACAATACCGAGGAAACCCTTCTAAAATTCGAATAGGTGTTCCATTTTATATAATAAATAATGTCGATAGAATTAACTCTTTCATCTCTATCTCTTTCTTCTGTCTCAGTTTCTGTGAAAATAGCTTTTTTTCATAATTGTTCTTAAAAACATTTGTTTTCAAAGACTGATTTGTTTTCAAAGATTCTTTTACGAATTAGAAATGAACCTGTGAATCGAATATTGTGAATGCGTTAAAAGAAGCACTCAATTTGTATGTTCATCCGAACTTTTTTAAAATTTTTATCAGAACAGTACAGGCTAATTAGTTTTGAAAGACTGAACTGCTCCAAATAACTCAATGTGTACCGAGTATCAACAACATACCCAACGACATAAGAACAGTAAAAATGACGAACATAACTTTTTTCACGAAATCTTTCTGATTTTCCATATCTGATGATCGTCGAATGATGTAACGAATCGAATACAGAATACAAGGTATCATTTTAACTGAGAACTGGAATGACACGACCCAAACCATCTGGTTATTTTTTATTTTCAACAGCAGAACTCGGAAATTGAAAAATGAAACATGAAGATTTTTTAATTGAACAATTTTTATTTTCTTCAAAAGAGAGATATTAATACACTGAATGGTTTTTATTCTTCAGATGAGCCTACCGCCATCTTCATTCAAATGTACATTGAGGGCATGTCTTCCTTCCGGGCTCAAACCATGGTTACTTTTTTCAAAACTTTCTTTCTGTGAGACAATCCGTCCGGGTGTTGCATATTGGTAATTCTCGCCGACTATTGGACGAATGGTTCCAAGTTCAACACCTCATAATCTTCATCCGTCCTGAACAGGTCCACACAAAGCAAAGGTAGTTTATGATTGCTGGTAGTCCTCGCACGAATCTGACTCTCTCCAATACTGTTGAACCCACAATCAGCCAAGGTACTAGTTGTACCATGTTATGTCTGTGTCTATCGGAGCGCGTACTCAGTGGCGATGCGAAAAAGTTCATATAAGATTTGACCTTTGTTCTTATTCGATGAATTTAGATCTAGTATGTAGTTGCTTGAACTAAATGCATCTTATATATGAGCATAGTTCAAAATAACATCGCATAGTTTCATGAAACCGTGAGATGAGACCGCATTTGAAACTATTCGCGCTTATAACGCACGACGGCTAAACCCAAATAAGTTTAGCGTCTGTTTGAAAGCCTTTATGCTTTAAAAATTGCCATTGACTAACAAATCAAATATTCATTATACATTGAAGAAGTTCTTGCGAAGAAGTTGCGAAGAAGAAGTTCTTATGGCAGATTCTCTTTCTTATCTCATCATGCTTTTTAACTATCGCTTTGTCTTCAAGATTGTATTCCTACCTTTCTCGCTCTCTTTTTCTACTTTCACTTTTTGTTCCTGTCTAACTCTCTCTCTCTCTCTTTCTTTCTTTCTCTCTCTCTCTCTCTCTCTCTCTCTCTCTCTCTCTCTCTCTCTATCTTTTGTTCTCGCCCTCATTCCCTGTTATCTCATCTCACTCTCTTTCTTGATGTCTCTCTCTAAAAATCTTGCTTTATTTCCTTTCTTTGTTCTTATCATTATCTACCTCTTACTTACCTTTCCTACTCAACCAAGTTTCTACCACAAAGTAAGCTATTTTTCTATTTCTGTCTCCCTCCTCACACAATTTCACAACCAGTGCTCGTGATGAACAGGACTGAGAAAAAATCCAGTCTTTTGTCAATTTTTGATTGTCACGGGGAATTTCTCAAGCAGTCAGAAAGAAAGCGTATTTCAACGCCATTTCTTCTCGCGTTAGAGCAGAGCACATGTATTAAGAATTCATAGACGGAGGTGGCGAGTTGTGACTTGAATTTATAGACAGAGGTGGCGAGTTGTGACTTGAATTTATAGACGGAAGTTGCGAGTTGTGACTTGAGACTCGAGTTAGGTGGCAAATGATTTTGCAGTCTTTATTAAAAGGAAGAAACTTTGATGCGAATCATAAAAACATATGAAAATATACTACTTAACTTAAGAAATCACAGGAAGAAGAATTACAGAAACGAGTCTTCTTCAAGAAAAAGAGGTTCCACGACAATTCACACCCGAATATTCGCAATTTTTAAAAAAATTTCGATTAGTTGTTTCATAAAGTTTCGTAATAAGCCTTACGGCCTCGTTAGCGTAAACCGAAATAAGCCTAAGCAGAGATTTCAGTTTGAAAAGGCAATATGTCAATTTCAAAAATTGGTTGCGAAATGTCGCGGTACGAAATCTCGTAGTTCTACAAAAAGTTATCAGTAACATTTTATAATCAGCAAAAAGTTTTATTAACTGAATGATATGTGTTTTGAAAGTAGTTTTCTTCTTTCTGAAAACAATGTGTTTTTTAAAACAAAATCTCGAACCCCGAATACTAATCAATTATCCGTCCACACACGAAATGTTTTTTTTTTGTAATTTAAGAATCAGTTAACACTTTTTTCAATGAAGATTTACGGATGTTTTTGAGTATTTGACAGAAAAGGCTTACCCATATTTCCATCAAAGCTCAATAATTCGCAAAGAACTTGTCTTCAAAAATTTACCGATTAAAATGATCACATGGAAAAACGGTAAAAGTACATCATTTTAACGTAAAATTTTTAACTTTCATTGTATTGTTCTCTTCAATACTTCGAAAGAATAAAACTTTGGCTCTTATTCCTTTATGACGCAGACATACTCAAGACGCAGAGATTGGCACGCTGCTTTTTTTACATTAATTTTTTTGATACCTTCTTGTTAGCTTAAGCCGTACGGCCTTGTTTTTGTGCTACCTTATTTCTTATTCTTTTCTGCTTGTCAGTGTACAGCGTTAATTTACAAACTCAGGAAATAAAGTTTTTCAGGTACTTTTCATGTTTTTGTTTAAATGCTAAGGTTTAGGCAAAAATTACGTCTTAGGATCGAGACCTTCAAAAAAAGTCAGAGACGCAGTGTGGCGTGAGGTAGAACTTATCCAAAAGATCTAACGAGTTGAAGTTCTTTAAAGGTGTTTTAGGGTTCAAGTTGATGAACTTTTAAAAATCCCTTGATTGACTTTTTTCAGGATTTCCAATTGGACATCTATTTCCAAGAAAGGTGGGAGGATCGTCGACTCGTACACAATAATACCAAGCGTATACTAGTCAAGGTGAGTATTTTAGTGTTCAATTTCCTATCATTTCAGTCTTCATATGTAAATAAGAGTATATCCTACTCCTCGTTGACCTCAAGCAACGGATTTTTATACCGAACAGAGGAGCGAAAACAGAAATTTGTGCAAAAATCATGTGGTGTGACGGGAACCGAACCTTCGCTTCCCGGGCGATGTTTTGACTCAATGAGTTACACACGCACACAATATAATGCACATTTTAGGCCCATACAACACATACTCAACATTTCCATTTTAGGTAGAACGCAATTTATTGTGCCATTCCTAGCTTGATCGCACCTTCGAACCCGAGTTTGGCGAAAATGCGTGAATTATTTGCCGTATTCAAACTGACGGAAAAAACAGAGTATTGGGATGTTTACCTCTTTTCTTCAGTATTGTGCAATGTTTGTATTGGAATTTTCTAGACATGAATGGAATAATAGTGAACTCAAGAAGGTTCGGGATGCTGAAAAGAACTTAGAGCTAGTTGAGAGTTAGGAAGACAGTTGAAAGAGGGAAAATGAGTCCTAAGAGAGCGAGGAAGAGAGTTACAGCAATAGAGAGAGAAAAAGAGAGATAGAGAAAGAAGAGAGAGAACGAGGGTAAAAAGGGAAAGAGAGAGAGAAAAAGAAAGAAATCATGAGAAAGAGATTCAGAGAGTAGATGAAAAGTAATTGATAATATAAAGTAATTTCATAAGACCATCACATAGCGAACTTTGCTGACATTGATTGATATTACCGTAATTTTAGTATTTTTATTGATTGATATACTATACTATTGATTATCGATTTATTGACATTGATTGATATACTGTTGTTTTATTTTTAATGTGGATTGAATGGATAATTTAGTCATCTCTATGTACATCTATCTTTCTCTTTTCCGTTTCTAAAACTTTTTATTTCTTCAAAACTACTCTCTCTCTCTTATTTTTCTTTCTTCATAGCTACAAATATCGTTCTCTTTTAGTATCGATAATCCCCTCCCTTTTGATGTAACTGGACAAACAGTACAAGTTGTCCAGTTACATCTTTCTACTTCTTCGCAAAAAAATAACTCCATTTTTTTAAAAAGTGCACATCGAATTTCCCTCAGCTTTATAATCCTGGCGAGTCGTGAACCTTTCATAGAAAGCGCAGGTTGGATGCACCGCCAGACATTGAAGGGCGCTTGCACTGAATTTGCGCAAAGAAAAACACAAAAAAAGGTGCTTGTAATCAGAGTACACAATCTACATGAGTTATTGATGTTGCAATCTCAAATAACGGAAGTGGCAGACGCAAAATTGCCTTGGTTTTTTCGTTTCTCAATTTGACTAAGCTCGAAGAATGCAAACGCTAACGGGGTTAAGCAGGTAAACTTGAAATGTGCCAGTCATTCTGAATCAGAACGCGAAGTGTGTCATTGATTTGAGTTTGTAGTCCACTAAAAAAATATTATATGATAATTAGAATAGGGCGTATTCCGCCAGGAAAAGATTATTTTATTCTATTGAACATTTTCTTTAAAAACATGAGAGCAAAGAATTTGTTTTCTTTTTTTGCATTTTTCTACTTAATTATGCGCTTTAGAAATTGAAAAGAATTCAACATCGGCCAGGATTAGTTTTGACAAAATTCTCACAGTTCTTATTCTTCATGAAAAGAAAAGTTCTAATAATATATTCTATGTTTAAACCGCAACTTCAATGTGAAAAATGAATGCCGTTTTCGTTCTGGACAGGACCCAAATCTTTTCAAACTCATCTGGCATCCCGACTTATACTTCGCGAACGCACGCACGGCCGAGTTCCATCACGTTACGCAGCCAAATTTCCTCGTCTGGATTTATCCAAACGGGACTGTTTGGTACGACTGCAGGTCCGCTTCACGTTTCACAAGGCAACAACATACAATGATCACGCAGTGAAATCTTTCTGCGAATCAGCTGTATTAACCATAATGTTCAGCTGGTTAAGATAAAATAATATTTAACAGTCACACGAAAAAAACAGTCCATGAGGTGTGATTGAACCCCACAATCTCTCTCTCTCTCTCTCTCTCTCTCTCTCTCTCTCTCTCTCTCTCTCTCTCTCTCTCTCTCTCTCTCTCTCTCTCTCTCTCTCTCTCTCTCACTCTCACTCTCTCAGCTACTATTCACTGATACATACAATGATCTAACCCTACCTAACTCTAACTCACCAGCGCTCCAAGAAACTTTCCTTCAATCAGAGTAATGTTTCTGAAAATGACAGGCCACAGTTCGCTACTACATGGACGCATGTCATGATTGAAGCGGACTGTGATTATCATAGATTCGTAGAAAAAAGTCGTTAGCCATCCTAATCACCTTTTAACGCTGTGGGTTTTTGTAACGCGCTCACATCTGGTAAAAGAGGGACTACAGGTTTCATTTCACTGGTAAAAGAGGGACTACAGGTTTCATTTCACTGGTAAAAGAGGGACTACAGGTTTCATTTCACTGGTAAAAGAGGGACTACAGGTTTCATTTCACTGGTAAAAGAGGGACTACAGGTTTCATTTCACTTCAAAAAACAGCTTTTTAACTGATTACTCTTTCGTTTTTTGTTTGTTTTTTTTCTAGGCCCGATCCAAGTATTCTTGCTCTTTTTGTATGAAAAAGTATGAAAAATCTTTAGATGTTATTTTGAGCGTTATTATGTCAGTACAGATAATTCATTATTCAACAGTTAAAATTATGATACATACAATGATCACATCGAGTTGAAAAGATCGATTATGTAGATGAACCATTTGGTCTCAAAACTTGGATTCAGGGTCTCGATGACAGCAATCTGTATGCAGAACCTAGCAAGATACCCCCTCGACTCACAACGGTGCACACTCCGAATATTGAGCTGTACGTTTTATTCTAGCTTCACATAGTTCCTATGTTTCCTGAACTATTTTCTCCGTTTTACGTGTACTTTATTCTTTTTTTTCTCATTTAGATAAATCTATGAATTTTCGATTAGAATTTTTTCTATATTCTCACTCAACTTTTTATGGGTTAAGTTTTTACCTCTTTATTTAGAATCGCATTTTCTCTTCCTCATGTCACACACGAACTTTGAAAAATCAAATGAACTTGTTTTCACGAACCTAATATCCAATCTTTGGTTAGTACATGTAGAAGCAGAAATTCGAAGGAATGACTGTGTGTACATTGAGCTTTAATATTTTTTCAAAAGCATTTCACGAGAAGAGGGTTCGGGCAGAATGAGGATGAGGAAGAGGGAGAGAGAGAGAGAGATAGAGAGAGAGAGAGAAATAGAGAGAGACAGGAAAAAAGAGAGAGAAACAGAAAGAAGGGGGATAAAGAGTAGCAAAACGAGTTTGTGTTCTGATTGGCATTTCCAAAGAAAAATGGCCTAGGTCCTGATTGAGCGGGAAAAATAGGCTTGCGTTACTAATAAAACGTTATGTTTCCCACGCATAGATGCCTACGACATTGACCAAATCATCATCAATTGGAACAGCGACAATGCGATCGAGACTAATTCCGAGATCCGCATGCCAGATATGCGGCTGAGGGGCATTAAGCAGAACCTCAGAAACGACACATATGCAACTGGTTAGGACCTAATTATCATTACCAACAGGTTAGATCACTGAAGTTGAGACCTCTGGTTAGGTCATCATCGGTTTAGTTCTCCCCGTAAAAACCTACATAGAAAGAGCTCTTCTGGTTAGGAACTATTGGCTATGACCCTTTCTCAAGACCTTCTGGTTAGGACCTTCTGAGATGTTTTGGCCTTCAACAAAGTGGTCCCCATTGTCAGTGTTGCCTGTTGTCAATGTTGTCCGCAACGCGGTCGCGTGTTGTTAACTTCTGGTTCCCCATGGTCCCCATGTTGTAACTTCCGCGGTCGCGTTGCGTTTTTTTCTTTCATGTGAGTGTTTGTTTCATGGATTGAAAGAAACGAAACGCGACCGCGGAAGTGACAACACTGTCAACCGCGAAAACATGACAACACTGTAAATGCGGAGCACTTTGTCAAAGGCCGATGTTATAGAATGTTAGAAAGAAAGATGTCAAGACGCTACTAATCGAAGACGCCATAGAGCACGGTATTACAGAAACAATGGCTCAGCTTCTAACAAAAAATACTTCAAACTTAGTTGATGTATTGAGCACACTTTTCTTGAGGTATTTGGTCCTGTGCGACGGCAGAGTTCATCGTCGACCGCGAAATCACCCATCACATAATACAGTCTTACGTGCCTACCGCACTCATAGTGGTTAGCCACATATCTTGCTTCTTATATTATGCGGGTTAGCGGTAATATACAGGGTGCGTAAGAAGTATTGTAACACGGATATTGATCCATATCTTGGTTTTCATAAAAGCTATGAAATGAAAAGTAACAGGTTTTATTCATAACACCGGTATGTACGATGTGTATAAAATTCATTCGAATCGGCTCCCATGTTCACGAATGACAGCACGAAGTCTGCCTTGGTACTGGTCGACGCATGCGCGCAAGTACTGCGGAGAGAGAGTCCCAGTACTTCTTGAGATCGGCTTTGAGGGAATCCAAACTTCGGTGGGCGGTAGCACACACTTTGGCCTGCATCTCGCCCCAGATCACGTAATCTAGCGGGTTAAGATCGGGTGACGACGCGGGCCATTCTTCCTTTGCGATGAAGGCGGGTAGCGAGTTTGCACCACTCTTGAACTGTTTTGGCAGTGTGTGAAGGGGTTCCGTCCTGCTGGAAGACGTAATGACCTCCGTTGAAGTGGGCATCTGCCCAGGGTTCCAGAGTATCTTGGAGGATGGTTTTAGGTAGACGTGACGGTCGACCTTGACGTGGGGCTCGATGAAGACGAGTGGACTTTTGCCGCTGGAGCAGATCGCTCCCCAGACCATCACCTGCGATGGATGTTGTGTCCGGTTCACGATTCTGCCTCCAAGGTCTGCCAGCGTAGGTGTCTTAGCCAATACGCGCACATTCTGGCTGTTGAAGGCAGCTTCAACGGTGAAAAGCTTCTCGTCGCTGAAGATGATGCAGTACATCTCACCCTTGCGCGCATGCGTCGACCAGTACCAAGGCAGACTTCGTGCTGTCATTCGTGAACATGGAAGCCGATTCGGATGAATTTTAATACACATCGTACATACCGGTGCTATGAATAAAACCTGTTAATTTTCATTTCAAAGCTTTCATGAAAACCAAGATATGGATCAATATCCGTGTTACAATACTTTTTACGCACCCTGTAGGTTACGCGCTTGTTAAAGACGGCAAGTTCGTTTCGCCCGTTGAGAATTTTTTTTTGAAGCGATCGTTTGATCATATACCGTATCGATGGTTAGCGGGTTGGGTTTGAAACATTTATTTGTTTAACACACCCTCATACATTGTACAATCACCCGGAAAATACACATGGCTTCAGAGAAAATCAGAGAAAATCGTAGTCAGAGAAAATAAAAAGTTGGGGTCAATATCTCACTCTCTGAAAAAAATTTTTCACAATGAAAATTTATATTTTCTCACTTTCTTAACTTAAAATGCTTCCTAGCCTTGAAATGGCATCGATTGGTAACCTACATATAAGCTTTTTGACTTATGTGAATCGTTTTATGTGAATGTTTTATGTGAATCGCATGCACTGATTGCTCTTAAGATTCTCAGGAAGTATCCCATGTTGCTCAGGTTGTTGTTCAAATGTTTCAGAGAGAATCAAATTAGCTACGCAGTCTTTTTCGTCAAACTAATTTGTGAGTGACTTTTATGTAGACTTCTAGACTTCTAACATTGCGTTAGAGCAGGGTGTTTACAAACCTTAATGACATTGACCCGTTCAGAATCACTTTAGTCAGAACGATGTTTCGTCTTCAACAAACCTACTTCAATATGAATGACGGTTCTCACTATTCTCAGATTATGAAGTGCGTTCAAACTTTGTGAAAGCCTTTCTTGAACTCTTTTTGCTTTCTCTGATTTTCTCCTATTGTATCCTAATTGAGTCTCTCTTTCTTTCTCTCTCTTTCTCTCTCTCTCTTTCTCTCTCTTTCTCTCTCTCTCTCTCTCTGTACCTTTATGTCTGTCTCTCTGCCTTTGTTTCAATCTCTCTCTCTGTACCTTTCTGTCTGTGTCTCTCTCTGCCTTTGTTTCTACTTCTCTCTCTCTCTCTCTCTCTCGCTCTCTCGCTCTCTATCTGTACCTTTCTGTCTGTATCTCTCTCTGCCTTTGTTTCTATTTCTCTCTCTCTCTCTGTCTCTCTCTCGCTCTTCCACTCTTTACGTCTGCATTTCTCTGTGTTTACAGTAATCTCGGTGCTTTCATTGTACAAGAAAAGTTGTTGTTCTTCGTGAAATTTGAGAGACACGTCGTTAAAAATGAATAGATTGCAAGGTGCAGTCCACAATAAGCACAAATTCTGAAAGAGTTTCCAAAAAAAAAGCTCTATTCGGTTTGAGAAGGGCATTCGAAGAGTGAGATGATCAAAGATTCTGAGAATAACGAAAAGAAACAGAAATTTATAGAAAGAGAAAACAGAGAGGTGACTGGTAGAAATAGCTAGCGAGAAAAGCTTCGAAGAGAGAGAGAGAGAGAGAGAAAGAGAGAGAAAAAGAGAAAGAGAGAGAGAGAGAGAAAGAGAAAGAGGGGGAGAGAGAGCCGAAAATAGATAACGAGAGAAAGGAAAAGAACACAAGAATTTCAGTTTAAATATTGTCGTTTTTGCAGTCCAAGGGAACCAAAATACATCTGTGCATTCTTTGGGGACGGGGAATTGAACTTGGAAAAATTTTTTTTTCAAATGTTTTCCTCTTTCGTTTCCGTATCACTATAAATTTTTCAAATGCTCAGTTACACAGTTTTAAGGCAGTGACGCCTGGTAGAGAAGACAAATTGATCAAACCACCGCACGGAAAAAAGAGCTTTTTTTGACTAGCTTTTTTTTCCGTGATCAATATAAATTTTTCCTTAAGAAAAAATCATGATATGATAGTTAACCAAACAATAAAAAGGCTTGTATCCACCTGAAGTACAAATCGATTAGATTAGTATGGACCGAATGTATATTATGAGAAAGAGAACAAAAGAGAGATACGTATAGAGAGAACTAACCAGACGATTTTTTTGGTTTTTATGTTACAGGGCGACTTCAAAGACGCACCCATAGAAATAATACATATAGAAGCTTCGACCAGAAGTAAGAACTCATATGTAAGTAGTATGTTCTGATATTTAATCACTCGGAGTTGAATAAAAAAGTGCAATAGCGGATCACGATTCTAGTTGCCATGATCAAAATGGTTGAGAGGACTGCACTGGCATAATTATTGTTTCGGGGCCTCGTGACAAAAGATCCAACTTTAATTATTCGAACAGTTGAGATACATTTCCCAAAAATGTGGACCAAAAGCTACAGGACGCGAGAAAATTAAATAAGGAAAGAGTAGTCTGGTTCATTCAAACCGTTACATAACATTCACTCCCCCACAAAAAAATATTTGTCATTTCTTGATAGAGCCATCGTAGGGCAGTAGTAAGGAGAAAGGATTCAATATGAGAATGAAGCTGAGTGTTGATGATTGCTCAATGTTTAAAGATATTGAATGATTGGTAGCTTCCCCGCCAAAGTATGACTTGTTTACAATCTTCAGTAACCTTTTTGACAGGGCAGGGTTTGAAAACTTCAGTAGAGTGATGAGCGAACACATAAAACACTGCTCTGGAAAGCTTTTGTAGACCGCTAAGCGTTTTAACATGATGTTTTCGAAGAACCCGTGAGATCAAAATGTCAATATTACGACCGACGACCATTCTTTCATTCGTCTCCCTCCGTAAGCGGTTGCTCCCCGCACCGTCTCTTCCATCGTCTGGGAGAGTCCCTTCCCGAGAAGATTTGGCGCTCCGGGATCGTAGCGCCATGATGAGCGACAGAAGAGGAAGAGTAGCACTTCGATCGCTACTGCTTGCCTCGCTCAACCTCCGCTCAACGCTCAGATCCCATAATCGATGATTTCCCAATGTGGCTTGTTGATCTTGATCAAGCGTTTGAATTGAAAAAAAAATTGAAAAAAATGAAACAAGCAACCAAATGATGAATTGAAGTTGAGACACAGTGGTGTTGTTTTAAGTTGCCAAAACGTATAAGTCGTTTTCTATTCAGGTTATTTCATGGTTCTCGTTCTGGTTGGACGTCGAAGCAGTTCCAGGACGAGTTTCTCTCTCCATCACCACGCTCCTAACACTCGCTACACAAAGTAGCGCCGCGAGGATGGCTTTACCTCAGGTATGAGTCCGGATTGTTTTTTTCTCGGTGACTCAAAAAGTGCATATGATCCAAGTTTTACTGTGAGGTTCAAACTGTAAGCATTCCCATTCTTCTTTGTTCTACGCTATCGCTCGTCTTACATGAAAAACCCGATTAATTCTACATGTGATTGAAGTTTTTAAAAGACTTATCGAGTTTTTTGTTTCCTGAATTTAGCGATTCATAAAAAAAGAAATTCTGAAAAATCTAGCAAAAGTCCTTGGTAGGGTATTGATATCAAGCTGGTTTTCCCTGAGTACGACGACAGACTTAAACCCCCCCTCCCCCATGAACTGACTTTTGTCTATCCGGTAGCTCATTTCGAATACAGTTCGTCAAGGTCAGTAGCTCGAAAAAGCAATCTTTTGAAACCTTCAAACTCTTTCGCCTGACTTGTATTGTTTTGTGGTCTCCAAGACCAAGGAACAAAAAAACTTGAGTGTTTTTCAGGCTTCCTACGTAAAGGCCATAGACGTCTGGATGGGCACCTGCATGGCGTTCGTTTTCTCCGCTATGATTGAATTCACCGTCGTCAATTATTGCACGCGGCGGAAACCAAGGCGGAAAAAGGAGCGGCCGTCTGGCCTCAAAGATCAAGTCCAGAATCTGGTCAAGAATTACCGAGAGGAGAAGCAGGTGAGCGTTTAGATAAGACGAGGATAAAGGGATTGAGGAGTTGTGCGGACTCAAATAGGGTAGGGCTAAAACTAGACCACAAAAACTCACTTTAGATGTACAAAAGTAGAACAACAGGGTCGGTGAGAATTGAGTTGAATCATTTGAGTGCTCGATTGGTACCAAACTGTCAGTCTGGCAGCTCTGCAGTCACGGGTTCGGTTCACATGCTGTTTCAGCTTTAGAGCAATTATTTTTTACCTACATTCTTTCTCTGCCACTCGTCAGCGTGATCAAGTCCGATCTTTTGCTGGATTTTAACACGTTAAGAACGTACTGTACAACGAACACTTGGTTGAGTTGTCGACTTGGCTGTTCTTCAAATTCTAAGTTACACAGTTTAAAGGCAGTGACGCCTGGTTAAGATGACAAATGATTGAACTATCGCACAGGAAAAAAGCTAGTCCGCCGGGCGGGATCGAACCCAGACCATCTCGATTCAAACCGGGAGCGCGTGTTACCATTACACCACGGGGACACATTGCTATTCCGTGCGATAGTGTTATATGAAAGGCTCATTTGCCTTGTTGACTTGGCTGTTGATGTGAAAAACCGGTTTAATAACCGAAAAGCTCGTTGTATTCAAAGCTTCGAATCACATTTCTTATTGTGCTTCTACCTGTTTGGTGTCTCTCATGATAGACCGCCATGAACCACATTACGGTAGGAAAGCTTTTTCAACACAATACGGTAGGAAAGCTGCGGTGGGCTATATTTTAGTAAATCGTGCAATATGGCGCAACAGTGGCTGAAATGACAAACATTCGAAAAATCGAATCTGGAGTCGAGTAATATTCAACAAAAACAAAGAGAGTAATGAGAGAGAGAGAGAGAGAGAGAGAGAGAGAGAGAGAGAGAGAGAGAAAGAGAGCGAGAGAGTGAGAGAGAGTTAGCAACAGTGGAGGGTCGAGAGCTTCGACTACTTTCTTCTGTGTCCCGTCGAGAAAGACAACCGTCTGGGCAAGAAACAACAACAATAACAGTAATATTGAAAGTTGGGTTGAAGATCTCATTCATAATTAACAATTACAAATAATACAGAAATTGATTGGATTAAAGTTTTAGATTGAAGCAAATAAAAAGAAATAGATTTTAAAAAAATAGATTGAAGCAAATAAAAAGTTTTATCCTGGGAAAATATAAATATTAACAAGTAGCTCTGTTCTCAAGATAAACAAAAACTAGTGAATGGGTTTTAACAGGCAGAGGCTTTGGCAAAAGCTTACATGTCCCAATTCTTACCGCCGGTAGGTGTAAACTTTTCTGTCTATCTTGCAAGTTTAAGCGATTATTTTCCATTATATGTCATTGCAGTGGCACTTTCATTTCAAAATTGATCAGTGTTTGAATTAGTTAAAATATTGCACTTCTTACAACGTCTGTTCTATTCAATTGTCGAGTGTACTTTCGAGTGTGATTGGAATGTTGAAAGATTTCAGATTGCCATAAGAACTTAGTGATTACGACATATAATACATATTAAAAACCAGAAATTTCACTGATTTCATTACATAATTTATTTTTTTCACTCTCTTCACACCAAAATGCCCTTTACATCAAAATCACTATCTTCCTCGCGCTTGTTCCCGCCTCGTGGCAGGGTACTCGCTCCCCTGAGATGCGGGACAGACTTATCCTGTTATGTAGAAACAGTGCCTGTTGGGTCAATGCTGATGTGTGTAGCAGCAGCGAGTAGTCAAATTCGTGCACTACCAAATTTTTTTAACCCCCTTGCTTTGGGTGGATCTGTCGGACGTGGGGTTCGAACTTGGGACCCTTTGCACAACAGCCGAGCACACAACTATCATGCCACGCCTGCACTATACTTTACAAAAAATCACAACTCGCTTTATCAGTCATCGGAAGATGAAAATCTTCTTTTTTTTAATTCTTAAATTCTGATCATATGAACAAAGTATCAATGTAAGGAACATAGTAAAATGTCAATGAAAATGAGAGAGAAAATTCTCGTAGCCACCTTCCACGGCTATTTGTTTACCCCTATTTGTTTATTTCAAAGTTTAACCTAAATTATTGTGATGTCATAGCCATTGCAATGCAACCCTAAAGCCTTGAAATGCCACTGATGTTTTGTTGAGGTTCCCGAAAAAGTTACGTAATGACATAGTTCACGTTGATTGACTTTTCTTGAAACATTGGCACATCAATCTTTATCAATTTTTTATCACCCTTTTTTAAAGTTTTTTTTCTTATTTCCGTTTCATTTAAAATTTGATACATTCTTATTCATGTTCGGAATTGGGTATGTTGATTTTCAGTTTAACAGTGGTGCTTCTAACCGGCATCGATAAAAATGAAAAATCGTTGCCAGTAGTCTATATGTTACAGCAGCTCTAGAAATTCTGAGTGATAATAGCGTGAGTGTTAACTTGATGAAAAAATAAAAGTTTGTTTTAGGCTTCCGACAACTGCTACGAGGTTTCGTTGTGTACGACGACGGCTTCTGAACAAGCTCTTATCGAGAAGAAACAGATTAGGTGAGAGGAGCGAACTGAAATGGAAATAAGAATGATAGAGTTACAGGTGATCAGAGAGTAGAAAGGGAGAGGGAGAAAGAGAATGAAAAAGAGGCCAAGTGAAAAAGAGGCCAGGGAGACGAGGAGTAAAAGAAAGAAAGAGAGATAGAGAGAGAGGGAAAGAGAAAAAGAGGCAGACATAGAGAAAGAAAGAGACAGATGATTACATATGAGAGAAAAAAAGAGAGATAGAGAAAAAAAGAAAGAAAGAGAGAGACAGGGAAAGAGAAAAAGAGGCAGACATAGAGAAAGAAAGAGGCAGATGAATACATATGAGAGAAAGAGAGATAGAGAGAGAACGAGAGATAGAGGGAAAGAAATGGAGAGAGACATAGAGACAGAAAAAAGTACAAAGAGAGACATAGACAAAGAGAGATAGAGAGAAAGAAAAGAGAGAGACAGAGAGAGAAAAGGAGAGAGATAGAAAGAGAGAGAGAGAGAGAGTGTAAAGGACCAAAATAGGAAGACTTCATACTCTGTGCAGGGAGATGAATCAATCGCCGCCAGTCTTTGCAAACCGACTTATCACCATGCCCTCTTTTAAGCGGAAGAGCATCGAAGAAAAGTCAGTCTGATTTTACTTTCAACATAATTATTTTCTCATCTCAATATTCCCCTCCCTATCTCTTTGTCTCTTCATTTCATTATCTTTGTCTATCTCTACCTCTTTCGTCTCTTTCCTATATGTATTTCTTTCTCTTCTCTATATCTCTTCATCTGTCTATTTCTTTCTCTCTGTATCATTATTTCTCTATTCCATGCTATAAGAAGTATTCAAAATTATAATATTGTTCTCTTTCATTCGCTTGAACCTTTTTAATTGTATACAATTGCTCCTTTCTATCAAGTGAAAAAATATAGTATTACGTTTGTTACTGTATTACGTTTGTTACTGTATTCAACCATTTATTTGTCAACTATCGTCTTCAATTTTATTCAAAAAAGTTTTATTCATGTTTTATTTGTGTTCTATTACAGAATAACTCGAGTGGAAGCGAATCGTAAGTATGCTCAATCGATCGATCGCAACTCCCGAATTTGGTTCCCCGCCGCCTTCATATTGTTCAACATGGTCTACTGGACATACTATGTCTACTATGCACCGAGAAATTCACACGAAGACGATTGGTGACTGAGATTGGTTAATAGACACTCGAAAATGATCGATCAATAATTATTTCGGGTCTGAAGCAATAGTTGTATTGTTCTGCAAACAACTGTAAATTTGTGAACTTCACCTACTATCCATTCTATGCATAATGGTAATTAACATGTTTGGCAAAAATTATGAGCTTGAGAATTATTCGTTGTGATGTTGCTTTATAAATGGTGATTAGATAGATGGGTTAGTGATCAACGATACTCAGTACGGAAAGAGTTACAGTAATAGGTTTTTCTGTTACAGCAGTAGGTTTTTCTTCCGATTTTAACTTGCGATTCCAAACAAGTCTGTTATGCGATTTTAGGTTTCAAAAATGAGAAAAATGTGATTAGTATTTTTCTAATCAAGCTGATATCAACGTCGAAGCATGGGTGTGTAAAGATAACTAATTTTCTTGTTAGCTACAAAACATAATCATTAGAACAGTAAATCGCTTAAGGCTCAAGGCTTCAGTTCTTACAAGACAAAAATCAAACTTTCCAGTGAATTGTCGACCTTTTTTATGAAAGAATTTATCATTAAATGACTCTATTAATTTTAACATTTGTATCATATAGTCCATTGTTTTGAAATGAACTTAATGACCCCTGTGTCTAGGCCCCCCTTGAAATGAACTTAATGACCCCCTGTGTCTAGGCCCCCCCCCTTGAAATGAACTTAATGACCCCTGTGTCTAGGCCCCCCCTTGAAATGAACCTAATGACCCCTGTGTCTAGGCCCCCCCTTGAAATGAACTTAATGACCCCTGTGTCTAGGCCCCCCCCCCTTGAAATGAACTTAATGACCCCTGTGTCTAGGCCCCCCCCTTGAAATGAACTTAATGACCCCTGTGTCCTGCCCCCCCCCCTTGAAATGAACTTAATGACCCCTGTGTCTAGGCCCCCCCTTTAAATGAACTTAATGACCCCTGTGTCTAGGCCCCCCTTGAAATGAACTTAATGACCCCTGTGTCTAGGCCCCCCCTTGAAATGAACTTAATGACCCCTGTGTCTAGGCCCCCCCTTGAAATGAACTTAATGACCCCTGTGTCTAGGCCCCCTCCCTTGAAATGAACTTAATGACCCCTGTGTCTAGGCCCCCCCTTGAAATGAACTTAATGACCCCTGTGTCTAGCCCCCCCCCTTGAAATGAACTTAATGACCCCTGTGTCTAGCCCCCCCCCCCTTGAAATGAACTTAATGACCCCTGTGTCTAGGCCCCCCCCTTGAAATGAACTTAATGACCCCTGTGTCTAGGCCTTGTGGATAGCTGTTTTGGTTGCTTAGAAAATCTTCCAAAAATATTGTTATTTATGTTATTCTTATTTCTGCTTTGTTCATTAATGCAACGGGATCAATTCGCAATACAAATTCAAGTATGATGTTGGGAGTAGTAGAGGTAGTAGCTGGATGAGTTGTAGATTTTTTTTCTCACAAACTTTGTTTTTATTTCTCATCTCTACAGGGTGATCAATATATCTGTTGATGATACTGATTTTACCGCATATTTTCCTTTAATGCGAGCGAAATTCCACTTTCTTCTCAACAATTTTTATTATCTGCCATATGATAATATTCTATAACTTTCACTCAAAATGCGAAATTAATGGTGTCGTTTAAAATCGGCAGATCGACTCAGCTCGCGCTCGACACGTACCCAAAGTTTGTCATAAAATATACTGACCACCCTGTAGTTCACTTAAAATGGTTAGAACTGGAACCTTTTCTCGTTTACATTTTTTTTTAATCAACATTAAAAAAAGGGTACACATAGATTCGGTTTAGAACACTATATGTATATGGTTTCTACAGAAAGCAAACAGTCTTGGTGAATTTTACAAGTACTTTCTTGACTGAATTTGATACTGTGCTGGAAACGTTATAGTCGTTGCCTTGTTTCACCGGGTTTCTCCCTCATTTTTATGATTCTCAAAACATTCCCATATCTAAATTAAAATGAGCTTTTTTCACACTTCTGATGGAATTTATGAAAGTATTGTATTATCAATTTCATATGTTCTTTCATTTGAGTCTATGGCAATAAAGATTTCTTGTCAATGGAATCTACCCCTTGTAATGTTCTCATATAGAGTTCTCAGAAGAACAGAACTTTTGTGAAATACTTTGAAATAATTTCAAACGACTAAGAACAGGAACCTTGTATTCAGAGTGATTTATAACGGATGTGTAGTCCTCTGAAATAAATTCAAACGACTACGAACATGAACGTGTTTTTTTTGTTGCATTCTTTTGCAAAATCAGGGTGATTTTTACAAACTTTGTTTATATTTCTCATCTCTAGTTCAAACTCTGACCTAAATACACTCTGACTTAAATTTCTAATTCGCATTTTGCAAAAGTACTTTGAAGAAGAAAAAACAGATCTTCTCACGCCTCTCAAGACTTTTCTACTAAATTTTATTATCTTTTTTTCAAAACTTGATTTAAAAAAACTGTTCTCTTCTCCACTGGCTTGGTTTCAAAATATCTTCATCAATCTTCACAATTTCAAATTTTATCAGAAAGCGGAAAAAGCATCAGAAGATCAAAAACTGTAACGTCCAGTTTCTTTCTATTGAAAGAACGTTTACTGGATCTCTATTGCACAGAATAACCCTAATGAAGACGTTTAAGAAATTAGGGTAGTGTTTGCCCGAATTCGACTCTCCCGCCTCCTGCTAATTACACCAGTAGTGATTCACAGATTTGTTTCAAAACTTTTGTTTCACGTTGGATGGTAACTAGTTCTTAGCACAAAACAATAATCTTAGAAAGAGATTTTTTTCAACACAGATCAAGCGAAAAAGAACTGATGAGAGCAGAGAGATAGAGAGAGAGAGACAGACAGACAGAGAGAGACTGAGAGAAAGATAGATAGATAGAGAGAGAGTAAGAGATAAAGAAGAGAGAGAGATGGCAAAAACAGAGGTGAAAGAGGAGAGAGTAGACAAGAGAAATAAAGGTACAAGAGGGCGCGCAAAAGCCACGCAAACACAAAAGACCATATTGCCTAGAATTCCTCATTAACGAACGGCGCATTGGTGTTATCATAATTCTTTTGTTTTCGCCTAATTGTTACATAGGTATGAAACGTTTCTTAGAGCAATTGAGCCTTTCCTTGTCTTGACGCCGTTTGCACAAACTGGTGTTTCTCAGTAAAAAGGCGTTTTACATGAGAAAAAAATTAGAAATTGTAGCACGATTCTCGATTATGCAGTAAATTGTACCTTCCTTTGACTGTTTAAGAGAAAATGGTTTTCTGTACCCAAGCGCATACCGCCTCGTTATGGTTGGCGATGCTCAGGGTGTTTTCTGTACGCACGCGCTTACCGCCTCGTTATGGTTGGCGATGCTGAGGGTGTTCAAAATACATCGCTTGTACTGAGTAACCGCTATTGCGGCTAGTTAGTACAAGCGATGTACAAGTGAAGCATAGAAAGATGAAATGATGCATACACAGAAAAAAGTACACGATTAAATCTCGATCAAACCTAGCATAAGATGGAAAGTTTTCGAGCGGAAAATTCACGTTGAAATTTATAGTGTGTGTGTGTGTGTTTGTGTGTTTGTGTGTGTGTGTTTGTGTGTGTGAGAAAGAGAGAGAGAGAGAGAGAGAGAAAGAGAGAGGCAGGGAGAGTAAGAAAAAATAGAGAGAGAGAGAGAGAAAGAGAGAGGCAGGGAGAGTAAGAAAAAATAGAGAGAGAGAGAGAGGCAGGGAGAGTAAGAAAAAATAGAGAGAGAGAAAGAGAGAGGCAGGGAGAGTAAGAAAAAATAGTTAGTTGGACGAAAAAGAGTGAAAGAGAGAGACATAGCAAGAGTAGAGAGAGTAAAGGATATTCGAATCTTTGGAAAGTGTTATTACGAGAAGTGGGTAGGAGATGGATTCCTGAGCGTGCAATAATTGTCGCATTCCATAACCTTTGCCCTCTTCTGCATGTACTAGTGAAAGCTTTCTTTGCTTCTTACTTTCTCTCTCTCTCTCTCTCTTTCCACCCACTATCCGTCTTTCTCTCTCTCTTACTCTCTCTATTGCCACACACTATCCGTCTCTCTCCCCCTCGCTCTCTCTCTCTCTCTCTCTCTTTCTCTCTCTCCCTTAACCTTGTTAGGTTCCTGAAACATCCTCGAGTAGTAAACAGCCATGTAATAAAGTAAAATCGCAGCAACTAGTGCCGCTCCTCTTCTCCCACGTCACCTTCAATCGCTCTCGCTACCTCTCTCTCTATTTTTTCTTAATTTCTCTCTTACCTCTTTATTTCTTTGCTCCTCTTCTCTATTTTTCCTTTAATCTCTTTTTCTTACTCCCTAATGCTTTCTCTCTTTCTCTTTCTTCCTCCCTCCCTTCCCTCTCGTTCTCGATCTTGCTGGGAGTGGCGTCTGGTAGTTTCGCCCTACAAAAAGTTGCCTTTGTGCCGATATAACTTGGTCGTATAAAAGGCTACCGGAGTGTCCGTGAAAAGCCAAGAAGCTGTTCCAAGCTCTCTCTTTTCCCCTCCCGGTCAAAATGGGTTCTGAGAAACTGGTCGCGGTCACATCACTATCAGCGGCCGTCATAGTACTAGGCTCCCTAGGCGGCCTCGTCTATATGGTCAACGATCTCAACAACTTCTACACGGAGGCCATCCAAGAACTGTCCGAGTTCAAGGTAACATAGAAACTTCTGATCAATTGTTATCTTCCTATTAGAGTGTGAAACTCAATCTTGCTAGTCTAAAAAGAAAAAAAGGAAACTTGTTTTTCAAATATTTGCTATAATTAGATTAAGTTCATGTTCCGATTTCGTATGTCGAAAAGATTATTTGTGAATAGGCTTTGGATTCTTAAAATATGCTTAACTTCGCTCAAATGTTTTCGCTCACGAAACGATGGTTTCAATCTCGAACTAAAAACCGGAACAATATCGCGCACTTTAAAGACCATTTGACATGTTACCATTTGGTTACTCAAGTCACAGTTGATTGGCATTAAATAAGCTTATAACCAAACTCATGAAATTTTCAAGACTGACACTTAAGTGGTCCAAGCAGTCTTGATATTCTCAAATTAGAAGCAGTATTGACATTCTGCAGGACATAGCAGACAAGACATGGTCATCCATGGTTGTGGTGACGCGTGTTCCAGCGGTGGACCACCCAACCCTCGGCTCTCTTTTCGGGCGCAGCAAGCGCCAGGCAGCACAGTGCAATTGCGGTGCTCAGCCCAACAACTGTCCGCCGGGACCACCTGGTCCGCCAGGAGCACCCGGCGCACCGGGTGAGGATGGCACTCTTGGACCCGAAGGAAAGGTGATCCTTTGCATCTTTTTCGCGTAATTTGTAGCCATAATATCGAAGAAATGAGTAGAACGAAACATAGGATGACAATTGTCAGAGAAGAGATGAGACATGACATTAATATTGTAGAATGCGACGGGCTACCTTAAAAGATGCGATTTCAATGACGGCTCTGAATAAAGAAAGCATTTCAAGTATAGTAGTTAATTTGTTACTGGAACAAACCCGGTCTTCTCAACTCGTAATGTTTTTTTTGTTCCGTAATGCTCCGTTTTTCAGTCTGGATCTCGGTCGTCAGCTGATGGAATTATCGGAGCGAATGGCTGCATCCAGTGTCCAGCCGGAGCTCCCGGCCTTGCTGGTCCCGATGGTAGCCCCGGTGAGGCAGGAGTTCCAGGAAACCCAGGAGCGCCTGGTACGGGAAGCGGTGGCTCAGTTGAAGGTCCACCTGGACTTTCGGGTGATACTGGAGCACCCGGCAAGGAAGGTCAGCCCGGTGAACCTGGCCAACCTGGTGCACCTGGAACTTCCGGCCGTGCTCAGCGTGGCCCTCCTGGAATCGATGGTATCGCGGGCCCGCCTGGACCCGATGGTCAGCCCGGGAGCCCTGCTGGGCCAGGAAGCGCCGGACCTGCAGGTGCACCCGGTCCTGCCGGAGCACCCGGTTCCGCCGGAGCACCCGGTCAGCCAGGCGGACCTGGCAAGTCTGGAGGACCAGGTGGGGATGGAGAGTACTGCCCATGTCCGCATCGTGAAGGAGGTAATGAGGCGATCGTAATGAACCGCGGAGAATCTGGCACGCTTCAGCCTTCTCAGCCTAAAGCACCCGGCAACTATGGACCCGAAGACGTGCAAGAGTACCACAAGGCGGTCGGGCAGGGGGGCTACCGTAAAGTTGTTCGCGCCCGGGTTCACAAAACTGTTTAGACAATAATTATACATGAGGGGCCACTAGGATTAACTTAGCGCTCAGATGTGGAATGCCGTTATTAAATGAGCTTCTTTTTCTCAGACGAAGGATAAAAAGATTGCTCAAGAGATTTTTTCTCAATACATTGTTATTATCAAAGCTCTATCAATGAGTCATACCCCAAGAAGCTAATCCATTCACAAAATCTGAAAACGGCGAGTTCGTGACATATTCCATGATGTTTATCTGAAATCAGAGATTAAAAGGGAGCTGACGAGAGCCTAAAAAAGGAAGTTCCGAAAATATAAATTTTAAAAAACTGTGAGAAATAACTGACAAAAAAATTCGAAAAAACTAAGAATGAATAAATTTCGAAAACATTGTATAATTAAAAAATGAGTACGTAACTATGTCAAAACAGAAAAGAAGATGGTGAAATTTTACTTTAGCCCCTCCCCCCAGCACTTTTAATTACCCCAGGGGGGGGGGGGGCTGAAGTAAAATTTGACCAAAAAGACAATTGAAAACAAGAAAATAAGATAGTTGAAGATGAAGAGAAGAATTTTAAGATCGAAAGAAAGTAAACTAGAAGAGAAGGTAGTTTAAGATGAACAGAGAAAATGAAGACGAATAAAAACTGTGTTTTGCTCTGAGCAAGTAAAAAGGAACTGACGCTTTTCTTAAGTGAGAACGATAATTTTATCTATCTGTTGGCTCTGTGGAAAGCTCAAGGTCACAAGTACATTATAACTCAATTGTTGTTGAACGAAGCGTGTGATGTAATTCTCCAAAAATCGCTCATAATGCTTTTGTTTTGAGATCAAGGTCGATTTTTTTCACTGAAGCTTTTTCACTCTTATTACTATAATGCTCAAATCAGAACGCTATTCTAACTAAAAAAAAAAGAAAGTTGCCTCATACAATGAAAAAAATGGAAATAAGTAGCAGCACTTTTAACTGAGACTGAAAATATTTGCTATCATTCATGGTCCAATTTCATAGCTTCTTTTCGAAAAAAAATAAATCGGGTATCGTATTTAGCTTGTACATTATTTAGACGTCTTTTCGATTAATCTTCTGCTTTTCTACGGTCAAGGATTAGCAGGAACTCCCGACAAACACGTTCCGCGATGCCAGGCTGGATTGACCATCCACTCAACAGGCCGATCGCATGAATACCCTTGTTGTAAACCATGGCTTCAAGTTCTTCAAGATATATCACCAAAGCTAGGGCATCCCCCGGAAGCGACGCGGTCTTACCTTGTCCGCTAGGACCGTCAAATATGCGAGGACAGGCAGCTACCCATGGGCGGGGTATGTCTGCGCGGCGTACAGCCCAAATTCGCCTCGTCACATTGAATGTTGGAACACTGACGGGACGCAGTAGAGAGCTGGCCGCAATGCTAGAAGCAAGAAGGGTTGACATTGCTGCTGTACAGGAAACGAAATGGAGAGGAAGCAAGTCGAAGCCGATAGGAGACGGATACAAGCTGATATACCATGGCACGTCATCAACAAGAAATGGTGTTGGCATTATCCTCTCCTCGAAAATTGCTGATGATGTAACCGAAGTCATTCGCTCTACATATCGAGTCATGGCCGTCCGAATTTCTTCGTCCAACAATCACTTCCTTGTCGTCTCAGCATATGCACCTCAACAAGGATGTAGCGACGCTGATAAGGAGGACTTCTACGACTCTCTAGAGGAAGTTATCAAACTCCGAGAGTCTCATGAAGACATCTTAATCGGCGGAGATTTTAACGCTCACATCGGTTCAGATCGACAAGGTCGTGAGAGAGAACATGGAGGACATGGAATCGGAACGATCAATGCTGAGGGTCAACGGCTACTTGACTTCTGTGCTCGATGCGATCTAGCAGTCGTGAACTCCTTTTTCAAAAAGAGACGATCTCACGGAATCACATACGAGAGCGGAAGAAATCAGAGTCAAATTGACTTTTGGTTAATCCTGAGAGCAAAGCTGCGGAACGCGAAAGATGCAAAGGTCATTCCATCAGACCATGTTGCATCTCAGCACCACCCTCTCTTTATGGACTACAGCGTATTGAAGTCGAAGAAACAGCCTTCTCGTAATCCTGAATGCACACGTGTCAAATGGTGGCGCTCGACTGGGAAAGCAGAACGTCTCTCTCTCATGCACATCATCCATCGCAATCTACTCCCTCCTGCACTCTACAAGCAGTTTCCAGAGGACATAAATGAACATTGGAAGCTTCTTGAAGACAGCATCAGAGCACCCGCCGCAAGCATCCTCGGAAAGACGAAACCCGGAAAGCCAAGAATCGAGAAAGACACCTGGTTTTTCACCTCCGAAGTTCAGGATGCGATCAAGGCGAAAAAGAATGCCTACAAGAGATGGAGGACGTCAAATGAGGCTGACGACCGCGCTGCATACAGCTCAGCCATTAAAGCCGCCAAAAGAGCTGTCGCAGTTTCAAAAGCCTCCTACTTCCGCGATCTCTATGAGAAGATGAACCAACCAGGAGGCGATAAAGCCATCTATCGGCTTGCCAAGGCTCGACACCGCAACACCTTGGACATCCAGAGAGCAGCCACGATAAGGGACAAACAAGGGAAGCTCGTCACTGACCCTTTAAAAGTCAGAAACAGGTGGCGCGAACATTTCGAAGAAATGAGCGGCCAAGAGTTTGAGCACCCTCCCATCCCTACTTCCCACGCCATACAAGGACCCGTGCCAGCCATCACGGCCGAGGAAGTGAAGAAGGCACTCTCTAAGATGAAGACTGGGAAAGCGGCTGGACCGGACGACATAGCCACCGAAGCCTGGAAACTTGCGGGTGATGTTGGACTAGCACATCTCGTGCACCTGTTCAACACCATCGTAAAGCAAGGCCAAATTCCACATATCTGGCGCTACTCCACGACCGTTCCAGTCTTCAAAGGAAAAGGCGATGCCAGAGTGTGCAGCAACTACCGTCCAATACGCCTTCTCAACCACACTATGAAGATATTTGAGAGGATACTGGATTCACGCATACGAGATATCGTCGATATTCCAGCTCAGCAATGCGGGTTTGTGAATGGAAGAGGCACAACAGATGCAATATTTGCACTCCGTTTACTCGTCGAGAAGCACGCAGAGAAAAGATCACCTCTCCATCTGACCTACCTCGATTTGGAAAAGGCGTTCGACAGAGTCCCCCATGATCTTATTTCATATGCATTGCGCGATCATCAGGTTCCTGAAGAGTACATTCGATGGACAATGGCGATGTACGATGATTCAAAGAGTACTGTCAGAACTCCGGTCGGCATCACAGAGCCATTCGCAGTAAACGTTGGAGTGCACCAAGGGAGTGCTTTGTCTCCCCTTCTCTTCATTTTGGTTATGGATACCGTCACGCGTCCTCTACTGACTCCGGCTCCGTCAACCATCGCATACGCCGACGACATTCTCCTTGCTGCTCCTACACGTGCCGAAATCGAGAAACGCACCCAAGAATGGAATGACGCTCTTAGTAGGCATGGCTTACGCCTCAACATCAAGAAGACCGAGTACCAGGAAATCGGAGTGCAAACGACGGGAGCTGTTCACATCAGCGGTGAACCGCTCCCGAAGACCTCCGAATTCAAGTACCTTGGTTCTGTCATCTCCTCAGACACGTCAACAAATGCAGCGGCACGCCAAAGAGTAAATGCAGCTTGGATGAAATGGAGAGAAGCTGCAGGTGTCCTCTGTGATAGGAATATCACAGCTGGCATACGCGGAAAGATGTATAAAACAGCAATCCGTCCCGTGCTTCTCTATTCGACGGAGACCTGGCCTACAACGCGTATAACCGAGAACATTATCCACACGAATGAGATGAAAATGTTACGCTGGACACTAGGACTGACTCGCCTAGATTGTGTGCGTAACACGATTGTGAGAGGGAGACTCGGCGTTGCCCCAATACAAGACAAGATGCGAGAAGGGAGAGTTAGATGGTATGGACACGTGATGCGAAGAGACGCGACCAACATCGCAAGACACGCCCTTGACATGGAAGTACCAGGCAAACGCCCTCGAGGCAAACCGAAGACAAGATATATGGATACGCTCAACCAAGACCTGCGCCTTGCAAGACTCCACTCGGAAGACGCAACGGACAGATGTTTCTGGAGAGCTAGAAGCCGTACAGCGGACCCTACTCCGACCTCGGCCGGCGCGGGACAACGCTAAGAAGAAGAAGATTTAGCTTGTACATAGCTAGTGGGTAAGAGGATCACCGGGATAGCGAAAGTTACGGGTTCAGTTCCCGCCCATTTTTATACGAATCTCTTGAGTCCGCTGTTCTTTTTACATTTTAAGACGAACATTCGATTAAAATTTAACTTTTCAAAACTTGCTTCGAAAAGTTTTCTACTTCAGAAACATCGTGTTTTCCAGCCATATCATTGCAAAAAACTACCGGCCGGTTCGAATCCATTTCAACTTCAACTCTCAGTTTATCAGTAATGTCTTGGAACATGCATTTTTTCTCGTTACAAACCATTTGACTTAGGTTTTTAAGAAAATTTCACAAAACGTAAGTCCAACATGGGTCGTAGGATGTAGACTCAGGGTTTTTTGAACTCCTGCTGGGGAGCAGTATTTTCTGGTTTTTGTTGAAGCGAAAAGCGGCAGTGACACCCAGTCACTTTTCAGAATAAAATACAGTTTAAAAATAAGTGAAATTATCATATTTTCAATCAAGGATCGCAAACAGGTAACCTAACTCTACCGGATCACCGACATTTCGTATTATCGACACTTCGTACCCGACTCTTCGTACTCGACACTTCGTAGCCTCGACACCTCGTACCGCGACACTTCGTACCATCGACACTTCGTATGAGCGAATTTTTGTACCGAAAACTTCGTATCCCGACACTTTGTACCCACGTTAAAACGACACTTCGTACCGCGACACTCTGTACCCACGTTAATACGCGACATGAACTCCCCCTTCCCCATCTCTCAAAAATTCTTGCCTAACTCAGGCAGAACGCAAAAAAACGCAAACCCCCCAAGTGAAGCGTTTTTTTAGGTGACTCCAAACTTTTTTAGGTGCTTTGGTGAACATCTCTTTAAAATAAGTAGACGTTTCTATTAATAAGGTGGAAGTTTCACAAAATTAGTTTTTTTCGAATTAGCTAGGCATGTTTCTAAAATTGTTTCCTCATTTTAGATCATTTTTATCATCATTTCACATAAATCATCTTTTTCATCATCATCACGTAAGTCATCATTTTAAATCATTTGATCAAGTTTATAGAACTTTCGATACGCTTTTCTTTGAGAAAACGAATAACAAGTTCTACATTTGTTCACCTAAAACAGCATAATCAAAAAAAAATGAAAAAAAAGTTAGGTACAAAGTTTCGGGGTACGAAGTGTCGCGGTACGAAGTATCGTATCAACGTGGGTACAAAGTGTCGAGATACGAAGTGTCGCGGTACGAAGTGTCGTGGTACGAAGTGTCTCGGGTACGAAATGTCGTGGTACGAAGTGTCTCGGGTACGAAGTGTTGGGTACGAGGTGTCGAAAATACGAAGTGTCGTGATACCAACTCTACCCTACCCTACCCCTACCCTATCCCATTCCTACCCTATCATCATAAAACAAAACGTCGAACTTATTACAGAACGATCGAGAGAAATTGAGAGTGAAGCCTCTAGAGATAGTGATACAAAAATAAACTTTTTCGAGAATGTATATGTTATGGCTAGAATTAATCAGGCGCTTTAAATTGATCAAAAGTTAGTTTCTTTCTATTTTTACATTAAATTTATTTTCAAATCAAAACTCTCTGCGGTCTCATTAGCCTAAGCCGAGAGGCTAACGAGAGCGCCTAAGCCTTATGCGGTCTCGTTAGCCTAAGCCGTACGGCCTCTTTAGCGTAAACTTTTTTTTCCTAGGCCTAAGCGTTTTTTTATGTAAACATTTTTTGTTCAATTATTGTTTTTAAATAGCTCAGGCTAACGAGACCGCATAAGAAAAGTTCTCATATTCAGCCGAAAGAGCCATCTGAAAGCCGAAAGAGAGATCTGATCAATTTAAAGCGCCTGATCAATTCTAGCCATAACATATACACATAAAACCGATGAGGCATACATAGCATCGGAGAAATCGAATAGCTCGATTTTTATCGAAGAGCTGAATAATTTTTGACTCTCTCCAGAGAGCAGAATAAAAATCGACTCTTCCGGAAGGCCAGAGACTTTTTTATTGGGGGGGGGGTGGCAGAGACTCAGAGCTTCAGCCTCGAAAATTTTTCTAGCTGAAGACGACATGTAATTGAGCCGCAACTAACCTGAACACCGGGAACGACGGAATCCTCGGAACGTTGTCGATAATATTTCCCACATAAATCATTATTGACATCGAATCATAACGGGCTTTCTTCACTTAATTAATTAAAAAGTTCTCGGAAAAATCAGTTAAATCGTACAGATATTCTACTAAAACCAAAAAAATGAGTCTTTTTACTTTTTCTCTATATCTCTGTTTTTTTCTCTTGCTCTCTTTTCTTCTTTTTTTACCCGGCTTTTCCATATTTGTCTCTATATTTCTCTTGGTCTCTCTCTATCTCTGTCTCTCGCTCTCTGTCTCGCTGTCTTTCTCTCTATTTTCTCCCTGTGTTTTTATTATGTTTATTATGAACCAGATTCATTCACGTTTATTATGAACCAGATGCACAAGGTTTATCTCACAACTTTGCTGAGTTCACGCCTTGTTCGAAAATGATTTGTTTAAAAATTTATCGGCTTCATCGTTTGGTAAGTTGTTCGAAATACACAATAAGAATTCAAACTATATTTTAACTTATTTCTGCTTCACGTGGCTTGGAAAAAGAATTTTAGATACATTCACTCCTTCAATCCGTAAGTGATTTAGCAAGACCTTATAAGATTCATATGATAAAGAGTTTATGCTGAGTTAAACGCATTGGATGAGATATCCAGTAGACAGTACACATTTGTTCTGTGTTGTGCCCTTTTGATGCGTTGAAGAAGAAAATACGAAGTCGAACGTTTCGCTTTATAAAAGCATCGTCAGCGAGTTAAAATCACCTAAAACAATGAAGATAGCATAGGAAATGGGTAAAACAAGAAAACTGATATGAGTAAAATATATTGAACAAACCGAGAAGTGATGTGAATATAATAATCATACTCTGAGGGTATTTGGTGACGTATAGATTAGCTTTCATGTTTTACCCATTTCCTGTGCTATCTTCATTGTTTTAGGTAATTTTAACTCGCTGACGATGCTTTTATAAAGCAGCGAAATGTTCAACTTCGTCTTTTCTTCTTCAACGCAGCGAAATGTTCAACTTCGTCTTTTCTTCTTCAACGCAGCGAAATGTTCAACTTCGTCTTTTCTTCTTCAACGCATCAAAAAAGCACAAAACAGAACAAAAGTGTATTCATATGATCATTTTCATTGATTTACCGGAAATCGTCATAAAAGAACAGTAATGAATGAGCAATTAATTTTTCTCTTCTTCTGAGTTAGCATCAACGTTTTCTTCTCTGTCGATCTGCTGCATATTATTCTTATGCGAATTTTGTAGAATCATGCCCTAGCCCTGGCCCTCGCCTTCAAAGCGGACAAGAAGCTGAAAGGAGTTTTCCCACCAGCTCTCCACCACGGAATCTGCTGCGGACCGACGTATTGATTATAGCCGGAGCCCGCATATCTAGTACCGAAGTTAGCCAGGGGATGCTGTCTCGCTGGGCATTCGCAATAGATCGCATCCTCTCCTTCAGGGCCAACGGGGCCTGGTTTCCCAGGTGGTCCATCTGGTCCAGGCTTACCAATAACGCCGACCGGTCCCGGATAGCCGGGTGGACCAACAATTCCCTCGGGTGCGTTCTGTCCACTCTTCCCTGGAGCACCCATCGGCCCACGTAGGCCTGGTACTCCCGCCGGGCCTTGCTCGAAGCGTATCGCTTTGCCAGGTCGTCCGGGATCTCCAGGCGGGCCTGGTTGACCGGGGTATCCGGGTAGGCCAGGGTCTCCAACCGGTCCTGGAGGTCCTGGAAGCGATCGGAAGCTGGTGCGCAAAGCATTTGGTCCAGGCTCGCCCGAGAGGCCAGGCGCACCTTGAGCGCCGGCGGCACCGGGCGCTCCGGGGGGACCGGGCGGGCAGATGGTGCACTCGCTCGTCTGCTCGTTGATCATGAAGGGATTGTTGCCAGGCGCGCCAGTCTCGCCGACGTCTCCTGGGAATCCGTCCTCTCCTGGAAAGCCCTGCATGCCGGGAGCACCCGGTGGACAAGGGTTGGAGTTGGCGGCGCAAGTGCACGCACCCGGGGTCACGTAGGGCTGGTGTCGTTTGGAGCGGCTGGGGTTGTTACCGATGAGAAAACCCAGAGGAATGTTGGCAGAAGATGAGGAGGCTCCAGGAGATTTGATAAACTGAATCTCGGTCCAGGTTTCCTTGGCGAGTTCCTGCAATGAAAGACATTATAAACTAGTTCTAAACAGGCTGTCCTAATTCTTTTTACATATGGATAAGATTACTTCGTAATACGAGTATAAATTTAGTTATGATACGAAACACGAACCCTGAAAAACAGTTTAACAGTATACACTTTTTATCTACGAAACTAGGTTTGGACTAATTGAGAGAACATATTTCAGCGTAAACGCGGATTCACAGTACCAAAACTAGATTAGTACGTAATAAGGATCACAATTATGATCAATTTACTTAATAATAATCTTCCTCGCGCCTTTTCCCGCCTCAAGGCAGGGTACGCGCTAGGGAGGCGGGACAGACCTATCCTGGTAGAACCAGTGGCTGCCTGCTAAATTACTGCTAGGGGGGATTAGCAGCAGTGGGGAGAGTCAGATTCGTGCTTGAGCACTACCAACATTTCTAAACCCCCTTGGTTTGGGCGGATCTGTCCGGGTGGGAGAATGATCCATTTACTTATGTAAAGAAAATTAGTTCGGGTTATCATTGGTTACCCAATGATTTGAGTATTAACAACCATTAACTTTAAATTGACCCGCAAAAATCAGATAAAAAATTACTAGTGGATAGTTCTTAATCGAAAATCGAAATCGAAAAGAAAGAAATAATCAGATAAAAAATTACTAGTGGATAGTTTTGAATCAAAAAAAAGAAAAATCGGACTGGCCTTAAACTGGTTCATATCCTTCATGAGCTCGTTCTCAAACTCGAGGATGTCCTGGATGATCATCGAGGTGACTAAAAGTGAAGCGAGAATGACGAGCGAGGAAAGCAACGAGGCAACCGCCAGCGCGGCTCGGGGCACGATCATGGCCTGAAATTCAGAAATTCATGAGTTCGCAATTCAACCCAATCAACCTTTTCAGACCACTGAGTAGATTTTATCAGAACACGAAAGACTTATATACATATGTACTGTCGGAATGGCAAGCTTTGCTTCGAAACTGTTTTATAACCTATGAGCTCATTTCGTCCCTCCCTTCTTGGGTCAGAACATCTGCTTCTATGAGTTTTACCAAATTAAAAAACCACTCTTGGCTTCTTCACTTGCGAAACTCTCTGAATACTGTGAAGTGTTTTCGCTAAAAGCTCCCCGATAAGTAACTGCTATCAGAGAATCGAATTGCAATGACTCAAAAACTTTTTACGGGTCAAAGAAGCCAAAACAATACTAAAAGAGCTTTAAAAAAAGAGAGAAAGAGAGAGAAAAAGAAGTAGAGAGAGATAGAGTGAGAAAGAGGGGAGGGAGATGTAGGGAAGAATAGAAAGAGAGCAGGAGAGAGAAGGAGAGAGATAGACCGAGAGAAATCGCGAGAGAGTGATTTATACAGAGAGAGAGAGAGATAAAGAGATAAAGAGAGAGAGAGTGTGTGTGTCTGAGAGAGAGAGAGAGAGAGAGAGGGGGGGGGGGGGGGGAGAGAGAGGGAGAGAGAGAGAGAGATAGAGCGATTATGCGAAATGAGTTTGACCCTCAGATGTTAGCGATTATGTCGATTAGCGGGGTTGTACTCTACCTGCTCTTGGGAAAAGGTCAAAAGATTTTTCTAACACCTTAATGAGTTTTTCATCACTTCTTCTATCTCTTGTTAATTTCAAAAAATCAGTCTTTCTACGACTCACTCATTCTCCGTCTCTACCCCTCGTTATTCTCCGTCTCTACCCCTCAACTATTTTTCCTCTCTTATTGTTTCCGCGCAAGAACTTTTTTGTTTCAAGCAGTTTACAAGCATTTTAAACAGTTCGCCCTCATTTCATTATCTGTACCATCGTGCTCATAATGCGGCAAAAGGGATGCGGCAAAAAGCTAGGTGGACGACTTTGCCATCTTTTTTTGTTTTATGTAGCGGTCGTGTGATTTTTCGTTTGTATTTCATTCATAACACGCCCTGAAAAATTTAGAATGATATCTTTTTGCTTTCTGAAGTAATGGTCTCTGATATGGACCGAGGCTACATTCTGCGCTTGAGTCAGTCCGGGCATACTCAAAAGCACATCGCCAGAATCACTGGATGCTCTCGCAGGACCATTGAAAACACAATAAGTCGCTTTCGTGAGACTGGTACGACAAATAACCGTCCCCAGAGCGGTAGAACAGTAACCGCGACCACTTCTTTCAACGTGAAAAGCATCCGAGATAAGATTCGTTATAACCCCAAGCGGAGTCTTAGCAAAGTCGCAAAGGAGCTGAATATCTCGGATATATCTGCTCGTAGGATTGTCAAATCTCGCGTGGGATCAAACTGCAGAAGATTCACCCATTGACGGACCAGATGAAGGCGACCCGTCTTCGGAGATGTCGTGAACTTTTAAAGCGGTTAATGCCGGTGGACTGTTTGGATATTCCCCTCACCGATGATAAGTTGTAAATATTGAGCAGTCTTTCAACCAGAAACCAAAACGATAGGATTTGGTCGAAATCGGTCAACGAGGCCAATAAAAGTGGCCGTTACGTCTCGCGAAGGGACCATCCCGATTCTGTCATGGCCTGGGCCGGGATTTGTGCGACTGGCAAGACTCGAATCGTTTGCGTCGATCAGGGAGTCAAAGTGAATGTCAATAACTACCTGAACGACATTCTCATAAAGGAAGTACTTCCCTGGAGCCAGGCTCACTTCGCGGGACGCAACTGGACGTTGCAGCAGGACTCTGCGCCCGCCCACAAGACTAAAGTGGTGCGAGACTAGTGCAAGACCAATTTCCCCTCCATGATCACCTCCGCCGAACGGCCCCCGTACTCGCCTGATTTGAATCCCCTGGACTTCTCTGTGTGGTCGGTCCTTGAGAACAAGGTCTGTACTTCTCCCCACAAGAAATTGGAAAGTCTGAAGCGCGCCCTACAGAAGGCGTGGGATGATCTTGACGTTGCTTGCCTGTCCACCACGGTGGGTGCCTTTCACAAGCGACTTTCCTATATCAATTGTTGAGCCAGTCCTTTTCTCAAACCAATTCCAAACAAACAGATATGTCTGTTCCTTCGTCAGTTTCTCAACCCTCATCTGATGTACAAATTCTGATCCAAGCTGTCAACCGTCAAAGCGACCAAATCTCCCAACTTCTGAATGCAGTAACCTCAATGATGACGACATTATCTTCTCTCATTCCTCTTCTCTCTAAGCTCACAACCCAAACCCCGGCTCCTCCATCCAACTCTTTGATGACTTCCTCTCTCATATCGCAGCCTGAACTACTCGCCTACGACGCGGTCAGGAGAGTCCTTCAGGAAGACAAAGTCATTCTGAAAGAGAAGGCTCACAACATCGTTTTGGTCGGCATTCCGGAGGAAATAAGAGAAGACGCCACGGATAGACATGATGGAAAACTTCTTGATTCTCTCGTTAGTGAACTTTCTCTCACTAATGCATTCAACCAAGGTTCTATCACTCATCGACGCTTCGGAAATAAAGAGAACAAGAGAAAAATTCTTGAGATTCATTTTCCATCGACATCTCTCCGAACAGAAGTACTTCGAAAACTACGAGTGCGTCGTCCTGAAGTCCTTCGCAAATTTCCTCACGCGTACGCGAGAGAAGACCTTACCAGAGAAGGACTCCAACTCGAGAAGGACTGCAAGAAACTCGCTAAGGAAAGAAACGACAAAGCTGGATCGATTGAGGGGGGGTACAAGGAACAAGGCTCATTCGATTCTCTCATCCGCGTCCTCTATACACTCCGAAGACAGTCGCTGAGGCTAATGGTTCTCTTGAAAACGTGACGGTGACAAGAGGAAAAAGGATGGACGCAAACGATGTACAGAAATAGGTCAGTAGTGCTGATGGCCATATCCTGTTTACTTCTTCTGATATTTGGAATAATAATAATAATAATAATTTTATTGTCATCGTTACATGATTATACAATTGATTGCACAGTAAAAATCGAAAACAAATATAATTTACAATGGCAAAATAAGAAGTAGCAACTAGGCTACTAATAATTAAACAACTGACGAGAAAAAAATCAAAAATTCAATTCATTTAAGAACTTCCTGGCCTTGGGAAGTGATAAGCTAAAAAAACAAACAGGAAGATCATTCCACTCTCTAATTATCCTATAAGGAAAGAATGATTGAAATCGATTTAAACGGCAAATAGGCATACGAAGTTTCCATGTATGACCACGGGTGAATCTACTTCTAGGAGCAAGAGGAAGGATCTCGCCAATAGGAATGTCTATGTTGTGATGTACTATTTTATAAAGTATCATCAAATCGTTTGTCAGTCGACGTTTTCTAAGGCTCAAGCTTCTTAATAATTTCAATCGTTGACTATAAGGGATATTCATACAGGCACGTTTGAAAATTTCTCTAGTAAATTTCTGCTGAATTTTTTCTATTTGCTTAGATTGGGTTATGCTTCTAGTGTTCCAGATCTCGCAAGCATATTCCAGTATTGGTCTCACGTAAGTCTTGAAAAGATTCATGAGAATGTTGACGTTCAGAGTGCGAAAAGATCTTAGTATCAGGAATGTTATAGAAGAGGCTCTACTACACATACTCTTTACATGCGCTTTGAATGAAAGATCACTTGAAATTAAAACCCCTAGATCTCTAAACTGTTTCACTTCCGGAAGAGAGTGACCATTTACAGAGAAATTGAAATCAGGATGTTTAATTCCCAAACGCATGTAGCGCGTTTTATTTGGAGAAATAGTAAGACCCCATGAGGAAGACCAAGTAGAGAGAACATCTAATGATCTCTGCAGCAGAGATGCGTCATTCATAGTGAACAATTTGGCATCGTCGGCATAGAGAGTGCAATGAACGCCTGCTGGAAGTGACTGAGGAAGATCATTTATATAAAGTAGAAACAATAAGGGCCCTAGGACAGATCCTTGAGGAACAACATAGTATTAGTCAACATAGTATTAGTCAACAACATATTAGGAACAATAGTCAACATAGTATTAGAGGACATTTTAGTTTTTACTATAGTAATTGTTGTTCTATACGGAATAAATTGTACGATCTTAATCATTTATTATCTTCAACGCAATACAATGCTATTTGCTTTTCAGAAACTTGGTTACACGATAGTGAACCTGATGTCATTTTACATACAAATAAACCATATTCTGTTTTTCGTTCTGATAGAAACTCTAATATCAGTAACAGAGGTGGCGGACTAGCAATTTTAGTGCAATCTAGACTCAGTCCAGTAGCAATTTCGTCGATGTCAGTTTCAGAATGTGAAGCTATTACAGTTGAGTTACAATGTAGTGACAAAGATTCATATTTTTCTCGGGTTAGATTAATGTGTGTTTATCGATCTCCCAGTGCCCCAGACGATATCATGAATGAGTTATTAGCATACTTCTCTTCAAATACCATTCCCAATGTCCCTCTCATAATCGTTGGTGATTTGAATTTGCCTTGTATTGATTGGGACAAGTTGACGTGTTCTAAGAGCTATTCTTCTACTCAATTTCTTAATTACTGTTGTGATAATCATTTCACTCAGTACATTCTGATGCCGACTCGAAGTCAGAACATTCTTGATCTTCTTTTATGCAATCATCCGATTATCTCTTCTTCTAGTGTTATTGCTCCCTTCACATCCCAGTGCGATCATAATTCTATTTGTTTCGATTGTATTACCTCCAAAGTATTCGATGACATAATCAAGCCTATAAAACTTTATTCTGAGGCAAACTGGCATATGATTGAGTACTTTATTTACTGTCATGATTGGACCTTGGCATTATCATCTCTTGACCCTAATCAAGCTTACAACTACATCGTTGATCTACTATGTGACCTTATCGATCACTTTGTGCCAACTGTTGTTCCTAATTCGTCCTCCAATAGATATCCAGCGCGTATTCAACGCTTATTCAATAAGCTTCAGAAAGTTTCAATTAATGCTCCTTACTCCGAATATTGTAAAAATCTGTCAAGAAATTTTTCTTCTGAGCTTTATGATTTTGAAACATCTAAGGAATCTTCTCTGATTGTTAAAGGCAACCGTAAACAGTTTTTCTCGTATTGTACAAATCGTATTAAATCTCAAAACGATTCCTATGTTTTGTATGACAGTAGTGGAACGGTAGTGACGGACCCTTCCATAAAAGCTGAAATGTTTTCTTCTCAGTTCTCATCAACTTTCTCTGAACCGTCTCAGAATGTTCTTCCTGTCCTTTCCTAATTTAGCTCCATTCGATCAACACTTTTCTCTTGAAATAATTGAGGATCAAATGATAATCGAGGCTGTTTCTAAGTTAGAGAATAAATGTAATACCTCACCCGATTCCATTCCGAACATTTTTATCAAAAAATGTAGATTTGCGTTGTTGAAACCTCTGCGTATTTTATTCAACAACTGTTTAATGACTGGAATCGTACCCGATATGTGGAAGTTTGCTATTGTAAAGCCTCTGCTCAAAAACAAAGGACCTCCTATCTTATCAAATTACAGACCCATTTCTTTAACCTGCTCGATTTCTAAAGTAATGGAAAAAGTTATTGTTAATTCTATTTCAAAGTATCTTGAAGAGCGTTCATTGCTCTCCCCTTTTCAAGCCGGTTTTCGACCTAATCGATCGACAATCACTTCTTTAGCCGAATCATATTCCTTCATAACCCACTCTCTGAGTTAAAGTATTGATATTGATGTAATTTTCCTAGACATCTCAAAAGCTTTTGATTCTGTAGATATTCGATTTCTATTGTTTAAATTGAATTCACTTGGTATTGTAGGGCCTGCACTTAAATTTATCTCTTCTTTCCTCAACTCCCGTAAACAATCAGTGATCATCGATGGTATCAACTCAGTACCAGCTTCAGTTTTAAGTGGTGTTCCTCAAGGTTCTTCAATAGGCCCGTTGTTGTTTTTACTGTTCATTGACGACATCAAGAAAGTTATCCCTGCTACTATTCGCTTCAGTATTTTTGCCGATGATGTTAAGCTGCTAGCTCAAGTACCCTTATATTCAGATGACTTGCAAACTGCAGTCAACAATATATTTGCCTGGTGCACTCAGTGGAACCTTACTCTATCAACTTCCAAATGTACTGTTCTTCATATAGGCAAGCAATCGGTGTTTCACCCCTACTCTATCAACCATATTCCATTGATTGTTACCAAACAGGTTAAAGATTTAGGGATTTTGTTAACTCATGATTTCCGTTTCAATTCTCATATTGAGAAGATTTGTAAAAAAGCCTCTTCTACTGCAAACCTTATTCTGAAGGCTTTTAAGACCAAATCATGCGAAATGCTCATGCTTGCTTTTAATGTATACGTTAGACGGATTCTCGAATACGGGACTGAACTTTGTTCCCCTACCACGAAATACCTCATCAACGATTTAGAATATGTACAACGTAATTTTACTAGAAGGCTGTTATATAGATGTGGTAATGTAAGCCTGCCTTATTCTCAGAGATTGAAACTGCTCAAAACTGAGTCATTAGAATATCGTCGAGCATTCAGAGATCTATGTTTTTTGCACAAATGTTTACATAACAAATGCTCTCTCGATTTTTCCTTTCTATACATTTTATCTCCCCCCAAGTACAGGGTGGCTGGAAAGTACGCAGTCCGAAAGTCAAACGCTTTTGTATCGTAGTCAATAATCCAATTCCTCTCAATTCAACACATTTTATTCTCAACATATATATATATATGTACAACTGGGTGAAGTCAGTTTTCAATGCGGCCGCTCTTGGCGCGGATGACTTGGTGGAGACGCTTGGGGAAAGCATCAGTCGTGGCAGGCAGGTAATCAACGTCGAGTTCCTCCCAAGCTTTGAGCAGGGCCTTCTTCAGAGACGCCAAATTGGGGTGGGGACAAGCCGAGGCTTTCGCCTCGAGGACCGACCATACGGAATAGTCGAGCGGATTGAGATCCGGCGAGTAGGCGGGCCACTGCTTACTCGTTATGAAGGCGGGCAAGTTGTTCGCACACCACTCTTGCGTCACAACGGCCTTGTGAGCGGGCGCGGAGTCCTGTTGGAAGCAGAAAGGGCCGCCAACGAAGTGCGTACGGGTCCAGGGAAGCAAGGCGCCTTCGAGAATGTCTTTGATATAGTTCTGCTTGTTGATCTTCACGCCCTGATCAACGAAGACGAGCGGAGACTTACCCGAAGCGCACACAGCCGCCCAGACCATCAACTGAGCTGGATGAGAGGTGCGGTTGACGACTCTTCCGTTGCGATCGGCTTCCTCAGGATCTCTGGCGATAACCCGCACGTTTTGGGAGTTGAAGGCCTCCTCGATCGTGAACAACTTCTCGTCTGAGAAGACTATCTCGTCGGCACCAGGTGCGGCCGTGTCGCGAAGCAAGGCCCGATTTCTCTTCACGCGCTCTGCCTTGTTCTTGGCAGACAACAAGGCACCCTTGCGAGTACGATAAGGGCGCATGCCGAGGTCATCCCTGACGATGGTCTGAGCCGACCAGTGGGATATTCCGAGCTCCTGGGACATCTTGTTAATGCTCCGCTTGGAGTTTCGGCGTATTCGCTCCCTCACTACTTTTATCTTCGCCGGCGACCGAGCAGATCGAGGCCGGTCAGTTTTTGGACGGTCCTCGAGATTTCCGAGCTCGCGGTAACGTTTGATGGTATTCCAGACAAGATTTCGACGGACGACGAGGCGTTTCGCGATGTCGGAGTTGGAGTACCCGCGCTGGTGCAAATCGACGATAGCGGCACGCTGGAGATGGGGACCCGTCATTACCTTTAAATTTGAACAATCGTTGTCAAACTTCAACACGATATTTAAAACACAATAAACTCCGAAAATCAAAAAAAAGGAATCGTTGCGTGCACGAAATAGTGCGTAGCACACTCCTAAACCACGGACTGCGTACTTTCCAGCCACCCTGTATAATACAAGACAAGCGCACTCTCTTAGAATTCGTCTGCCTATCGTTTACCCGGCAAAAAAATGTCCACTTAGCTTTTTGCCCAAAGTAGGAGGTGATAAATTTTTTTAAATAATTGAGAAGTGCTTCCGCGTACCGAACCCAAGTTCGCAAAAAAATTTCAAAGCTCAACGCTTTTTTTCTGGCTCATAACAGAAGTAAAGTGTTTTGGCTTAAACTCATTGCTTCAAACGTTTCAATTGGAAATTGCGGTTCGGGTTAGACTACAAAATTCTTTGGACATTTGAAAACCCGAAGCTGTTGTAGTTGCATCCAGAGTGATTTCCCAGCTCTTGATGCAACTACAGCTGAAAGCCGCCGCTGGGACGCGACATGCCAATACTTTCCAAGTTTTCGGCAGCAATCGCAGCTTCAAGTCGTTTTCGCAAGAAGAAATATCGTTAGTTGCATGCCCTTCAAATCCAAGTTTCTGCAATCAATTAAATACTTTTTGCTCCAAAACGAGAGCTCAATATTTGAGCCGTATTCGGCCATTACTAAAGCACGGCGTGCAAGCGTGCGCGGCGTGCTTTAGTAATGGCCCCGTATTCCATGCTAAGAGCAAAGCTGACCAACCGTGTTGTTTCAAACGCAGAGCACTAATGTGAAAAAAATGTCTTCATCTTGTAATAAAGGAAATGATCATGAAGGGAAAAACATCTGAAGTTACGATTTGCTTCCAAGAAAACGTCCATAATTGTCATCAAATTTGTTTGCGTTTCCACTCAATTATTCAACATTTTTCTCCTTTTTTATTGTTATTTTAGATTTTTCATTCTTACTCGAATATTTTTAGAGTATTGTATGATATGTACATATGTATTTATAATTTTGAAACAAAAGGCGGGTTGCCAATGTTGGGGGAATTTTAAAGAGGCAATTTCTGAGGAGAAGGATGTTTCTCTGACACGCACTGCTGGTAAAAAAATCTATGCGCTCTCGAAAAACATTGAAATCTATGCGCTTGGCAAAAAAATTTCTCGGACTTTTCGTAGGGAAATTCCAAATCATTGGAAAAATTGAATGTTAAACTCTAAATAAATAAAAACTATGCGCTCGAAAAAAGTGGTACGGGTGCTAAGAAACACCCTGCTAAGGAGAAATCGGAGGTTATTGAGGGTGATGAGAGAGTCTTGAAAAGACCCAAGACTCTTCAAGGTCGGGAAACCTAGGACTCAAAAAAATTTTCGAAAAGATCCAACACTCTGAGGTAGGGAAGACCCAATACTCTCCAATTCAACCAGTTGCCGCCTGCTGTAAGGTCACTTCAAAAAAAAAGTATTCAGGCCGAGCAGCCTGAATACCGAACCTAACTTGACCGCCAGTGCACATCCAGCTTCCGAACTTTCGATTTTTCCATATCTAAGAGTGTTTTTTCCCTCAACCTGTGCAAGCTCTCGATGCTTTGACCGCTCTTTTATTCAGAAAATTTTTTACAAATAAATACTTACAATACAAAGTTCAAAATGGAGGGCGGATATTGATTGAGTCAGAACATAACTTGACCTCTTGCCATCTCTCAAGGTTTGATCAGATTTAAACTTGACATCTAGAATCTTCCAGTGAGTGACCCTAGATGCCCGTGATAATCAGCGATTTGTACCCTGAGCTGATTGGTCTCCTTGAAAAGTGAAGAGAGAGGGAGGAGCATGTCTTTCATCGTAGAAGGGAGAGCATATTGTGCGCCGAAAAGGGGAGAATATTGTGCACATAGATATACAGAGACACGAGTGAACACCATCAGAGCAACTGGAGGATCAGAGATTACTGAAAGAGAAAGAGAGGGGGGGAGAGAGATAGAGAGAGAATGAGTGAGGGAGAAAAAGAATAGAATCTGAGCAGATAGAAACAGAACCCAGTAGTTCTTTGCTTACTGTTAACCAAACTTTCGTGTTAAGAAACTGATTGCATGCAAAAGATTTGTGGAAAATGATTGTGGAAAATGAAATTTTCAAGAAACAGGTTCTGCGTGAATGCGAATATATGATGCATTTCCCCCCGTGCCTATTATTTTAATATCAACTGAACGAGTCGATTCCTCACCCAATTTCGAATCATAATAAACTTCTTCAGCGGACAATCATCAGTTCTAAACGGTTGTTTCTTTGGTGGTTGCGCGCCTTGTGGAACGCTTTTTGTTGGAACTGAGAATGAGATAAGATGTGGGAGAGGAATGGAAGGCGTTAATAGCCGAGATAAGATGTGGAAGAGGAATGGAACGCGTTAACAGCGGACCACTGTCAGACAGAAGACGTGAAGGAAAAGAGCCCAGAAGAAGATAGAAAACTTGTTCAAACAGAGAAAAGAGAAAGTGGAAAAGTATCAGGGAGAGAGAAAAAGGCGATAAAAGATAGAAAGAGAAATGAAGAGGAAAGGTAAGTAAGAGAGAGAGAGAGAGAGAGAGAGAGAGAGAGAGAGAGAGAGAGAGAGAGAGAGAGAGAGAGAGAGAGAGAGAGAGAGAGAGAGAGAGAGAGAGAGAGAGAAAGCAAAAGTAAGTAAGAGAGGAGAGAAAGAGAGGGAGAAGGAAAGTAACAGAGGGAGACGCAGATGATTCACCAAGTATCTGAAACCCTCTCTACATGAAATTTACACAAACTTTTCATCCAATTGTAGTTCATAAAGGGCAGTATTCAATATCCTAACATATTTGTTAGACCTAATACCAATAAGAATTAGAGAGACGAAAGCAGATCCGAAAACAATTGAAAAGCAAGGGACCTAGTAGACGGTTGAGTGCAATTTATATAACATAATAGGAGGTATAGGGGTTGAGGCGTTTGATAGGGCCATTACTGGAAGGGATTGGGAGCAGGGTTGAATCATCTTTTAAAATGAGGGAAAAGGAGGAGGGATTCAGGGGGTCGTCAATGATTAATTTAGGGGGTCGTCAATGTTTTAGGGAAAGATATCATGTGATCAGAAAAGAGGTTTTCCTTTTCTAAACTACAGTCGGGTATAGAAAATAGAGAGACATTTCAGCCGAACTTACTCCAACTATACAAATAAAATCAAGCTGCGACAGATCAGACCCTCGTCAAACTTTTAAAAAAAAACATTTGTTCATACTGTTACCGTAATCGAGAGTACCGCCAAATGAATCTGATTAGCATGGAGCAATGCGTGAAACAAGAAGGATGTCAAGCAGATAATCGGGAAACATGATGGACGAAAGAACGATTTGGTTTGAGGAGCAGAACAATTGGATAGGATTCAAAAACGTGTCAAGACACGTGTTGTTGAGAACGGAAGCCTGATGAAGTTCGACGAAATCAGAAAAGTCCTAGTTTCTTCTGAAGTTGCCTCCTCCGGTGTGACGTTGCTGAAGAAATATAACCAGTTTTCAATCACCGTAAATTGATAGAAAAAAGTTATCGATTACACCTTCTCCAAAGGATTACTGTATTAATAAAATTAATTCACAATTCACATGATATGTAGAACAATTAATTACCTTCTTGACTCAAAAAACTGTTTACCTTGAAAAATATTTTTTTTCTCCAAAATCTTAAATACATCATTGCTTATATTGAAAAGGGTACTGTATCATCGAAAAGGACTACTGTAGCAAGAAAAACAAGTGAACACATCCGATTTCTCGATAATAAACGCTACTTGTAATTTTTCTTATGAGAGCCTTTGTCTTGTCGCTCGAAAGCCGTACCCAAAGCCAAAAGCATTTCTTGTTTCCTGCACTAACCCTTCCTAGCCCAAAACTTCTAACCCTGAACCCTGCCACGTCTCGCTCAGCTTTTTTGAACTTGTTCTCTTACAAAAGCTCCCTCTATCTATGCGCAATTCTATGCGTTTTACAAGAAATCTAGTGATACAAATGCTCTGTTCGTCTGCATCCTCTCGTTTACATTACACACTCTCGCATTCTCACAAAAGCCTTGATTAAACGCTCTTCTTCTCCGCATATATATATATATAGCCCATAATGTAAAAGAGAGGATGCAGACGAACAGAGCATTTGTATCCCTAGCCTTTTTGGATAGCGCATAGATTTCATAAGCAGGGCGCGGATTAGAGAAACACACTGGAAACAACCTGGTCACACGTATAAAAAACCGCTCCGCCCTTCTTCATCCCTTTTGAAACTGGAACTCTGACGAACCTTATAACTTGATGCATATTTTTGGCCATTGTCAGCTGTCGGTGGCTTTCTTTGCTGGGGTTGGGCGGATTCGGAGGGGGCGGAGTCTGCAGCCGATGGTTTGCTCGCAGCAGATGACGCTGATTTGGACGCTGCAGCTGCTTTTGCCTTTTCTTCCTTCTCCTCTGCAGATGAACATCGTTAAATCATTATTCCCAGATAACAATAACCCGGCCTAGTGTTTTGCTGAGCTGAACCGCCTTCCTAACATGATATAACCAAGGCTGAATATTTCCGTGCAACCATCTGTTGGCGCTCTTCTGTTCCGACACTCGACAGGACTATATGTTACATTCTTGAGGACTGAACCTTGGATATGAAAGTTTCTGCTGAATGAAAAGCGACTTTTTGACTATCGGTAGCTCATTGTCTCAATTAAAATTACTTTTAGGGGGCCTCTGCACCCACTAAAAACCTCATGAACTGAACCAGATCCTGGGATAACCGGTCAGAGAAATTCTGAGTTTTTGTGCGGCAGAGAGAGAGAGAGAGAGAGAGAGAGAGAGAGAGAGAGAGAGAGAGAGAGAAAAAAAGAGGAGTTGTTGTTGTTGCCGGCAAGCATCCCGCATCGAAGACTTGGTTATGAACATTCTCTTTAATGAGAGAAGTTCTCGTGTTCTTCGGACAAGATGCGTCCGGAGAAGGGTTTTGATGTCCTTTGCAGTCCTGAGACTGTCATGCTGCACCTTGTGAAGGCGGACATCGTTGTAGCAACCTGTTCATGCTATAGGCCTTTTGAGTGGGTGGTCAAGCCGGCCTAGCATCGTTTTGGGTGGGAGTAGAGACGTCTCGCCTGTCATTGACCGGAGATAGGCAAGAGGCTATTTGACTGGCGCCTCGACTCGCCATTGAAAAGTATAGCGGGTATCGGCTGATGTTTTGTTCGGTGGCATGCCCAGGCCGGTCCGGCATCGCCCTCCTTTGACGAGCTATACTAGAAAAAGAGGAGAAAAACTGACTCTTGCAGAAGTATCTCACATGCGCCCTATCTCCCTTCTCTCCACAGTATTCACAGCCGGAGTTCCTCAGCAATTCACAAGTACATATACCATTAGCATCCCGCAACCTGAAATTTATTCCCTCTCTCTTGCGTAAGCCGCTGAAAATTATTCCCACTCACCGTAGACCATTTCTTTCCTCAGAAAGAAAAATCATAATTTTTGATCCAACACCCTTGAGGCGAAAAAAATGTCAAGCTCTAGTGAGATATTGTTTTGCCACCGCAACAAAACAATCATTAAATTCGAACTTTGACTAGTAAAACGGACGAAAAAAGAGACTTTTCATACATTTTCACACAAAATTTTTTTCATACATTTGTACATTTTCATACAAAATTTTTTCATACATTTGTACTTTTCATACAAAAAAGAGACATACATTTGGAACATATATGTAGTTGGTCAATAAACACTCAAACTAAGCCTTGTTTCTGAATTCGCTCGGTGATCTTTTTCAGAAGGCAGAAACAAACCCATTTGCAATCTTCTCTTTACCAACAGGCTGTTTCTTACGACCCGCCAAAGAAACGGTTAGATTTTCCAGACTGATCGTGTAGGAACGGCACACTCAGGATAGAGACCAAACAGAGGTTTTTTAGTGTGCAAGAAAAAGGTACAAACGCCCGCCAAACGCGGAAAAAAAAAATTTTCACATAAGGGTTCCCCCTTAGGAAAAAACAAATGTCCGCAAAAATTTTTTTTTGTTTCACATAAGGGTCCCCCTTATGATTTGGAAAAAAAAGCCCGCCGACAGGAGGTCTGACATGAGTATTTAACCCCTGAGACCAAGGGCGTGCGATGACAAATAGTTCCCGCACACGAAGAAAGAATTCGTATCACTAGTCTTTTTAAACAGAGCAGAGGTTTTGGGCATAACCCGCATTGCGGGTTGGAGACTTACTTAATAGGTGCGGGTTCGTCCCCGCAGTGTAAATACTAGTGACGCAATCGCACCCAGTAAGTGGAAAGTGGTCGGTGGGTTACAATTACGCTTCGGATGCTTCTACCAGGGGATCACTAATCGATAACGATCACTAATCGATAACGCTATGTTTTTCCAGAGAAAAAAAAAGCCTTCATAAGCTTATCAAAACGTACGAATGATTCGAGTAACTCTCGACTGGTTCATTCTTCAGCTTGCAGTAGAAGCATTCCACGTGATGACCCGAGGGCTTTTTAACTTCTGAACAAATTTTTTTTACTTATTTTTAAAGTTCCAAACTCGGAAAGAGTGAATTCTTAACGTTTCAAAGTTTCTGGCATTCTTCGTTATAAGTTCAAACATTTTATCTAGCCTCAAAATCCAAAGTTTTTAAGGGGGTTCGAATTAATCTGGATTCCCCTTCTTACCGTATGCCTTTCTTCATGCCCCTCTTCATGTTTCTCTAAAAAACCTATACTGCTACTTATTAAAAATTTTTCGAGAGAACAAGTTAACAAAATAACTTTTCCGAATGCATAATTAACAACACTTTCATTTCTACGCTCCCTTTTACCACTTTAGACGCTCACTTTTCATTTTAGCTTCAATTACTCCTCACACCTTCTTCGTCGGTCGTTGCACAATGGTAGCAATGGTAGTATGCGCGACTATTGTGCGGAGGTCCCAAGAAAGCCCCCCCCCCCACACAGGGCCACCCAAACCGAGGGGTTTGAGAAATGTTTTTTTTTTTAGCTTTCGCACGAATCTGAGTTTACACACTGCTGCTTAACCAGCGGGCAGCCGGTGGTTCGAACAGTATAGGCCTTTCCCGCATCTAAAGAGAGCGCGTAATCTGTGGTGAGACGAAAACAAGCAAAAGGAAGACTATTGATTACCTTCTTTCGCTGAAGGCATTGGCTCTTCTGGGATACTCAGTGAGAGCTGACTCAATCCCAATCGTTCCATCTCAAACGAGAACATCGATCAATAGTTTCTCTTTACCAATTTTCGATTAATTGGTTCCATAGGTCTTATGTACATGTTTCAATCAGAATGTTTCTTTCACCGCAGTGCAGGTGAAAAATATCTAAGCGCTTTTTAAAAAGTCCGAAAAACATTCAAATCTGAAGAAGGTTTTTTTTACCTAGGAAAATTCCAAATGTTTGAAGAAAAAATTCCAAACTTTTAAATTCTGGAAATCTATGCGCTCGAGAAACATTCTGCGGGTGGTAAGAAACACCCTGGTTACAATTATACGATTAAGAGAGAAAATTATATCTTTGAACGGGGAGACGGCCCAAACAGACGAAAAGTGAGCTGGAAGTGGACATAGAAGTGTGAAAGATCGGGCAATATAAGGTGTAAAGACTTTCAAGAATTGCGCGGCTCTTGTTATTCTACTTGAAAATTTTTTCTTGTTATTTCTAAAATCTTTTACTTTTCAAAGGTGCATTTGATCTATGATTTGTGGGCTTTGCTCACAACTTCTATAACATCCGCTTTTTTGGTATACTAGCCTAGTTTGGTCTTATTTTTGGTATACTAGCCTAGTTTGGTCTTATTTTTGGTATACTAGCCTAATTTGGTCTTCATAGAATATGAAACGTAGTCTTCATATGATACTTCGCTAAACCGGAATAAAAATAGCTTTATGAACTCTTGGGACAAATCGTGTTTTGTTTTCAGTGTATTAAGTTCTGTGCGGTTGAGCTTTCATATAGCTAGATCATGCGAAAATTTAATATATATACCCGTCTCACAAATGATGCCGAAAACCAGGAACTCTCACACACAAACTGCTGGTGCATCCTACAAAAAAAGCAAAACCAGGATGAACTATTACCACATCATTAGAAGCTCTCCGGTACTCGAGCACTTCCTTGTGGTTCTCTTCCACTTTGGCTGCTTCAACTTCCGCTGATAGCTCTTTGGTCTCGCACAGAATTGATGAGGGTCGCAAATCTAAATAAGCAAAAAGTACTGTAGACACTATTCAAGCAGGAAACTTACCCCCCTTCGGAGACTGTACCGTCTGTGGAATAACATGCATTCTTCTGTCTGCATCTTCGCTCTATTTTTGAGACTTGAATTTAAACAATGGCACAACAATTCTACTTTTTTTTTTACAAAATGTTCTAAATAACGCTATATTTAGTGATACAGAATTCAGTTCTTCCTCGAACTCAGAAAGACTTTTGTACTCTCTGGGCGTAGCTCATCAGTGAGTTTATGTTCTTTATTTGTTACTTTCGATTTGTTTTTACATTCTGTACACCTCTTTCTATTACTGAAATTTCCTTTTACATTTAACCGCTTTATATGTTTTTGATTTCCAGCACGCCTAAACACTAAGAATAGCTATTATTAACTGATATTACACCGTTTGTGACCCTATGACTCATCAAATAAGCGGAAGCAGGGGTTGTTTAGTGTGCAAGAAAAAGGTACAGACGCCCGCCAAAAACGGAAATTTGTTTCTCACATAATGGTCCCCTCTTATGAAAAAAAAAACAAGAGGTCCGAAATTTTTTTGTTTGTTTCACATAAGAATCCCGGCCCCCCTTATGATTTGGAAAACCAGAGGCCCGCCGATGGAAGGTCTGACGTAACCATTCAAGGCTATTACTTAAGCACGCCACACACGCCAAATCATTAGTAATGCACGCCACTGCGCGGGAAAATTCTTAACTTTGCCATATGCGCTTTATTTTTTCCCCCAAGTTTTTCATGTTTTTTTCTGCTTAGGCTTAGGCAAAAGTTTACGCTAACGAGGCCGTACGGCTTAGGCTGATGAGACCGTATCAAAAAAGTAGGATAATAGTGCGTCAAACACTTTCTCTCTTTTCCGCGCAGTGGCGTGGATTAGTAATGATTTGATGTTTTTGGCGTGCATGGCGTGGGTGGTTTGTAATGGCCCTATTTTAAAGACCTCATATAGAAACAAAAAACAAAAATACATTCGTGCATCAGTGTTTACTTTAAATTCACAATCAGCATCTCTTCTGATAAGGTATCCGCTTCCTAAAGAACAACCTCTCGAAGCGCAAATCGACATTTAAAAAACCATCCTGAACACGCTACAATCTTGTCTCCCTGCAAATTTCACACCTATCATCGGTCGACAAACAGACGAAGGTTTTTCGATCGCTCATGAGAAGAAACTCAACCAATCCAAACATAGTGCTCGGATGGTGCAAAATTGAGTTAGAACTTTTGTCCAGTTTGCCATCACGGTACACCCGTAAATACCAGTTTGTCTCGGACAAAAGATCAGTGCAATCAGCCGACAAACTGAATTTGTCGCGCGAGACATTCTCACCTGCCAGTTGAAGCAGCTGCTTGTACTGCGGTTTGTCATCAGTTGGTGTTTCTGATCTTTCTGTATCTGCTGGCCTCTTCACAAGTTCTAGAGACTCTCAACAAACAGAAAATGAGTCCTCAAAAAACGAGTCCTGAATCGTCGAATCACTCAACAAATACATTATCATTCCTACGAAAACGAGTCCTGACTTGACGAACCGCAGTTACAGATAACCAAAAGTTCTTCCAGCTTATAAATTTCATTCTCAAACCTTTTCTAAATATTACTTATCGGACCCAAAAATTCAAAAACTTTTTTCATGCTACTGTATCCTCAAAACTCAATTAACTCTTCGAAAACAAAAAAGTGCTACTCTACTTACACTCACTTGCCCTAATTTCTTTGACTCCCCCCTTTCCCCTTCAGAAGATCCCGAATTTTCACACTACTCTTTTTCCCAAATGACACTTTCAGTTAGACCAACCTTTGTCCAGCTTCCCTTCACTGGATGCCCTGAGCGGTTGATTGAAGCTCGAATCGGCGCGAATGTCTGCCGATGTTCGCGAGCTGTTTCTGGAGTCCACCACATCTGTGAGCGCCAGCAGCGCACTTTCCGACTGCGCCATCGAGGTCTTCCCGGACTCCGTGGCTGCGGGAACTGAGCTACACTCTTCCGATGGCCCTTGACCAGGTCTCATTTTAGCGGGTCCGAATGGCAATCAGAAGCGAGATCAATGGTTTTATATCAAGTTCGAAAGAAGACACTCTCGCGCTAGAGATGGGAAATTTTTTTTGAGATTCGTGAATAGGCGAATAAACTCAAAATCGTTAAGACTATACGGGTTCAAGTTAGAAGAAACCATAAAACAAGCATATTGCACTAAGTATACGTCCCCAGCGTTTTTCTCTAATCCGTAATGTGGGAAAAATCTATGCGCAAATCTATGCGGTATCCAAAAGAGTCCCCTCAAAAGCAGGCGTTAAATGAGACCGGTCTAAGGCATGTTTGTACGCGCCGAGCGAGTGGAAAAAGGAATGGGGAAATGGGGAAGGCAAAAAGAGAAGTAGAGAAAAAGTGAAACAGAACGGAAGGAAAAGAGAATGTAGATCATTCTCGGCGCGAACATGTATGCGCCAACATAGATGGTACGGTAATATGTATGCGCCAACATAGCTGGTCCGGTAACCATTTAACACCTGCTCAAAAGACTCTTTAGCGCACGCTTTGGGTCTCTTTCTCTCGAGTCAGCCTCTCCCTCATGATTAGTCTTTCTCATCTACACGCTTCATGGGCAGGTGGTTAGAAACAGATGGTCTGTCACAATGACACCCTAAACATTGTACTTCCCGTCCCTAAGGATCCCCCTACGAAGGGTTTTCGCTTATCATGTTTAACAAGGAAGCATACAGTAAGATTACAGTAACCTCGATGGAAGGAGCTGTTGCGCGACACATTGAAGGACTGAAAAGACAAGCGAACTTTTACCACTTGATGCTTTGTCAATGGGCAAAAAAAAATTCACTGGAGGATTCGTCTCCTCACCCGACTGACAGGGTGCCCGAAATTCTTTTTCTCACATAAGTTCGCAACCAAAAAATGAGACTGGTAACACAATTTTTTGAACTCTTCAAGCGAGTTAGTAAAGGGATTGGGGGGAAGACTTCGGTAGTGCTCTAGCACGAATCTGCCTGTCCCCGTGCTGCTAGACCGACTAGCAGTAAGTGATTCAGCGGACAGCCACTGGCTCTACTAGGATAGTTCTGACCCGCATTTGGAGGTAGCGCGTACTCTGTCTTGAGGCGGGAACAACTGCGATGAAGATCATTATTATTATTATTATTATTACTATTATTATTATAGGGTGACAAGAGACAATTTCCCATTAAACACAGCGCCCACCTTGTTGAAGGGTCTGGCATACTGGCCGCCGGTTCCATACCCGCCTGCTCGGCCCCCATAGGGAAGATTGGGCCCGCGTGGTCTGCCTGCGTACACATTCGCAGGCGCGACTCCTCGTGCGAAGCTGGCGTCTTTGTGGTTGCCGTAGCCTACAACTGGGTCAGCAAGAAATGGTTGTTGCTTGATGTCAAGTCGCAAAGCAAACAAAGACAAGGACTATGAGTCTGGTAGATAACTTGATGCAGTAGATCAAGGGCGTTCTCGTGACTTTTTTTTGCTCAAAATTAAATATTGCCGTTGAAAAATATACAAGTTGTGTTGTTAAAAACTCCCTCAGCATAATCATGGAGCGTAACTTCTCTCAGTTTTCCTAGCACTACAGTAAACCTATGTAGTTACAGTAAACCTATGTAGACTATGTCTCTCTCATTTTCATTATTTCTCTCTCTCTCTCTCTCTCTCTCTCTCTCTCGAGTTCAATTGATCAAGTCCCATTGTCTGTCAGAGGGTCTCTCTTTTGAGTTTCAGTGGGTCTTTGTTTTCCTCTCAAAGGCGGACCTTCATTCCAATTCCCTTGTCTTGTTGATAAACCCAAGTTTTATTGCTACAGGTCAATCTTTGTTTTGACACATATCAGCTATTGGTGAGCCTGTGTCTCATTTTCAGACGCACTAAAATACATCTCTCTCGCTCTCTCTATAGTAATTTTACTCAACAAAGAGTTTAAAAGACAACCAAGAGTCGCCTAATTGCGGCTCACTGTTCCGTCCCCGAACTTTGGCGGAACGGAATGATCGGGACTCAATCACAACGCAGCTAATCGGTAAAATCCCAAGAAAACGCTTGAAATATCATCTGTGGCGGGCGTATGTATCACTTCCAGACATGGAATTTGAACCTTGAGGATATTCTTCGAAAGGGTACTCTCAGACCCACCCTCACCTGGGGGTCCATTGAAAAAGGTCACCGGGGGTGGTCCCATGCCAACTCCATTGTAAGGCGGCGGGGCGAGCACCTCTGACGCTCCTAATGCTCCGCTTGTCATTGCTCGCTGACCGCTGCTTTCATCGTAAACTGTTGGCATCATAACGGGGACGGGCTGCAATCAGGATGTTCTCTGCTGTTCTTTGCAGTTAAACCGCACTGCGGTTGAAACCTAAGCGCAGATCTATACACTTTCTGTTTGTAGAAAGGATACTCTGTTTGTAGAACATCTTTCAGAGTTCAATAGTTAACAGATCAGCTTTGTTGGCACACACATGTTCGCGCCGAAAATGATCTACATTCTCTTCTACTTTCGTTTTAATTAATTATACTTTTTATTCTTCTTTACTTTTTATTCAATTTAGCCTTTCCTCATCAATCTTTCCGACTCGGTCGGCCATACAAATACCATTTGAAAGGTCTCCTGATATGCCTGCTATTTTCTCATGTCTCAGCCGACTCTGACGTTTTCTCAAGATCATAGGTATACTGCCAACTGGCAAAAAAAAATTTCTAGGTCGACCGACCTACCGACGCTCTTCCTCAACCGATATTAACTTATCAGAGTTTTAACAGCTAAATTTGAAAGAAAAAAGTCATCATTCCTCCACATAATTACAACGTTTCATAAGCCATAACTCAGCCTCAACCGGTTGAAAGTAAAGCTAAAAGTGAAATTTTTAATCTACTTTAGCGATCGACCTATTGCAAAATCAAGACATATTTTACCAATGCTCAAGATAAGTATTCTTGATCTACAAGCCTCGGGAAAGAGGGGGGGGGTGTAATCAGGCTGTTTTCTTTCATACGCAGAGTAAATGTGTATATCAAGATAGCTAATGATGAGGAAACGGCAGGCCTTCAAGAGAGCGCGAGAGCGTGTGATGTACAACAGAGGATGCAGACGATCGAAGCACTTTAGCTTTCTTAAGCAGCGCATAGATTCAACCCGCAGCGCGGATTTTAGAGGAAAAAAAACGGGGATTAAAAAACAGCCTGCATCCTCAGCTAATGTCAATGTGTTTTCAGGCTTAGGTACACGCACGCAATTCCTCAATCACTTGACCCACAAGGTCCCTTATCCTGTGGCCTTCAAGCCTATCGCTCTTTGTAGTACACTGAGAATGCTTACCATAGTGCTTCACGAACCCGCACTTCGGATTGAAATCTATGCGCTATCCAAGAAAGCTAGTGATAAAAAATGCTCTGATCGTCTGCATCCTCTCTTTTACATCACACGCTCTGACGCTCTCTCGAAGTTCTGCCGTTCCCGCATGATTAGTCATGTTCATATACACGTTTTTTTCTGCGGGTTGGGAGAAACAATCTGATGCTAACAAATAAATTACTGTACAACGTCAGAGGTTTCGTGAAGCAAATTAAAAGCCAGCAGAATGCGAAAACCGAGTCCTAGCGAGATCCTCCGTGCAAAAGATAGCCCAGTTTCGAGTCCTAGCTAGATCCTCCGCGCAAAAGATAGCCCAGTTTCGAGTCCTAGCGAGATCCTCCGTGCAAAAGATAGCCCAGTTTCGAGTCCTAGCCAGATCCTCCGTGCAAAAGATAGCCCAGTTTCGAGTCCTAGCGAGATCCTCCGTGCAAAAGATAGCCCAGTTTCGAGTCCTAGCGAGATCCTCCGTGCAAAAGATAGCCCAGTTTCGAGTCCTAGCGAGATCCTCCGTGCAAAAGATAGCCCAGTTTCGAGTCCTAGCGAGATCCTCCGTGCAAAAGATAGCCCAGTTTCGAGTCCTAGCGAGATCCTTCGTGCAAAAGATAGCCCAGTTTCGAGTCCTAGCGAGATCCTCCGTGCAAAAGATAGCCCAGTTTCGAGTCCTAGCGAGATCCTCCGTGCAAAAGATAGCCCAGTTTCGAGTCCTAGCGAGATCCTCCGTGCAAAAGATAGCCCAGTTTCATTCACTGAGGACAAAGTTTCTTTATTCCAGAGGACATGTGAATGCCCTCAGATTGGAATAAATATACAAGCATTTACAAAAATCGCCTTCAGACGGTAGTACTTGAACATTCAACCTTTGCATGACCCTCGACTTGCCTGATTCTGCTGCTGGTAGTAGGGCGGCATTTGCTGTGGCCCTCCAAGAGATCGAACTTCCGCCGGTGCGCCTTGCCAATGACCAATGGGAGAGACTGCATGCTACTCTTTTCATTCATCTCACTCAGGTTGCGTCCGAATATAATACACATTTTCTGCTCCCCATAAGCATAATTTTTTCTTCGGAAGACGCTAGCCACTTCCAAAAAAGGTTCGAAATTAAATTCTCTCCATTAAACTTCTAAACCTCGCCTCTCTCAAATGAGCTTCGGTTTTTTTTCAATTTTCTGACCAGATTGGGTTACTTCAGCTTAGGTTTTCTTCTTATTCTAAGAAAACCCAGTGTTAAAAACAAATAACACCGATTACCGGCTTAAAAGCTAAACCATTTATACGATCGCTCAGAATTTTTTCTCGGGTACTTACGCTGAGTCCTTCTGCCGTTGTCACAAATCCTTCGCTTTTCCTCGCCTACTGTATCGCTTCGAGCATTCTCTTTTTTCCTCGTAACCAACCGTATCCGTGGCTCACAACGTCTTCCTTACTCTTCCTTCTCTACCGTATCCATAACTTAGAGCGTCCTTACCCATTACTCCCTTACCGTAACCATCGCTCACCCTGAGGCTGTAGCGTCCCGTATGGTTGGGGCTGCTGCGCTGGGTGCGCCGCAAAGGACGGCTGCATCATACCCGCAGATTGATGATGCGCAGGTGAGGGTCGTGGTGCGTACATCGCCGCAGATACGGTACTGCCCGCTATATTACTGCGTGAGCCATCGTCTGAGGCGGCTGGCGAGTGTTGGCTCGCTGCAAAAAGAGCTTTAGTTTTTGGCAAACTCATTTTGACCCATCTCCGTTTCACTAGGCGGTCGATCAGGTGGCTACCTAGATACCTTACAAGCTAGGAACGCACCGAAACTCATTTACATCCTGAGATATCTCTCACGACGGTAACAAGTGGTATAAGATTTGGTTATAACAAGCAAGACCAGCCATGAAGGCATTGTAAGTTGATATATCAAGGAATTTAGAGTCATTGAGTCTCTCCATTTTTGCTCGCGACAAAAAGAAGAGACTATAACTCTTGACTCTCCTCAAAACTCATATCTTTCAACCCTTGTGCGGATGAGGTCAATCCCCTTGTTATGTTCTCTCGTTTCCGGTGATCTCTCACGAGTCATCTTTCGAAACAATCACTCTACTCTCTCTCTCTATCTCTCTCCCACATCCTCTGGAACTAAATGGTCATGTAAGACCCTATGTTGTTGTTTGCCCATAGGTCCTGTCGAGGGGAGTCCTTTGGGATAGGTTGGTGAGGATCCTTTTGAGTCCGGAGAAATTTTCTCCGTCTACACTCGCACCGCAGTCGGCGATCCTGTTCGCGAGACCCATTCGTTAACCGGAGAAGGGCAAGAGGCTTTTTACTGGCGCCTCGACTCGCCATTACTAAGTATAGGGGAGTTTCGGCTGATGTTTTATCCGGTGGCATGCCCTGGCCAGTCCGACATCGCCCTCCTTTGACGAACTATAAGACCCTATGTCGGCGGGTTTCTGGTTTTTTTTTAATTCTTAAGAGGTACTCTCCTGTTCAAATCGAGAAAAAAAGTGAGTTTCCGTTGATTTTTCCAAGAAGCGAACCACGGGTCTCTGTTCACTTTTGGCGGGCCTCTGTACCTGTTTCTCGTCCACTAAAAACTTCTAAAGTCCCCCTTCTTCTCTTTCTCTCCTTATTTCTCTTTCTCTATCCCCTTTCTTTTCTCTCTCTCTCTCAGACTCTCTCCCTGTCATACGCTTCCTCTTTCTTACTGTTGTTGTTGTTGCCGGCAAGCATCCCCCATCGAAGACTTGGTTATGAACACTCACTTTAATGAGAAAAATTCTCTCTCTTTCCTCGCTTCCTCTGCCTTACCTGCACGACTTGAATATGGCGCCTGTGGCTTATAATACACCATTCCCTTCGTATGCAATGGCTGCTGCAGTGGCTGGCCAGTAGAAGGTGGCTGTAATAATCACAACTCATCATTCTCCCACACCTCCGTTGCCTCGGAACTTTCGCAGTGTTCTCAAGTTAGTAGTGATTGAATTAAGCAAATACGAAATTTCTGAAAAACTGTTGTTTTATTAACCTTCGGAATGTATCTGCTAACTGTGAAACTTTTTTTTTCAATTTCAAAGGTTAGTTCAACGTTGGTTGTAGATCATTTCTTTGACCATGCTTAGTCATGCCTCCCCTCACCATCCCTTTTTCATTAGAACAAAATAGGGAGACGTGATATCGGAAAACTTGCTGATCATACAACTTCCGAAACGGACATGTGGGTAAGTGAAAGTGACGTAGCCTTCTTGGCTGCCCGAAACTAGTGTGCGCGACTGCTGCTGCTGCTGAGGTTGTTGCATCATGGCTGGATTTACCCTGGATACCACAATCATTGAATATTTGGTACAACTGGACTTCGATATCGTTAATAGTACGATTTTTTTTCATTTTCTTGCGCTACATAAGAGAATCGAACGATTTGAGTTTACTTTTAAAACTAATAGGGGGAAAAACAACTCTTTCAGACAGAAAACCCCATTTCTATAATTTAAGACAATCCGCGACACGTGGATCTAACTTCAAATTACATTTTCGTGCCCCGAAAACAATTTGTCGTATAAATTCATTCGCAATAAGATCTGCTCGTCTGTTTACTGAATTAAATTCAAGTGTTTAGTATTTATAATATTGTTCCGCTCAATGTGTTCAGTTGTAATGTTTATGATCTAATGTTTGGTTTGTTCCTTTAATGCTTATTATCTTCCAACTTGTTGGAATCACTATAACCCACATGATGTTTGTGTACTATCATTGTATATTATATGAACAACATGTAATAAATAAATAAATACATTCCGCCTCAAAGCAGGGTACGCACGATGAATTCGAAAGAGAGATAGAGAAAAATAAAGAAAGTGAGAGATAGAGAGGGAAGAGAAAATGAGAAAGACAGAGAAATACATAGATAGAAAGCAATATAATTAAATAACTATTACCATTTCTTCCGAGAGAGACCACATATGTTTTATGTTTATGTGAAGAAATTTTATCATACAAAAAAAACTACACCAAAGATGCATGAAAAATGGGAGAAGTAGTTAGACAAATGATGTAAGTAAGGATATGGTTTTCTGAGTCATGACCAAGAAGACCTCGTCTACGCAGCCGGAGACCTACGGCGGGCAATCTACAACAACAACAAAAATGGGAGAGCAGAGAGCCATGCCCCAGAAACTCAACTCTTGAAAGCTATTTTGAAAGGCAATCAACAACAACAGCTCCGAAACCGTGCTCATAGTCAAGAATACAGTAATCAAACTACAAAAAAACATAGCAGCTTGCAGCCAATGCTAACATAGACTGCGGCATGAAGACGGGTTGGCCGTTTTGATCGTGGCCCACTAAGACCATCGGCTGCTGGATTGGATACCCAGCGACCTGCTGCAAAAATCCTTTGGTGTTTTGTCACTCTTTCTCTCTCTCTCTCCTTGAGATTTAAAAAAAAAACACCAACTAACTCAGAAAGCCGTTAAAAGCCTCAGAAACGTTCTTTTCATGCCTCCAGCCAATATTACCTGGATTCACCATAACTTACCCAAGACCATGTTTTCTCATTTGAATGATACTCAAAATTTCTTTTTGAGTGAAATATCAAATATTGAAAACATTATACTGCACCGCTAACTGATAGCAGGGGTTTTTTTAGTGTGCAAGAAAAAGGTACAGAAGCCCGCCAAAGGCGGAAATTTTTTTCTCACAGAATGGTCCCCTCTAATGGAAAAAAAACAGAGGCCGAGAAAATTTTTTTTGTTTCACATAAGGGCTTATAATTTGGATTTGGTTTAAAAACCTCATGATTTGGACAAACAGAGGACCGCCGACAGAAGGTCTGACATGACTATTTAACTCCTGCCTGATAGGCATACATTCGTTAGTTTACAACACTAACTTCTCTTCTCATAATCGCTTATTAAACATTTCATATACGGTAACCCAATTATTAGCTTAAGTGATCCACTGCTGCTAACTTATTCTCTCAGCTCGCATATTCAGGTTACAGTAACCCTTCGTTTAGCCAGAACTTCACTATTTCTAGCATGTTCTCACATCTCACACATTTCAGTTATTTTAACTTGATCATTAGCTACATTAATCCATTTATGAGAACTCTTTCTGCCCGAGATCATTTGAAGGACCTGTGTTGTTGCTGTTTACAAACAACAACAACAAGGACCTGTTGTAGCATTACTCCAGGAGGCTGTCCGAGTAGGCTGCCACCCGATTGTACTGCCGATGGAGCGTAGAATGATGGCGCTGCTGCCATTCCCGTCTGTTGCTGCTGCTGCATGTTGCCATTCGAAGCTACCATCTTTAGCAATAGTGCGTTACAGGCAGAGAGAGAGAGAGATAGAGAGCGAAAGAGAAAGAAAGAAAGAGATAGAAAGAGAAAATAAGAGTGTAAGAGAAAGAAAAAGAGCGAGAGATAGATAGAGAAAGAAATAGTAATAATAAGAAAGAGACATAGATGAAGATGAAGGTAAAGTGAGAGGAAGAGCGAAAGTGAGAGAGAGGGAGAGAAAGCTCTATTCAGACCTCGGCTGACGCGGGAAAAACGTTCAGATGAAGAAGAGAGAATGAGAGGGAGAGAGAGAGTTAGAGAAAACAGACCGAGCTCTCAAAAAAACAACAGCGAAAAGTAAATCCTCATTTCACCCAGGGACTTTCATCTGCACGCAAGTGGACCTTGATAAACTTTCTCCAAACAGGAGGACTCATATGTGAACATCGCTACTGAGAATTGAGAAAATCTACCGTTCTTTGAGCGAGTAAGTCTAGAATAATGAGAATTTCCACCTTCTCCGCTCTTTACTCTAGCTCGCTTCTCATTTTCCAAGACTCCCCTACTCGAGAAGCGGTCCTTTTTCGAACTTTTTCAGAAGTTTGGAGTGACTACAGTGAACTATTTTCTCAAAAACCAAAAGTCTCACCTGGGGCGTCCCCTGGTACATATTTGGTGGTTGGTATAACATCGGCGCTGGCTGCATCTGATATCCAATAGAGTTTGCTTGATGCATCATTTCATTCCAGAACTTCCCTTTCATCTTTTTCACAGCCACAAGTTCCCATTTCACCAACAAAAAAAATTTTTGGCCATTGCTTTATGCCTCTACCCAAGTTTTGGAATTTTTTCAATTCATGCAAATTGTATCTCAAATGAGATGGCGAACAAAAACTTATACCACCAGCTCCTTTTCAAGACGTGGAGATTCGCACATCGAATTCGTTCAGAACACCTAAAGAGTACTCCTATACTCCCCTCTCCTACTTCTCACCCCACCCCTTCCTTTAACCTGCATCATCTGCTGTTGAGCATTCTCCGCAGCGGCCATCGCCGAGACGGAATGCGTAGACTCCGAGAACGAGGAAGGCAATCGGGACAAACTCGGATGGGATGCCGATGTCGAGCCTGCTTAACCGAGCGCGAACATGTATGCGCCAACATAACCAAACAGATTACTATTGAACTTGGTACTACGCTTTTTTCCCTGACCACCACCAATTATCACTTTTTATCGCAATAAGTCCTTGAATAAGACTATGTTTGTAAGCGCCAAGCAAGTTGGAAAAGAGATAGAAGAGGCTAAAAAGAATGAGAAAGGAAGCAGAGAAAAATTTAACTCAACGGAAAAAGGAGAGAATGTAGATCATTTTAGGCGCGAACATGTATGCGCCAACATAACCGAATATATAACTATTGAACTTGGTACTACGCTTATTTCCCTGACCACCTCCAATTATCAACTTTATCGCAATAAGTCCTTGAATAAGACTATGTTTGTGAGCGACAAGCAAGTTGGAAAAGAGATAGAAGAGGCTAAAAAGAATGAGAAATGAAGCAGAGAAAAATTTAAGTAAATGGAAAAAGGAGAGAATGTAGATCTTTTCAGGCGCGAACAAGTATGCGCCAACATAACCGAACAAGATAACTATTGAAGTTGGTACTACCTGACCACCTCAACGGTAATCATTTGTGACTTCATACCAGGTTCTATTAAACTGCTCAAATGAGCAGTAGTCTTTCATTTTTCTCCGATAAGCAGGGTGTTTCTTAGCACCCGCACAGGTTTTTCCGAGCACATGGATTTTTAAAATTTCAGAGTTCAAAATTCCATTTTCCAATGATTCGGACTTTCCCTACGAAAAATCCGAGAAATTTTTTCAAGGCGCATAGATTTCTCTGTTTTTCGGGGTTTTTGAAGAGCGCATAGATTTTTCTCACCCGCAGTGCGGGTCAGAGAAACATCCTGCCGATAAGTACTGTTAAGCTATGCGTACCTTTCTGGAAACGCATAGTTTAACAATACTTATCAGTCACCAGACAAATACATTTTTTCATCGCAACATCAGCTCCACATATTCAGGACAAAACTCTAACTCCTACAGTGCTAAACAGTTTTTTGGTCGTTTTAGTAATTTTTTTCGAACTCGCAATTCGGCTGAAATCTATGCGCAAATCTATGCGCTTCACAAGAAAGCTTATGATACAAATGCTGTGATCGTTTGCATCTCTAACATCACACGCTCTCTCAAATGCCTATTGTTCTCTCACAAAAGGCCATCTTGATAATCTTTTCGCGTCTGAGAAGATACAGTATGTCTTTCCCGCCTCCTCAGGGATGATAAGAACGCTTCTCTAAGCTCTAATAAACACTTGAACTGACATGAAAATGGGTTTGAAAATTTATAATAACCTGTCAATAATCGAAAGAGACCGAATCTTTAAATATGTTAAACCAACGCGTACAAACCCTAGCGGCATTTTTGTAGAAAGTACGAAAAATGCGGCTCGTTTCCATTCTTTCACTCTTAGATTTTCACGTATGCTCGCTCAATTACCTAGAGAAGTTTTGCTGAATACATCTTTCGCTGCCTTTAGAATTTTTCTGGAGAAATCATCATTTTTAGAAAGTATGGGTGAGTTATTCAATATTCATATTGTTGATTAAAAGAAAATGTTCTTTCTTTTGAGAACTTCATTCTCCGCTGTTTACATGGTTTTCATCATGTCACGCTTTATGAGTTGTTAATTAATTCTCTGGAAACTGTTTTTGCATTGAAAAATGTAGATAAAATAAAATAAATAAATGTGTAATATTTGATGGCGAAAATTTCCCGAAAATTATAATTTTGTTCTTGAATGTACCTTGGTACTGTTGTTGGTTGTACGGCTGCTGATAGTATTGACTCTGCAATAACAAAAAAAAAATTAAAATGTTTTCTCGAGAAAATAGTGAACAAAAAATTTTGAAAATACGATTGAAACATCTCAAAAACCACCCTTATTCTTAAGCATACACTGCGAGTCTAATCCAATGATCCTTTTCTGTTTGAATGACTCAATACCATCCAGATGACTACCGATATGACTACATATACCCAAAGGTTGAATTATCATTTCAGACATTCTGATAGCGTGCCTCATTTTCATACTTTCATTCAGAAAGTTCCCTTCAGTGTGTTTCTCTAACCCGCAATGCGCATGAAATATATGCGCTATCCATTCTCCTCATTTTCACTCTTCAAAGATGGTCGTCTTTTCTACCAAACGTTCAGCTCCGATAAAATAATGATTGTTGTCGTCCGGATGACCCAAACTCGTCTCATAATCGCCTATTTCTTCCTCTACTAAACAAGTCTCGACAAAATGATACGCAGTGTTCTCTTTTCAAACTGAATATTATTTTGCTGTGATACTCCCCATGTCAGTAGATGAGTCTTGACAACTCATCCTTTGGTGGATAAACTTATTTGAAAAGGGTAGTGAGACAAATGCTCTGTTCGTTTGCACCCCCCTCTTTTATTCTCTCAAATCCTGTCATTCCCTCATGATTAGAGATATTGATTCATACTCATGTATATACACATCTGCGTGTAGGAAGAATCAGCCTGATTCCCTCATATAACATTAAAACCACTTTAGCTCGGCCGATTTTCTTCTATTCACGCAAATCTTCGCTTGCGGCGGGCCTCTGTGTCTTTTTCGAACGCATTTAAAAAAATCCTGCCTCTACCTGGTAATCCTGGTTGCCTTGCGGCTGCATCGCTCCCTCTTCAAATGGTACGGAGAGTATCGAGGGCGGGCCCCCACCTCCTTGGAACTGAAAAACGGTTTCTATTCTTTAAAAAAACGGTTACACCTCCTTCGTATCACGAGTAAAAAACTCCAACCTTCCCTTCAGAGTCGGGCCTCCCACTTGGACTCTAGTGGGTCCCTGTTCTCGTTTCAAGGGTGGATCCTTGTGCTAAACCCCTTTTTCTCGTCACTGGCGAATCTCTGTTAACTATACGTTTCCCCTTTTCTAGTTTTCATCAGTTCACTTATTAGGAAAAAGTCAAAAACTCATCTTAAAGATAAGAAGCAAGTTTGAACTTTCCATAAATAAACAGTTTACTTCGTATTTCCCTGTCTTATTTCTTTTACCTCTCTTTCTTTCTTTTTTCTCTCTCACTATACTTGGTTCTTTCTCTACTCCCACTAAAAGCTTGTAAACTACAAAGACAATATTCAAATTATGAATACACACCTTGAAGAGAAACCGAAATTCATCCATTCATTCATTCTTTATTCCTCAAGTCATTCATTCAAATCAAGATAAAATCACACACATAGGAGACCAGGGGTTAAATGGAGCCGCCCAATTTGGGTTTACATGTATCCGCCGCTAAAAGTTTGGTGGAAAAAAGAAGAGAGGATGAAAGAAAAGGGTGAGAAAAGAGAGGGAGTTTTTTGTTAATAGTGCATGTACATGTATCCGCCGACGGGACCGATCCGGTCACTATTTAACCTCTGGAGACCTGTCGATGGAGCGAGTTCAGTGTAAGAAATAAAAATCATTTGTATATTCACAATGAAAATGAGGAAGACGAATATGGTAAAACATAGATATTAATGAAACCGTGCGATAAAAATGAAGATTCCTCTCAAACAAAAAATTATCTTCTCTAGTCTTCAAATATCGCACGGATTAGCAATGTGTCCCCGTCGTGTAATAATAACGCGCACTCCCGGTTTGAGTCGAGATGGTCTGGGTTCGATCCCACCCGGTGAGTCGAGATGGTCTGGGTTCGATCCCACCCGGTGGACTAGCTTTTCTCTGTGCCATAGTTCAATCATTTGTTATCATCTCTAGCTTTCTCGAAGGGAGATTTTTAACCGCAGCGCGGGTTAGAGAAGAGAATTTTTTCTCTAATTTTCTCTCAAAAATTTTCTCTAATTCTCCTGAAAACACATACTCTTTCATATGATGGCTGCCGATTGTTGTTGCCCATCTCGACGTTGTTCATTGCAGCAATTCGTTGCAGATGAGCTGCCGGATTGTTCCCTGGTCCCCCAATGTTCATTTCTCCTCCTCCCATTCGTGACTGTTGTGTAATTGTCACTTTCAGACTAGTGTTTAGCTCATAGGTTACCTGCATTGTTGAAAACTTTTTTTGAACGACCGCTCTTCGAGTAAAAAATCTGAATTCAAGGTCGCTCATTGTCACTGTGACTCATTGTCATTGTCAAGCTCCGTGAAACTCGTTCGCTCCGAGAGAAGAGCGGTCGTTTTTCGGAAAAAAATTTCAACAATTTCAAGTTGACCTTTTCAATATATTAATCACTTATTCAATAGACATGAATATTAGTTAGCAGTAGAACTTGCAAGCAGGGGTTAGATCGCAACAGGACCAGCTATGTTGGCGCATAAATGTTCGCGCCAAGAATGATCTACATTCTCTTCTTCTACCGTTCTCTTAAATTTTCCTCTACTTCCCTTCCAATGTTTAGCCAACTCACTCGGCACGTACAAACATGCCTTAGACAGGTCTCATTCAACACCCGTTTTAAGTGTTTCATCGCGTTTCACTCCACGAAAGAACATCTTATCAAGACTCTAACAGAGTCCTTATCTCATTTCTGTCTCAACATAGTATTCTATGACACCGTCGTTACATAAAAATATATTTTCAAGCCATTAATAATGAATAAATTACCTTAGAATGAATAAATTACCTTAAATTACCGAAGAAAAAAAATTACCTTCTTCAAGTAGTGACGAGGCGGCATCTGTACTTCTCCATGAGGTCCTTCAATCAAAAAGTATGTTTTACATAATATTTCATGACAATGTGAAGCAGGGTGTTTCTTAGCACCCGCACAACTTTTTTTGAGCGCATAGATTTTTGAAATTTCAGAGTTCAACATTCAATTTTTTTCAATGATTTGGAATTTCCCTACGAAAAATCCGAGAAAAAATTTTCCCGAGCGCATTGATTTCAGTGTTTTTCGGAGTTTTTGAGGAGCGCATAGATTTTTTACCCGCAGTGCGGGTCAGAGAAACACCCTGATGTTAAAGAATCTTTATCCCGAACCTTTCATACAAGATAAGCTTTTTATAATAGTTATCACGTCTTCAAAAAAAAAAAACAAACCGAATAACTCTTTTAACCGACCAACTTACCTCTCAACAGGCTGTTTTCACGCGCAATTGGACGATAAGAAGCAAAGATACTTAAAGTCTTTTTTCACTTAACATTCTACAGATTCCCCCCACATGAAACGGTTAAGAAACTTCGGCAGTGTTGTGGCACGAATCTGTCTCTCACCACTGCTGCTACACACAAGCAGTGATTCAGCGCAGTTTTTGGTTCCACCATGACAGTTTTTGGTTCTACCACGAAAGTTTTTGGTTCCACCATGACAGTTTTTGGTTCTACCACGAAAGTTTTTGGTTCTACCATGACAGTTTTTGGTTCTACCACGACAGTTTTTGGTTCTACCACGACAGTTTTTGATTCTACCACTACAGTTTTTGGTTCTACCACGATCATTTTGTCTTGTATCTCAAGGAGCGCATACCCTACCACGAGGCGAGAACAACCGCCAGTAATGTTATACGCGCTGAAGAAGGATACAGTAAGTGCATGCGGTAGAGAAAAAAACCATATTGCGGAGAAAGCAGAGAAATTTTAGCATCGTAGAAAAATCAGAAGATTATCATTGAGTGTTTGACCCATGGAAGGAAGGTGACTCTCGAATGGCTCTCGAGTGGAAAAGCCACGCGACGCGAGCGAGAGGCGCGTCGCGTGAGGAGGGAGAGGATATGAAAGTTGGGGGAAATTTCATCATTCTAGAATTTGAGGGCGTAGCAGGAAGACGGTGTTTTTCTTCCTGGGTGATTAAAAGTTTTAATCAACGGTTTTCGGTTGGCGTTATTTTGCAAGTTTGGTGTTTAAAATTTTGCGTCATAGCTTTTTCCATTAATTTGGCCCGAAAGGCCTGTCTATTGTCTGATCAGGAAGATTGTGTCTGTCTTCCTGGTAGATTAGAATTTTAGTCAACGGTCTCGAGTAGTGTTATTCTCGAGTTTGGTGTGTAATACTGTGTGCGGCGTAGTTTTTTCCATTAATTTGGGCCAAAAGCCCGTCCATTGTCTGATCAGGAGTGTTTCTTTCTTCCTGGGGCATTAGAATTCTAATCAACTGTTTCGATTAGCGTTTTTTTTTCTTCACAATTTTGGTGTGTAAAACTGCGCGCGTCACAGTTTTTTCCCATTAATTTGGGCTAAAAGCCAGTCTATTGGCGGAGCAGGAGGTTTGTGTCTTTCGTCCTGAGTGATTACAATTTTAGTCAACGGTTTCGACTATCCTTCTTTCGCAATTTTGGAGTGTAAGACTGTGTGATTCAGTTTTTTCCATTGACGTGGGCCAAAAGCCCGTCTATTATCTGATTGCAGCTATGGAGTCAGATGGCAGTGTAGTGTATGCGTGTCTAGCTCAGTGAGAAGAGCATTTGCCCGGAATGCGAAAGGTCGAGGGTTCGGTTCCCGTACCAGACGGGACGAAGAAGCGAAGGGCCGTGCCGTGGTTGTGGCCAGTACGGCTATATGCGTCCGCAGTGCCGATAAAGCGGTGGAAGAATGCAAAGGTCAGACCCAGGGTCAAAGGTTGCGGGGCCCATGGCCGGAGCAACGTCCACTGAGAGTGGAAGTAGAGCAGCGTTTGTGGGCGTTGCGAAAGCCGATGGCAGCTAGGAAGTCACATGGCAGTAGTGCGTGCGTGTGTAGCTCAGTGGGAAGAGCATTCGCCCGGAATGCGAGAGGTCGCGGGTTCGGTTCCCGTACCAGACGGGACAAAAAAGCGAAGGGCCGCGCTTGGGCTGCGGCCAGTACGGCCATATGCGTGCGCAGTGCCGAAAAAGCGGTGGAAGAATGCAAAGGTCAGACCCAGGGTCTAAGGTTGCGGGGCCCATGGCCGGAGCAACGTCTACTGAAAGTGGAAGTAGAGCAGCGTTTGTGGGCGTTGCGAAAGCCGTGGGCTTTTGGAAAAGTATAGGCGCTTCGCCGTTTGTTCTGAGTTTCATAGGAGATGGTAGAGGCTGTGTATACCGGAAGAGCTGAATACAACTGTTTTAAAATTCTCAGGAAATAACAGGTCGGCCATGAGACAGGCGGACAAGGTCGCCGAGCAACATTTGCTGTGGCCGAAGAAAGGAGCAATAGAGAGAGCGGAGGAAGTAGGTAAGGCTTTCTTCCCGGTGTCAGTGGTGAAGAATGGGCCTAAGAATAGAGTGGTACACGACCTCAGTAAACTGAATCAGTATTTGAGCAAAACTCAGTTTCGGTTGGAAGACATGGCTTCTATATGGCATATATTGCCGTTAGGTGGTTTCATGGCAACTTTCGATTTCAAGTCAGGATATCATCATGTGGCCATCGCGGAGGAAGACAGAAAGTTTTTTGGGGTTAAATGGGACTTCGGAAGAGGAATAGAGTGTATGAGATTTGCGGCCATGCCGTTCGGACTCAGTCCAGGCCCTTGGGTGTTCACGAAATTGTTTAGACCCCTGGTGAGATAATGGAGACAAGCTGGAATCCTTTGTGCGTTATATATTGACGATGGAGTAATATTAGCAAGCACGTTGGAAGAATGTAGGGCAGCTGTAGAACTGGTCCGAAGTGATCTGAGAAAAGCGGGAGTAACAGAGGCAACGGAAAAGTGCAAATGGGAGCCCCATCAAGAAGGAGAATGGCTAGGTTACTCTATTGATTTGAGAGGAGGTATGGTAAGATTGTCAGATAAGAGAATTGAAAAAGCCAAAGAACGGGTCTGGAGTCTGTTGTTGTTGTTGTTGTTGTAGATTGCCCGCCGTAGGTCTCCGGCTGGGTAGACGAGGTCTTCTTTGACATGGCTCAGAAAACAATAACCTTACTTACATCATTTATCTAATTAAATTATTTCTCTTTCTCTCTCGGGGTTTATTTTTATTTTTCTTTATTTTTATTTTTTTTATTATTATTTTTAATTTTTTCCCCCTTTTTTTTTTTTTTTTTTTTTTTTGAGAGAGAAAGGAATCACTGGTATAAGAACTTAACAACAGACGTCGGGCTATTCCACAAATCTATACTTCTTAAAAGTGTGTGGTCACAGCGACACGAGAATAAATGACTAGTTGTATGTGGCTCTTCTAAACATTTTGGGCAAAGAGGTGATAGGGCAGCTCCTATTCATGGAGCTGCCCTGGAGTCTGTTGGAAACAGAAAGGCCAACATTGAAGGAGAGACAAAAAGTGCTGGGTACACTGGCATCTATGTCATTGATTGCAGGTGATAAGGCATCGTTGAGAGCAAGAGCTATCCAGACCGCAGCCATACAGCAAGAAGAACAGGGAGCGCAAAGACTCAGTCTGGGAGTAGAAGAGAGACGTGAGTTAGCGTTTTGGACAGAGTATTTGAACCAAAATCAAGAAGTTGTATTTATGGAGGAGGTTTAGGAACCGGATTGGGTAATAGAAACAGACGCTTCAGCGCTGGCCTTAGGGGCGGTACTAAAAAAGAGGGATGTCATTCAAGGCAAGGGAGCACGGAACCTAAGCGAGATGGAAAAAGAGCTCTCAAGCACACATAGAGAGATTATGGGAGTGGAGTATGGTTTGAAATGTTTTCAAAAAACATTGTGTTCCAATAAGGCTTTGATCAGATGTGACAATCAAAGCGCAGTAATCATTCTAAAAAAGGGCAGTCTTAAAAGGCATTTGCATGAAGTGGCTCTGGAGGTTCATAGATGGGCAGAAGAAAATGAAGTAGACTGGAAGGTGGAATGGGTGCCCAGGGAGGAGAATGTGGACGCGGATGAAGTGAGTAGATGGGTGGATAGTGATGACTGGGGAATAAGAAAGGAAGTCTTCGACATGTGTGCCAGAAAGTGGGGAAAGCCGACAGTGGACATGTTCGCGGACGAACGGAATACGCAATGCAAGAAGTTTTATTCCAGAACTCATTGTCCGGGGACATCCGGGGTCGATGCATTCAGTGAGAGAGAGGCCTGGAGGTCTGGGGAGCTTCTTTGGTTAGTCCCTCCTCCTTTTATGTTGGCAAAGGTCATAAGATGGTTGAAAAAAAAATACAGGACGCGGGCTATTTTGGGTTTTCCGAGATGGCAAGGTAATCCGGCATTCCCAGCTCTATGGCGAGGTAAAGATTGGGCTGATTTTGTCCAGGAGGTGGTTGAGTATGGTAAAGGGGCCCGGATTTTGGTCCCGGGCTCAGTACAAGGGTTATTTAATGAAGAGAGGTCACCTTCAATTTTCGTTTTCGCTAAAATCGACTGGGGCAAGTCAAAATAAATTGAGCAGTCTTTATCGTTCTATTGGCTGCTGAGGCCTTAATGTTGCTACGTCCGAATAAAGAGTCACCTGCCTGACAAGGGGTCAAACATAAGTTATGGTGTACGACGAAGGAGAGAAACGACGTAGGAGGGAACCATAATTGAGTGTTTGACCCATGGAAGGAAGGTGACTCTCGAATGGCTCTCGAGTGGAAGAGCCACGCGACGCGAGCGAGAGGCGCGTCGCGTGGGGAGGGAGAGGATATGAAATTTGGGGGAAATTTCATCATTCTAGACTTTGAGGGCGTAGCAGGAAGACGGTGTTCCCCCCCACCCACCCTTTAAAAAAAAAAAAATAAATAAATAAAGCGAAATGATTTTTTGATACAGGGAACAAGAAGGAGGTGATTGCGAGGACAATGGGGGTTCTGCGAGCAGCGGATAGGGAAGATCTGGCCCAGGCGCTTCTTTCCATATGCCGAGCGGCAGTAGCCCCAAGTACCTTGGGAACATAGGAGACGGCAGAGAGCGCAAGGAGACACTTTGCGAAGGAGCTAGGTTTAGAAGAAGAAGCGGACCTGTCGCTTTGTCTCTTCGTGGTAGACAAGGTAGCTAAAGGAAGAGCAGCCTCCTCAATCGCAGGGAGCATCGCGGCTTTCGCGTTCAGCGCGGGTCGTAACCCAATGGAAGGGAAGTTCGGAGACATTGTTAGGGCGGCAAAAAAGGCGGCGGGTAAAGCGAAGCCGATTGAACACCATAGCAAGGCATCAAGGGAAGAGGTCGAGAAGGTGTTGGAGTGGGGAACGAGAGAAAATGCGGATCTGGAAGATGTAAGAATTTAGGTCTACGTGGCATTGGCATTCTCGGCGTTACTGCGGGGTTCAGAAGCGTTAGCTTTTTTTTCAGGAGTGAGGCAGTTCACGTCTCATTCACTGAGGGGAGGTGGAGCAACGGCCAGCATCGAAGAAAGCGCCACACAAGAGCAAGTTCAAAGGAGGGGGAGATGGAAATCCCGGGAAGGTATGGCACCCTATATTGAGGATACGCTCAGATCACAGGGAGGGGTACTGGAAATTTAAAGGAATCTAGAAATTGTGTTTTTTTATGTTGGTTCAATCGCTATGTATAAGCACTGTTCGCCAAAACAAGGTGTCAGGTATTTAGTGTTCTCTATCTTGTTAAATAGGGTATCGACGGGAAGTGAATGACGAATGGGTAGAGAAATAATTTGGCTGAGTTGGTTTTGTTTATGATTGTTTAGGATTGCGTTTATGATTGGCATTATTGCTGTTGCTGTTATGATATTGTATTGCTGTATTGCTGTTATGATTGCTGTTGCGTTTATGATTGGCATTGGCTGAGGCCTTAATGTTGCTACGTCCGAATAAAGAGTCACCTGCCTGACAAGGGGTCAAACATAAGTTATGGTGTACGACGAAGGAGAGAAACGACGTAGGAGGGAACCATAACCATATATTTAGATTTTTCAATAGGTCGATTGCTATAAGGTTGGAAATTTTCAAATACTAAATCAGTTCGGGGCTAGTTAAGGCGAATTAAAAGTTTTTTGGAGCATAATAAAGAATATTTTTCTCTTTTCATCATAAAAGGTCCTTCGAAAATGTTGAGGTCAAAATCGATGTCACACCGTAAAAAAACATTTAAAAGTTGATATTTTACCTATGAATATATATCACCTAAATTTTTTTCATTCAACAAAAAAACAATAGTAGGGGCAGTATAAAAAAGAGAAAAAGCTTCGGAAATCTCAACCTCTACCCTTTCTTGATCAGTTTTTGAGGACCGTTCAGCTTTTCCATTTCATAAATTCAAGGAAGCTTTTAAATCAACATTGAAGTTGAAGACAAGTACAATAACTTTGTTGGTAGACAAGTATACAGTATATGTAGAAGAGAACATTGTAGACAAGTATAGACGAGAACCTTGTAGCCAATTATAGACGAGAACATTGTGAACGTTGTCGCGTTTTTTATGCTCAAAGAAGCGGAGAATGACCTCTCGCCTTCTTATTATTCTGAACTACCGCTCGGATTGATGACCGTTTTTTTCCAGTTTTCGACAAGTTAGGCTACCGATGGTCTTCTGAGCACCCCTATAGAGCACATAAATTTTACCCGCATTGCAAATGAGAGTAGCACTCTGCTGACCATAGTATGGAGATTGGCCACTCGTATTGTGGTAGGGCGTCGATTGGACAGGCTGCAATTGAACGATGGTTTGTCCGCAAAAGATGTACTTCTGGATGATTAGGTTTACCATCTTTGAACTGATGGGACTGATCTTACAAACTTCTTACGGTTCATCTCTTATTTCCTTTACATCTTTCTGTAACACTGTCTCTCCTCTCCTCTCTTCTTCGCTCTCTCTCTCTCTCTCTCTCTCTCTTCCTCCAATGAAAATCTCGCTCAAACTTCACTCAAGAAGAACATAGGCATACATTGTATAAACTATCGCTTTTTCCTTTCTTTCTAAAACATCTTCATAGCTCCTCTATCTTTCTCTCTTTATTTCTCTTATCACTTGTTCATTTACCCTCGCTCTCAACTCTCTCCAATCTTCTTCGCTATCTTTTTTAACTTTTCTCTAACGTAAACTATCATGTCCAAGACAATGGAGAACTGTGCCGTTCCAAGTTGAGCCGCCTACCATAGATCACCAGGATGTGATGAAATTTCACTTATCGGGCGGTTGACCGGACGACCGAGGGGGACGAAAAGTCATCAAAAGAGGGGGAAGACGAGTCATCAAAAGAGGGGGAAGAAGAGTCATCAACAGAGAGGGAAGAAGAGTCATCAAAAGAGGGGGAAGAAGAGTCATCAACAGAGAGGGAAGAATAGTCATCAAAAGAGGGGGAAGAAGAGTCATCAAAAGAAGGGGAAGACGAGTCATCAATAGAGAGGGAATAAAAGTCATCAAAAGAGGGGGAAGAAGAGTCATCAAAAGAGGGGGAAGACGAGTCATCAATAGAGAGGGAAGAAAAGTCATCAAAAGAGGGGGAAGAAGAGTGATCAAAAGAGGGGGGAAGAAGAGTCATCAACAGAGAGGGAAGAAGAGTCATCAAAGGAGGGGGGAGAAGAGTCATCAACAGAGAGGGAAGACGAGTCATCAACAGAGAGGGAAGAAGAGTCATCAAAAGACGGGGGAAGAAGAGTCATCAACAGAGGGGGAAGAAGAGTCATCAAAAGAGGGGGAAGAAGAGTCATCAACAGAGAGGGAAGACGAGTCATCAATAGAGAGGGAAGAAGAGTCATCAAAAGAGGGGGAAGAAGAGTTATCAACAGAGAGGGAAGAAGTTATCAACAGAGAGGGAAGTTGCTGCATGTAATGTTTTCACGTAATAAAATTGAAATTGAAGAGTCATCAAAGGAGGGGGAAGAAGAGTCATCAACAGAGAGGGAAGACGAGTCATCAAAAGAGGGGGGAAGAAGAGTCATCAACAGAGGGGGAAGAAGAGTCATCAAAAGAGGGGGAAGAAGAGTCATCAACAGAGGGGGAAGAAGAGTCATCAAAAGAGGGGGAAGAAGAGTCATCAACAGAGAGGGAAGACGAGTCATCAATAGAGAGGGAAGAAGAGTCATCAAAAGAGGGGGAAGAAGAGTCATCAACAGAGAGGGAAGAAGAGTCATCAACATTTTTTTTTTTCGAAATTAGAGTCAAGGTCCGAGTTTTACATCCAAAATTTCGTAAGCTTACGAATATTTAGTTGTTTTTTTAGAAATCAACCAGCGTCTGTTACATTTTTTCACTGGTAAAAAAACTTCTGATATACTGGGCGGGCAGCCGGGACCAATTTCACAAGTTTGGTGAGCTATGCCGCCTACAGGCCAAGCCTCTTCTTATTCTCTTCTAATCTCTCGGAAAAACCGAAAGTGAATATTTAATTTTTACCAAATGATGGGAAGCATCTATTTGAGTTTTAACCTATTTTTTATTCTTATTTTGCGAAGGCAAACCATGTCAGCGAAAAAAACTCAAGATTAATATAAGATAAACATACATATGTATGAGAGAAATCATATTCAAATTTTATAGAAAAATATGTTGTCTCAACAAATAAACAATTTTTCGCCACTTATAGTTTTGGTGAGTCGATTGGCGGTAGATAAGCCAATTCGCGCTCATTTAGTCTATTAATAATCAGAAGATGAAGTTTCGAATAACTTTTTTCCTCTACTCTTATAGTAATATTTCTGTGCCAAAGTTCAATAAATTGTCATCTTAACCAGGAGTCACTCACTGCCTTTAAACTGTGTAACTTAGCATTTGAAGAGTAATATTGTAACTAAATGTTTCAAACGGTATTGCTCCTGATTAAAATCAGGGCCTTAAATGAGACCGGTCTAAGGCATGTTTGTACGCGCCGAGCGAGTTGAAAAAGTAATGGGGAAAGGCAGAAAAAATGAAAAGAGAAGTAGGGGAAAGTAAAATAGAACGGAAGGAGAAGAGAATGTAGATCATTTTCGCCGCGAACATGTTTGCTCCAACATAGCAGGTCCTGTAACCATTTAACCCCTGGGTTTAATTATCAAAGCCTCAGCATATGTCACAGAATTTTGTAAAACTTCGGTTTTTTGAGCGACGGAGTCTAGACATAGCTCACCAACGCTTGTCAAAAAACTTAAAACTGACCACATTGCCAAGCGGGGCCCTAAAATAATGAGAAGAAAGCGAGAGGTGAAAAGAAAGCCATTATTCTTAGCCCCACGCAGGGATAACCTGTGTAGTTCCAAATCGGTGTTGTACGTATCCGCCACTCAACCCCCCCCCCAAAAAAAAAACTCGAGCAAAAGATGTGGCTTGATAATTCCGTTGGTTTTTTGAAAACAAATCTGCAAAAGCAAACAAGAGGTACAAAAAAATTTTTGTAGTACGACTTTTGGACAAAAATTTTCTCGTGCTTTTTCACTTTACTTTTTTTTAAATGATTTTTTTCCCTTGCATGTACGTATTCGCCGCATAGGAGTGGCAGGTCACTATATTAGACCATATCCGCCGCATAGGAGTGGCAGGTAGGTCGCGAAGGAGGTCACCTACACGCGGTGCGACTGTGGACGATGCTGGAAGGCATCGGCCCCAATGGACCTCCAAACATACTATCCCAAAGGAAAGAAACCCTTCAAAGGGCCTACACGAGCATTGCTCGTACGCAGTCACAACCAACTCTCTTTGTTTTTTCATTAGAGGACCAGGCGTTACCAGCGTCCCTGGTTCGAACTCTCTTACTTAGAGCTGGTATTGAATCCAACCCCGGTCCGCCAAGATGGCCGTGTCCCTTTTGCTCTAAAAGTGCTGCATCAAACAGTATAAGATGTGGTAGATGCTCCTCATGGGTACACCTCAAGTGCTCGAATTTGTCATCGTTCAATGAATGGTCCCCGAATTGGAGATGTCTCGATTGTAGTAGACCACCTGTCACGAGAACTAAGCCCACTAAGCCCTCAGAGAACCTAAAAATCCTTCAATGGAACGCGAATGGTTTAAGGGCTAGAGCGTCAGAACTAGAGGGCCTCCTACACGAACTGAACATCCACATAGCTCTCATTCAAGAGACCAAGATGGAAGGAGACGCTAGAGTTACTATCCCCGGCTACACCATGCTCAGAAAAGATCGTAACAACTCTGGCGGTGGTGTGGCCATACTAATAAGGGAAGACACTCAGTTCACTAATATAACCCTTCCCTCAACGGATAAGGTCGCGGAAACTATGTGCATAAATGTCCCCACCAAACGAGGCAACTTCTCCATCTCCAATGTATAAATACCTCCCCGGTCCTCATGCTCACTCGGTTATAGTAATAACTTTGAAAGACTGTTAGACAGACAGGGCTCATGTATCATTGCGGGAGATTTCAACGCACACAACGCGCTCTGGAGTGATGGAGTCGAAGACAAAAGAGGAGACGATCTTTGCGAAGCCATAGAAGAAAGAAACCTGGTCTGCCTTAACAACGCCCGCCAACACACAAGAAAGGACGCCTCGCCTGACATAACACTCATCTCCTCCGACGTGTCAACAGAATGCAGATGGACACCGATCAACAGACTCAACTCCGACCACCTCCCCATCATCATCGAAGTAGATCTTCAACCATCTAACATATCGAATGAGAAGTGCTTCATGAACTACAACAAAGCAAATTGGAGCGGTTTCGAGAAGGGGATAAACAAAAGAATTGGTGATTTTCCTTTCACAAGAAAAACCAATGAAATGCACGATTTCCTGGTACGAGTCATTCTTGCAGCGTTGAAGAACAACATCCCTAAAGGCAGAAAGCTCAATTACACTCCCAACCTTAGCGAAAAAGCGAAAGCCCTGATTAAACAAAGAGACTACATGAGGACCAATGATCCTCTGAATCCTGATCTCCCTACAATCATGGCCGAAATCACAACTCAAATTCGCAAGGATAAGCAAAAAGCCTGGGAGGAATACGTAAATGGACTTCGACATAATGAACCAACCAATCGGCTATGGAAAACTATCAAAGCAATTGATGGTAGAGGACACAACCGATCTCACAATGTCATCATTCAAAACGGAAAACAACTATCCTCCCTGGAAACTGCAAACGCCTTTGCCAAAAACCTGGCCAAACAAGCCCCTAAAACACCGGACAAAACAAATCGACAGACAACCCGATGGATAAACGGGTTTTCCAGAGAAGACATTCCCGTTTTTTCGATTGATGACGTTGAAAAAGCTTGCAAAGCAACCAGAGGCTCAAAGGCAATCGACAGCGAAGGTATCTGCCCTCTCATGATCAAAAACGCAGGAAGCTCATTCAAAAGATGCTTGGCTTTCCTCTAAAACAGTACACTCCAATCCGGTATCATACCACATGCTTGGAAAACAGCCAGAGTTATTATGCTGCCAAAGATAGGAAAGGACCCGTCGACGATTAAAGGATATCGCCCAATCTCAATCCTATCTCCCATTGCCAAACTTTTCGAAAGAAGCCTACTCCCTCTCATCGCAGATGGGATCGAATTGGCCAAATGGCAACACGGATTTACAAAAGGCAAGTCCACAACATCAGCTCTCCTGGAAATAACTGGCCAGATCACTGAAGGTTTCAACAAAAAAGCTCCCCCTAAGAGAACGATAATGGTTGCTTTGGACATGACCTCGGCGTACGATCTAGTCCACATCCCTACACTTTGCAGAAAATTGGCAGAGACCAATATTCCCAGAGGCGTCGTGAGATGGTTGTCTAACTATCTTCGGGGAAGATCCGTGAGTGTGACCTTCCAAAACACGACTAGCAGCTATTTCACCAGTCGGGCTGGCGTTCCACAGGGCGGTGTGCTAAGCCCCATTCTCTTCAATGTCTACCTAAACAAGCTCCCAGTACCCACGGGAAGCACCAACATTGTAGCATATGCGGACGACATCATACTAGTGTACACTTGTTTAACTGCCGTTGTAACCCCACTAGACTTAAACCTCTAGACCTATGGTATAAACCTGTCGATGTCGCAGATTTCCTAGCCCAATGAATGATGTTTTCATTGCCAGTCTAAATAGTTAATTGCTGTTCTTGTTGTTGTCTGTGTAGGTTGGATTGTTGAATAATATGGATGGAAGGATGGAATCAGTTATTAAAAAAAAAAGCCAGAGCCCGAAACCAAAAAAAGGCGAAAAGAAAAGAGGCAAAAAAAAGTGAATGAGAGAGAGAAAGAGAGAGAAAGAGAGAAGTGAGTGAGTGTGACTGTGTGCTTGAGCTTTTACCGAGAGCTCGTGGACCCCCCCCCCTTTCAACGTCAAAGGAACCGCACGGGCAACAATCATCATCAGGAGTGGCAGGTCACTATATTATACCTGGCCCCGCGCTCGGATGAACGATCCTTTCAACTTTTTTTTTGAGAAGTGCTGCTTAGCTATGAGTCTCGAACAATTACTAAACCTTCAAATGCTAAGTTAAAAAGTTTAAAGGCAGTGAAGCCTGGTTAAGATGACAAATGATTGAACTATCGCACAGAAAAAAGCTAGTCCACCGGGCGGGATCGAATCCACACAAGCCTTTCATATAACACTATCGCACGAAATAGCAATGTATCCCCGTGGTGTAATGGTAACACGCGCTCCCGGTTTGAGTCGAGATGGTCTGGGTTCGATCCCGCCCGGTGGACTAGCTTTTTTCGGTGCGATAGTTCAATCATTTGTCAATTACTAAACCTCTTTTCTTTACCTATAGCTCAGTTCTCATTGTTCTAGGCTCCCTCACTTGAAATGCGGTCGTTCTTCTGAGAACTTACACTGTTACACTAGACTTTTGGTGAACTATAACACAAAAAAGACTCACCAACCGCCAATTGACTCATCAAAAATATCACCGATTATTACTCCTAATTCGCTGTTCTCAAACTAACAAATCCAGGCGGAGCACTCCCGGAGACGTGCTGTCTGTCGACGAACTGCTGGTAGGGACCAGATGGCGGGAAGCCGGCTGGTGGCTGCCCACTACCTCCTCCCATCCCTACTCCCACATTAGCCCCTGCTGACGCTCCTCGCATGTTGCTGCCACTCTCTTCGTTGCCCAAACCAGAGTCCGGAGTCTGGCGACTTCAATAATATACTTTTTTCAAGGGGATAGATTTTTTCTACCCGCAGTGCGGGTCTACCTGGTTGGTACTACCTGGTTGGTACCAGTAAGCATTTCCTTACTTGGTACCAGTAAGCATTTCCTTACTTGGTACCAGTAAGCATTTCCTTACTCGCGCAGAGTTTTTGGGAACACACAATTCCAGTTTTTGTAGCCAAATTCCTTTTTTCTCTGCAACTATATTTAACATGTCGCTTTTTGACTATTCTGTAGTTGAAGTGGGCAAGCATAACTCACTTGAAAACAAATGAAAATAAAAAAATACAAAGTTTACAGCAGGAATTTATTGACGTAGCAACCTGAAACAAAACAACAAAAAAAATTGTCTTAAAAGGCGGCTTTTAAGAAAATTTTTGAACTTCAATTAAACTCAATAATTTTACTGAAAAAACTCGAAATTTTTTTCGAGATAACCACCTCAAGTTGTCACTAATTTATTAAATCATTATTTTCCCATAGAAAAACTAAATAACCGATAAAAAAACAAAACAAAAGTGAGGTGCAAATTTTTTAGTTAATCTTTCTAACTTGGCAGATTGCCAATAGATTTGTTTAACGTTTATATGTTTTATTTGGGTAATTGACAAATTAAGGTGAAGGGATAACAAAATTTAGGGAGAATTGTACATCGCACCTAAAAGTAAAATCTGTCTTGACTTTCATTAGGTTGTTGTTGTTGTTGTCTTGCCCATAGGTCCTGTCGAGGGGAGTCCTTTGGGATAGGTTGGTGGTGAGGATCCTTTTGAGTCCGGAGAGATTTTCTCCGTCTACAATCGCACCGCAGTCGGCGATCCTCTTGGCGAGACCCATTCGTTAACCGGAGAAGGGCAAGAGGTTATTTTACTGGCGCCTCGACTCGCCATTGAAAAGTATAGCGGAGTATCGGCTGATGTTTTGTCCGGTGGCATGCCCAGGCCGGTCCGGCATCGCCCTCCTTTGACGAGCTATACTACCCAGTTTTGGTCCGCGGCGGGATTTCTCCCGCTACCTCCCAGCACGAATTCTTCGTAGGGAGGCGTCCCTCTATCCGCCACCTGAGGTCGCGCTCGATTCTGGACTTGATAATCCGGCTCCATCCGTGACAGGCTCTTAAGGCTGTAGAGTCACGAATGGCCACTGTTGCCAGTGTGTTTCGAGACTTTCATTAGGTCGATCGCTATAGTAAGCTATAAAAAAAAACTCCCGATTTCCACTTGAGAACAGGGATTAAATGGAGCCGCCCAATTTGGGTTTACATGTATCCGCCGCTCAATTTGGAGGAAATAAGAAGAGGGGAGAAAGGAAAAGGGTAAGAATAGGGAGTTTTTTGTCAATAGTGTGTGTACATGTATCCGCCGACGGGAACGATCCGGTCACTATTTAACCCCTGCTTGAGAACGTTCTGCTTAAAAAAAAGGAAATTTTTAAACTTTCACTTTTAGCTGAAAAAAGTATGATACATTCATTTTGAGTAAGGGAGAGGGTCGGTAGGTCAGTCGCCCTACAAAATTTTTTTGCCAGTTGACAGTTTACCTATGCTTCCATTTTTCACGAAACTTGTAAAGTGCGGAGTTTTTATTTAAAAAATTTTTTTCTCAAATAAAAAAATTTGTAGTTACAAATAAATAACAAAAATTAATTAAAAAAATTTTTTTTCTCAATTTTCGAAATCTGTACAGTTACAAATTTAAAAAAAATTAAGTGAAAAAAAATTTTTTCATGGTAACGATAAAGTCTTTTTTGGTAAAAGTCGGTAGGTTAGTCGCCCGAAAAAAATAGTTTTTTGCCAGTTGGCAGTTTACCTTTGCTTTTTCGTAAGCCTAAGCGTTTTTTTAATGTAAAATGATCTTTTAAAAAGTTGTTTTTTTTAAAACCCCAAATAAAGCGCGCCCAAGTTAAAAAAGAACCCTTATATGAATTTACAAATGCTAAAATTATTTTGTTTTCATTTATGTATACTATTAATGGACAAAGGAGAAAAAACGAAAACAAATATTTGAAAACATTTTGTGTGAAAAAAAATAAAGAAAAAAAAAAACATGAAGAAAAAACATCGTAAATGCGTGATGTATCCATCTTTACAGCAGCCTGTAAATTTGAACCGTAAATTTGTATCCGTTCCTGTAAAGATTCGATTTTTTGCTGTAAACTGTTTTTTTGCTGTAAAAAATTAGAGAGAGAACCTTTACAGGGATACAAGGGCCCTTCACAAAATATCGCTGTATCCATTTGTATAACTGTATCGAAAGATTAGAAAGAGAATATCGTATCGCTGTATCCAAATATCCAATTAGAAAGAGGCCCCTGTTATTTTTAACATTAAAACACGCTGACTTAGTAATAGTTTACGCTAAGGACACCGTACCAAACAAATGTCATAAAAATGTGACTCCGCCCCCCCCCCCCCCCGAGGGGGAGAGGAAGAGGGGCGGAGTCCATGTCGATCTGGACAAGTACCATTTTTTTAGTTTTAAGAATTTTTGGTTTGACAATCTTTTCAATTTGAATATATATGCGAGTGGACGTTTTGTCTCTCGAAAAAACCTGTCTCAAACCAAAACTTAGAGAAATTAAAAAAGTTAATTTGAGTGAAGCTTTCAGCGTGTCTCTCTTGAAAAATTATTTTCTGCCGGTCACTGTGTCAGTTCTCAAAATTAACGTGAAGCGTACCTGTAATTATTGTGTTGAGCTGCGGAATAGAACGGAATTGGATGAACTGTGTCGTTTTGAGCACGATAAATGCCCTCTCTCATCTTACGAGGTTCTTGCGACCTAAAATTGTATCAGCTTCTCAAAACTTGTTTCTAAGCTCAACATGCTTTTTGAGCTTGAGAAAACGCATAGCCATGAAAAAGCTTAAACTTGGAAGTGGAACACGAACAGCAAAACCTGACATGAATGCCAAAAACAAAAGCTTGAAGGTCTAACAATAACAGCAATTACATTTAATGTTCAACGAATACGAACAAATGGAAAGGAGTCGACCAGTTTTTTAAAGAAAAAAAGGCTAACAAGAATTAATCTTTACAAAAAAGGAAACTGCAAAAAAACAGTTATTTGCGTCCGTTTTGTCTCAAACGACGATTATTTAGAGTTTTTCTAGTGAAACTGTAAACGTTACAAAATTATGTGTGTAGTCAAAAATGCTAGGCCGTATCAGTAATATATTGAGAATATCTTCTTTCATAAGGTGAGTTACTAAATCTATCACTTTTCGGTTCTCTGAATGTTAGGCTTACGTACCGGAAGTTTTGTTCTACCAGCGAACAAACGGTTTTTGACTCAAGAATCACAAAGTTATTTGGTATGCAAGATAAATCTCTTGCAAACTTAAATTCTAGATGCAAAATTAAACACATACAATTTTTATTAGCAGAATTTTTTATAGCGCATTTCTTTTCCGAGGGCAAACGATTCTCTTTAAGTGAATTCAGGAGTTTTCAGAAAATCAAATCAGACCTCAGAAGCACACTTATTTATTTTACAGTTCTATCCGAACCGAAGCCATGAATCGGCTTGCAAATGAGAAGTCACCATACATATTACAACACAAGAACAATCCAGTCGCCTGGTTAGTCTGAAGAAATGGCACTGTTTGCATTTATGCCCCCCCCCCCCACCAGAGGTTTCCATGGGTCACATGTCTGACTTAATTACATTTACAAATTAAAAAAACTTATGCAAAAGTTTACGCTAACGAGGCCGTACGGCTTAGGCTAACGAGACCGTATCAAAAAATGACACTTTTATCTGACCCATGGACCCTCTGGTAGGGGGGGAGGGCATAAACGCAAACAGTGCCGAAGAAATTGAGTTTTATGAATTCGTGCTGTAGTCAAATACACGGAGGTAAGAATGATACAGTATTTTTTGACTCCATGATTATTTTAGTTTGAATGGGATGTAAGGATCTTATGTCCGTGGTAAAGTGATAGACCATTGTGCGAAGAGTCCCGAGTTCGACTCCCACCCCGGACAGATCCACCCAAACCAAGGGGGTTAAGAAATGTTGGGTAGTGCTCATGCACGAATCTGACTCTCCCCACTGGCTGCTAATCACACTAGCAGTGATCTAGCAGGCAGCCACTGGTTCTACCAGGATAGGTCTGACCTGCATCTCAGGGGAGCGCGTACCCTGCCGCGAGGCGGGAACAAGCGCGAGGGAAGAAGAAGAAGGGATGTAAGGATCTACCGTAACTCATTCGTCACACAGTTTAACACTTGTATTCCAGGTATCCATGGGGAGAGGAAGCGTTCGCGAAAGCTCGTGAGCTTAATCGTCCGATTTTCCTATCAGGTCAGTACTGTAAACAAGAACTTGTTTGTTTAAGATGAGGGACTGAGCATAAAAACTCCGATGGGGACAACAACAGAATAAGAAAAGACCTGTAAGCAGGAGTTTTATAGTTGGTCAACAAAATCTTACAGACGCCCGCCGGAGGCGAAAGTTTTTGTATACAGACACTTGTCTTAAATCTGGAAAATTTATTCTTCATGTTTCAATTTTATGAGATAAAAAGTTTTCTAAAAAATTTTCACCCTATTATGAGATAAAATTTTTTTACATAAAGGCCCCTTATGAGTTAAAAGACAGACGCCCGCCGACAGGGCGACCGGAAAAAACTAAACAACCCCTGCCTGTAAGTCAATGACAAAAGTAAGTAACTATACCTATGTGTTCGCACATTTCCATGAATACGCTTCCATGGAGTTATTCGCTTCCTGCATGCAGTAAACCTTGCTCATCACCACCCGGAAACCCGAATTAGACATTCAGAAAGTCTAAGGAATAGATATTCCTAAGTTTAGAAAAGACGATTTGGGGAAAACACCCGGATTCCCCCAGAATTGTAGCTGATGAAACACTTTTGCAGTGACAGATTTTTGTTTGAGTTTTAACTTGAGACATTGAATCGGTTTTTGAGCAGTCCTTGAGAAATGACATCTATGTTTGAAAGTTATTGAAAGGTAGACCTCGGAGTCAGAAGGTTTTTGAGAGATGTCATCAGTATTCAAATGGCTTTAAGCGATATTCTCGGTGTTCAGCATAGGCAAACTGCCAACTGGCGAAAAAAAATTGTCTAGGGCGACCGACCTACCGACCCTCTCCCTCACTCAAAATGACCTACCGACCCCTCCCTCACTCGAAATGAATGTAGCGAATTTTTCACAGCTAAATTCGAAAGAAAACTCCATAAATAGAACATTTCCTTAGCCATAACTGAGCTTCAACCAGTTTCGTAAAAGCTGGAAGTGAAACTTTTTAACCTACCACATACAGCGATCGACTATTGAATGATCAAGACATATTTTACCTATAGTGTTCAGTTGACGTGGAATGATGAACCGAGGCATCAGCCACTGGTTCCACCAGGATGACCAAGGGGATGAGCCATTTGGTTATATAGGATATGTCTGTATCTAGGTTACCCGGATATCAGCCACTGGTTCCACCTTGTGGGACTCCAACCCCCTGCGATGGTGATACAGCCCCGCGACTTGACTCCACACCATCCCAATGGACCGGTTACCCGGATATCAGCCACTGGTTCCACCTTGTGGGACTCCAACCCCTGCGATGGTGATACAGCCCGCGACTTGACTCCACACCATCCCAATGGACCGGTTACCCGGATATCAGTCACCTGGTTCCACCTTGTGGGACTCCAACCCCTGCGATGGTGATACAGCCCGCGACTTGACTCCACACCATCCCAATGGACCGGTTAACCCCTATCCGGTATCGAGCGCGTCCTCGGGTGCCGGATAGAGGGATGTCTCCATGAACGTGAGCATCGGAGGTAGCGGGCTTTACTCGACAAGATCCTAGGCAAGCCACAGGATTACACATCAATACTACGCTATATTTTTTAACGCCGAGTCGAGGCGGCAATAAACTAACCTCTTGCCTTTCTTTAGTTGGAAAGTTCTAGAGCCCTCGACTCCCCAAACGAAGCGGATTCTAGGCTGGATCGACCACCATACAAAAGCCTATTCCATGAACACGTTGGTCACTACGATTTCCGCCTTCACAAGGTGCAGCATGACAGTCTCAGGACTGTCAATGACATCAACAACCTTCTTCAGGAGCATCTTGCTCAAAAGAATCTACTTTCGATTCAAGCTGCACACCGGCGACAAAATAACAACAACCCGGTGGGGTCTATATCCGAAGTTGAACCGCCATTGGTTCTATTGGGAAAGGTCTGTATCTCATCTCAAGAAACCGCGTATCCGGTCAAAAGGCGGGAACAAGCGCGAAGAAGGTTTTCTATTGCTTAAATTGAGAGACGACTTCAGTGCATAAATGTTATTCAAAGTAGACATCGGTGTCATGTCATTGTAAAGAAGAGAACCCCGTGTTTGAATGTGATTGAGAGATGCATTCGGTGTTCAAATGCTATCATGGAGTTAATATCAGTGCTCTGTTGTCATTGAAAGTTGACATCAGTGTTCAAATGCTATCATGAGTTGACATCAGTGTTCAGTTGTCATTGAAAGTTGACATCAGTATTCAAATTCTATCATATATATATTATATATTATATCTGCATCCGAGAATGCGCATTGGTAATCAAACATCATAGACAATAAATTGTTTGAAGAAAAAAAAAGACAATTGAGAGCTATGGCATATGAAGGCTAGATACTTCATTAAATGAGTTGACATCAGGGCTCAGTTGTCATAGAAAGTTGACATCGGTGTTCAAATACTATAATGAGTTGACAACAGTGCTCAGTTGTCATTAAAGATGACATCGATGTTCAGTTGGCTACTCGACATGTCACTGGTGTCACGTGATGGAGAAAGAGTCTTTCGAGAACATCGACACGGCGCAGATCCTCAACGAGAACTTCATATCCATCAAAGTGGACAAAGAGGAGCGGCCAGATGTTGACAAGCTCTACATGTCGTATATACTGGTTAGGGCGAACATCGGAATTCTCTTCTTTTCGCCAGTGGTTGTGCCGAAGATCATAGATCATCAGCATTTGTGGAAAAAAATCGAAGAAGACCGTTCATCCGAGCGATTGCTTAAAATTATAAGTCTGTCATTGTACTGGCCTCTCACCCTCGCTTGATTCTCATTATTTTAGGCCCCCGCTCATTATTCTTCACCGAGCGGTTGGTATAATAATGTTTTGATGAGTGGTGGTCAGGTTGTTCATTCAAACCCCGGCAGATAGAATGTGTATATTAAGATGACTAATCATCAGGGAACGACTGACTTATGAGAGAGCGAGTGATGTAAAAAGAGGATACAGACGATCAGATCATTTTTATGTCAAGTTTTTTTTTAGATAGCGCATAGATTTTACACGCATTGCGAGTTAGGAATACACACGAATGATGGTAAGCTATGCCGAAGAGTAGGGTATTAGTTTGTTCGGGAAGTACTCAGAAGCTTTCTTCACAAGTAACATATACGAGCCAATTGCACCGAGTATTGAATTCAAAAGAATGAATCAGCTGAAGTGAGTATTAATAGATCATTCTCAGTTGTTCTTCTGACTGGCTCTGTTTTATGATTCGGTCCTTCGAATGGGCATTTTCCAGGCAGGGGTTGAATAGTCATGTCAGACCTTCTTTCGGTGGACCTCTTTTTTCCAAAACCTAAGGGGGGGACCCTTAAGTAGAACAAAACAAAAAATTTTCGCGGGCCTCTGTTTTTATCATAAGGGGAGAACCCTCATTTGAAAAAATTTTCGCCTCTGGCGGGCGTCTGTACCTTTTTTGCACACTAAAACTCCTGTTTCCAGGCTATCTCGGAAGGTTCTGGCGGGTGGCCAATGAGCGTGTTCCTCACGCCCAACTTGGAACCGATAACTGGAGGTAGCCTTCATCGGTTTGAGTCCGATATCATGTTTTAAACTCGATTCAGGTTCCCCTCCACCACCCGTATATTTTGCATATCTGCTCCCCTGTCTTTCTTCATTTCCCCGTGAGACCATCGTTCCACTTTTCTCCACATCATGACTTCACTCCACTCTACTCAAGTTTTCGACTCATCTTCCTTCTGCTCTGATTTCTTAAGAACTCGTTTAGGCTCCCAGGACCCCGCATCAAATCAACTCCTGCTCGTCAGAGAAAACACCGTCCTTTTTTCTGTAGTATAAATGAACTCGCACATGCGACAGTCATCCTTTGTAAATATTCATGATCTATTTGCAAGGAATAAAATAAATATTTACAACAACAAAAAAACCCAATCAATATCGTTCGCCCTTTCCTTAATGTTTTCTTCTGTCCTGAATCCTCTTGTTTAACTCATGAAAACTGAGCTGATAGGACCTATGCTCGTTAAAATTTCTGAGAAAAATTAATTTTAGGACTTTAGGATGAAGAGTCCCAAGTTCGACTCCAACCCCGGACAGATCCACACAAACCAAGGGGGTTAAGAAATGTTGATAGTGCTCATGCACGAATCTGATTCTCCCCACTGCTGCTACTCACACTAGCAGTTATCTAGCGGACAGCCACTGGTTCTACCAGGATACCCTGCCGCGAGGCGGAAACAAGCGCGAGGAAGATTATTATAGGATTTTTTTCGAGTATGGAAAGTTGTTGAAGTCTTTTGGAGCTTTTTCAAAGGTACTTACTTCCCTTCCGCAGACCGCTATGGTCAAATGGGCTTCCCGAGCGTACTCAAGTTTGTGGCAGAAAAGGTTGGCCGACCACTTATCTAAATTTATCATTTTTCAAGTACCATTTGCTAGTACCAATTCTGATATCTATAGTATTTTGAAGTCTATATGTGAACTTTTGTGGTTTTCAAATTCACTTTGGCAAAGCTGGTGTGATAATGTTACGGATGATTGCTCAAACATGACACCGTTGTTACAATATGTGGAATTATCGCATAGAACAAAAATCTAGTCTACCGATTGGGATCGAACTCAGCCATCTCTCATAAGTATTTCCAACCGAGTTAGAATAAGATCATGGGAACACATGGCTATTTATTGCGGATGTGCTATATCAATGGCACGAAGGCCTTGTTCTTTTAGTCACTCATGAAACAATTGCTTCATGCATTCTCATGAAACAATTGCTTCATGTATGGATCATAACTCCAAAGTTCACGATTAGGACAGATCAAAGATGGATGATAAGCCTCACAATTTTAAAAATTATCAATCGTTATAACACTGTCTTTTTATTTGGCTTATTGCGGTGTCATACGATACTTTCTACTACTGTAACAATCGGTCATTTTTGAGTCTCCCTTCGGATCGGGAAAAGTGGGATGAAGAAATTTGAAAACTTTAAACAAATGAGTTAGCAACGAAGAATGATTTCCAGCGGGCACTTTATTGACCCTGCACAAAATAGCATGCTAACGGGACCCTGCACAAAATAGCATGCTAACGGGACCCTGCACAAAATAGCATGCTAACGGGACCCTGCACAAAATAGCATGCTAACGGCAACCACGACAACATTCGAGCGATCGGTAATACATATATTTGTATCGTACCTTTGCTTATGTTACATATTGTTGTTGTTTGCCCATAGGTCCTGTCGAGGGGAGTCCTTTAAGATAGTTAGGTGAGGATCGGGTCCGGAGAAATTTTTTCCGTCTACACTCGCACCGCAGTGGGCGATCCTCTTCACGAGACCCATTCGTTAACCGGAGAAGGGCAAGAGGCTGTTTTACTGGCGTCTCGACTCGCCATTACAACGTAAAGGGGAGTATCGGCTGATGTTTTATCCGGTGGTATGCCCAGGCCAGTCCGGCATCGCACTCCTTTGACGAACTATACTACCTTTTCTTATCGTGCATCGCATGCATGAAGTTTCATCGGGATGGTTTTACCACAACTCTATTTTTCAAAGGAATCGTTTTTAAACTGAATTTAATTAAGCTGTGGACTCCTCCGTGGTGTCGACAAATTAGATTTCTTGTTAGAAAAAATTCTCCAACGAATAAATCATATTTCAGTGGAAAACACAAGGCGAACGGATGAAAGAGCAAGCCGCTAATGTGATGCAAATTATTGGCAAGTCGTCAAATCATGCACCTGGTGGCTCATTTCTGCCGTTTTGCAACCCCTAACCCAAGTTTTAGTGTGCCCATATACGGTACAAAGTTTGTTGTGCTATAAATACCAAATCTTATTTGAACATCATCACTTCATATATCAGTATTCCAGTCGTTCTCTTCGTGGGTTAAATACATATGTTCGAGATTACTGTAAGCGTTCAGAGAGTGAATTTTGAAGGTTTTTTTGCTATGAATAACAGGATTTCTATTTATGATCTATATTTAGGAAATCAAAAAGATTCGTTCTCATAATAGCTATTCTCTCCAAACATAAAACAATAATAATATAATCATTGAGTGGAAGAAGTCCATCGCACGGGCAAAAATGGCTCTCGGCCGGGACCGAACCTCCGCTGCCTAACCGGGGCTTGTAGAGCGTTAACAATACACCAACCGCGCACACATTGTCCCATGTGATTTCTCGCTGTCTAAGGCACAATATAATCATTCATACAAAATTGATAATGATTATAAAGGTACGGCGCCTCCACCCGAGGAAATGTGTCGCCGTGCATTTGAGTACCTCCGGAATCGATTTGATGAGGAGAATGGTGGCTTCGGAACGGCGCCCAAATTCCCTAAACCGGGTGAGACCCTTGATAGTTTATACAGAGGAAATTTCGTGGTAGAGTTAACTGTATGAGACCTCTGATTCTGAACCGTGTAAGACCCCTTGTTGTTGTTGTTGTCTTGCCCAACGGGTAGATCTTCCTTCGCGAGACACTGGAGGAAGTCGTCGAAGCTCTCGACCCTCCAGCGTTATAAGCCCACACTCTCTTTCCTCTCTCTCTTATTTTTTTTTTACTCTCCTTTATTTTTTTTTTACTCTCTTTTATTTTTTTTATTTTTTATTTTTTTTTTTCTCTTTCACTTTTTTTTTTTTTGGAGAGATTTACTTGAACAAGAAATCAACAACCGAGTGCGGCCTATTCCAAAGGTCGATAGGGCTAAGTGAAGTGGGGTTACAGCGACACGAAAAAATATGTCTCGAAGTATGCGGCTCTATCCTACACAGTGGGCAGAGGGGAGATTCATTGGCCCCTATTCGGTGGAGATAACTGTTAAGGAAACTAGAGTGGCCGCTTCGCAATTGAGACAGAGTTATCTGATTTTCTCTGGATAGTTGGGACGTGGACTTGTGTATTCTAGGAGGTTTAGTTCCCAGAACTGGGTTGGGTCGACTATTTCTAAGAAAGTCTCTGACCGTCTCCGTGTGTATTTTTCTGAGGGCCACTTTATAGTCCGTATCACCTAGTACTATGTCTATGTCTTTGGCGGGCTTTCTTATTGCCCTGGGAGGTTTTGCTTCAGTGCAGATGCGGTGAGATGGATGGTTGGGCTGAAGCCTGGCCTTGGCGGTGAATTGTTTGCTGAGCATAAGGTTGTGTTCTTTGACTGGAAGAAGTTTGCTCTCGTATGCCAGGTGCTGAGTGTCCGCAATTGCAAGGTTTCCAGTTGCGATCCGAATGGCTTTGTTTTGTGCTGCTTGCAAGGAAGTCCAATGTGATTCGGCAAGTTGGGGCGAGTAGATGGGTGCTGCGTAAGACAAGACTGCTCTAGTGGTTGCTTTGTAGGTGTTCAGCATTGTCTCGGTCTTCTGTCCCCACCTTCTTCCCGCGATTGCTCGGAGGACATTCAATCTTTTTGTTGCCCTTGTCTTTAGTCCTTCGGCGTGTTGACGGTAGGTTCCCATCTGGTCCAAGGTGACATCAAGGATCTTGGGGGCTCTACTTAGAGGGAGTGGCTCACCGTTGACCACAACTTCTGGTACTTCACAACATTCCTTTGTGTTGGTGGTGAAGAGCGTTACACTGGATTTAGCTGCCGAGATGTCCATCTTTAGTTCCCCAAGATGGCTGGTGAGGGCTGGGAGGTAGGAGTTCAGTCTGTCGGCTCCAACTCTCCAGTCAGGGTGAGAGGCCAGTACTGTCAGATCATCCGCATACCCGACCAGTTTGATCGTCTCGGGAGGCTTCGGCAGCCCATTCAAGTATATGTTGAACAAGGAAGGGCTGAGTACTCCCCCCTGAGGAACTCCTGCATAGCAGGTTTGCTGGCGGCTGAGGCAGTTTCTGAAGTCCACACGGATGGCTCTACCTCGTAGATAGCTGGAGAGCCATCTAACGAGGCCTCTGGGGAAGGACGTTTCGGCGAGAGTGTGACAAAGGCGAGAAATGTTGACCAGATCATATGCCGAGGTGAGGTCGAGCGCAACCATCACTGTGCGATGTGGAGGGAGCCGTTGGTTGATACCGTTGGTTATGTGGCCCGTTATCTCCATCAAGGCTGTCGTGGTCGAGCGTCCTTTTCTGAAGCCATGTTGCCAGTTTTCCAACTCAACCTCTTCTGTGATGTGGGGGAGGATGATTCTCTCGAGGAGTTTGACCACAGGGGATAGAATTGAGATCGGTCTGTAGCCTTTTACCGACGTGAGGTCCTTCCCTGGCTTCGGAATCGTGATAACTCTGGCCGTCTTCCAGGCCGAAGGTATGATGCCGGTGCTGAGTGAGCAATTAAAGAGTATTGCAAAGCATCTTGCACACTGTTCGCCAGCCTTTTTAACCATAAGAGGAAAGATTTCGTCGAGATCCATGGCCTTGGAGCTTCTCATTTTCTTCATTGCTGTCTTCACTTCGTCAACTGTGACGAATGGGACGTCGGAACGCTCAAGGTTCGAGGTCCAGCGGTGAGTTCTCCTGTTAGATCGATCAGGGGTCTTGACGGCTTGTTTGGCGAGTTGTTTGGCGAAAAGGTTGGTAGCTTCCAGGCTGGATAGAGGTGAACCCTTATGAACAATAGCGGCGTGGGAGGGTTTGTGTGCTCGACCATCAAGAGATTTGATTGTGTTCCACAAACGATTTGTGGGTTCGTTGGGTCTGAGGTTGTTCACGAAATCTTCCCATGCAATGCGCTTATCGTCATTGATCTTATAGGAAATCCTTGTCATCAGTTCAGGGAGACATGGGTCTGCCGGGTTTGCTCTACGCATCTGATCTCTTTTTTCGGATGAGTGCTTTGGCTTCTTCGCTCAGGCGGGGTATGAAGTCTGGGCATCTTCCTTGTGGTATATGTTTTTTTGCCGCCTCTCTGAGAGTTTCAACCAGGAAGGAATGCATGTTGTGAGGGCTTCCTTCGTACGGAAATTCGCCGAGTCTCTTGTTCACTTCTATTTCGTATTCGTGCCATTTTGCTTTTCTGAAGTTCATGTAGCATCTTCGTTTCCCAATCGTTGGGATTCTCAGTTCTATCTCGAGTAGGACTGGTAGGTGGTCAGAATTTAGCTTTCCGAGAGTTCTCCAGGAACAGTTGGTCGCAATGTCGTTTGTGACTGACGTAATGTCCGGAGAGGCTTCCTTACGTGTGTGTTGCTGAGGAGAGTTCAAGACTATGTAATTGCTCTGCTCGATAGCTTCACAGAGTGCAGTTCCTCTGGCATCTTCGGTACCAGTACTCCAGAGCTCATTGTGGGCGTTCACGTCACCAGCCACAACGCATGTCTTTGTATGTTTGAGGAAGTGGGCAAAGTCTGTGGTATAACCCGGTGGACATGAGGAGCGTGGAGGGATATAGAGATTAGTTACTCTCAGATTACCGAGTGTAGAGGGGATCTCGATAGTCATTGTCTCTATTGTCTTATCACCGTGAGTTGAGTCTGCTAGCACATATTGGATGTCCTCTCTTATGATCATTGCGAGGCCACCTCCTGATCTGGTTCGGTCCTGTCTTATTAGTGAGTACCCTTTAATCGATGGCGATACGGCTGTGGCATCTAGTTTGGTCTCCTGGATTAAGGCTATGTGGATATTTTCCTCGTGGAGTAAGTCCTCAAGCTCTACGATTCTGCCCCGAATTCCATTAGCATTCCAATGGATGATTTTGAGGGTATCTATCTTAGTTTGTGAGCTTCTTGGGGGAGGTCTGACACAGCTATGACATCTCCAGGATGGGTTCCAGGCATTGAAGGAGGAGAGACCAGAACATTTAAGATGTGTCCATTTCTGACACTTCTGACAGCGAACGCTATTGCTGGAAGCACTTTTGTGACATACAGTACACGGCCATCGCAAAGGACCCGGGTTGCTTTCTATTCCAGCAATTAAGAGGAGGGCGAGGATCAGAGCCGCTGGAAGGCCCTGATCCTTAATAGAAAAAACGAGAGGATTGGACAGCTGGGGGGAGAGCTGTTCGATGTGTCCCTTGCGGGAGAAAAACCACTTTGGGATAGGTATAGTTTGGAGTCCTTTGCGTCCAGAACGTCCGGGACGTCTGTCGACACTCGCACCATCGTGTAGGCGACTCCGTTGGCGAGCCCCCTTGTAGATTGGTAGTTGTAAGACCCCTTGTAGTTTGGTAGTTGTAAGACCACTTGTAGATTGGTAGTTGTAAGACCCCTTGTAGCTTGGTAGTTGTAAGACCACTTGTAGATTGGTAGTTGTAAGAGTAAGACCCCTTGAAGATTGGTAGTTGTAAGACCCCTTGTAGATTCGTAGTTGTAAAACCCCTTGTAGCTTGGTAGTTGTAAGACCACTTGTAGATTGGTAGTTGTAAGACCCCTTGTAGATTGGTAGTTGTAAGACCCCTTGTAGATTGGTAGTTGTAAGACCCCTTGTAGATTGGTAGTTGTAAGACCACTTGTAGATTGGTAGTTGTAAAAACCCTTGTAGATTGGTAGTTGTAAGACCCCTTGCAGATTGGTAGTTGTAAAAACCCCTTGTAGATTGATAGTTGTAAGACCACTTGTAGATTGGTAGTTGTAAGACCACTTGAAGATTGGTAGTTGTAAGACCCCTTGTAGATTGGTAGTTGTAAGACCCTTTGTAGATTGGTAGTTGAAGACCCCTTGTAGATTGGTAGTTGTAAGGCCACTTGTAGATTGGTAGTTGTAAGACCCCTTGTAGATTGGTAGTTGTAATACCCCTTGTAGATTGGTAGTTGTAAGACTCCTTGTTGTTTTCTAGTTGTAAGACCACTTGTAGTTTGGTAGTTGTAAGACCACTTGTAGATTGGTAGTTGTAAGACCCCTTGTAGATTGGTAGTTGTAAGACCCCTTGTAGATTGGTAGTTGTAAGACCCCTGATGATGATGATGATGATTGTTGCCCGTGCGGTTCCTTTGACGTTGAAAGGGAGGTCCACGAGCTCTCGGTGAAAGCTCAAGCACACAGTCACACTCACTCACTTCTCTCTTTCTCTCTCTCATTCACTTTTTTTTTTTTTTTGGTTTCGGGCTCTGGCTTTTTTTTTTTCTTTTTTTTTAAATAACTGATTCCATCCTTCCATCCATATTATTCAACAATCCAACCTACACAGACAACAACAAGAACAGCAATTAACTATTTAGACTGGCAATGAAAACATCATTCATTGGGCTAGGAAATCTGCGACATCGACAGGTTTATACCATAGGTCTAGAGGTTTAAGTCTAGTGGGGTTACAACGGCAGTTAAACAAGTGTACACTAGTATGATCTACCTCTCTACATGAAGGACAGAGAGGAGAATCAGTGGCACCAATCCTATGAAGGTAACTATTTAACGTGCTAGAGTAACCACTTCTAAGTTGCGATAGGGTAACCTGTTGTTCCCTGTCAAGTAACCTAGTAGACTTATGGACCATGGGTGGTTTGAATCCTAGGACTGTGTTTGGTTCACAGTTTCTAAGAAATTTTCTAACGGCTTCTGTGTGCAGATTTCTAAGAGTTGTTTTACAGTCACTATCCCCCAGACTGAGGTCCATGTTCATCACGTGTCTGCGGATGGCTCTTGGTGGTCGTTGTCGGAGGGTGAGGTTATGGGATGGGTGATCCTCTTGCATTCTGGCCTTGGCTAGGTATTGGCTGGTCAGCAGCTCATTGTGCTCCTTTACTGGTAGGAGTTTGGATTCGAGAGCGAGGTGCTGTGTTCCGGCCATTTGAAGGTTTCCCGTGGCTGCCCTGATTGCTTTGTTTTGGCAGGCCTGTAGTTGTGTCCAGTGGGTGTTTGCTAGTGGTGGAGTCTATACGGGTGCTGCGTAGTTAATGATCGATCTCGTCGTTGCTTTATATGTCGCGATGAGTGTTGTGGGACTCTGACCCCATCTTCTGCCTGCTAATGCTCTGATGATGTTGAGGCGTTTGGATGCCTTCGTTCTGATGGCCTCTGCGTGGTGTCGGAAGGTTCCTAATTGGTCCAAAACCACACCCAAGATCTTTGGTGTTTTGGTGATTGGGAGAAGATCGCCACTGAGTTTGATTTCAGGTTTTTTGTTGCATTCCGCAGTGCATGTTGTGAAGAGGGTCACCGAAGATTTTTCTTTGGAGATCTGCATCTTTAGGTTGTCCAGTTCATTAACTAGTCTGGGGAGGTACTCATTCATTTTGTCCTCGCATTCGTTGATTTTTGCACTCGATGACATTATTGAGATGTCGTCCGCATATGCAACAATGTTGGTGCTTCCCGTGGGTACTGGGAGCTTGTTTAGGTAGACATTGAAGAGAATGGGGCTTAGTACACCGCCCTGTGGAACGCCAGCCCGACTGGTGAAATAGCTGCTAGTCGTGTTTTGGAAGGTCACACTCACGGATCTTCCCCGGAGATAGTTCGACAACCATCTCACGACGCCTCTGGGAATATTGGTCTCTGCCAATTTTCTGCAAAGTGTAGGGATGTGGACTAGATCGTACGCCGAGGTCATGTCCAAAGCAACCATTATCGTTCTCTTAGGGGGAGCTTTTTGGTTGAAACCTTCAGTGATCTGGCCAGTTATTTCCAGGAGAGCTGATGTTGTGGACTTGCCTTTTGTAAATCCGTGTTGCCATTTGGCCAATTCGATCCCATCTGCGATGAGAGGGAGTAGGCTTCTCTCGAAAAGTTTGGCAATGGGAGATAGGATTGAGATTGGGCGATATCCTTTAATCGTCGACGGGTCCTTTCCTATCTTTGGCAGCATAATAACTCTGGCTGTTTTCCAAGCATGTGGTATGATACCGGATTGGAGAGTACTGTTGTAGAGAAAGGCCAAGCATCTTTTGAATGAGCTTCCTGCGTTTTTGATCATGAGAGGGCAGATACCTTCGCTGTCGATTGCCTTCGAGCCTCTGGTTGCTTTGCAAGCTTTTTCAACGTCATCAATCGAAAAAACGGGAATGTCTTCTCTGGAAAAACCTTTTATCCATCGGGTTGTCTGTCGATTTGTTTTGTCCGGTGTTTTAGGGGCTTGTTTGGCCAGGTTTTTGGCAAAGGCGTTTGCAGCTTCCAGGGAGGATAGTTGTTTTCCGTTTTGGATGATGACATTGTGAGATCGGTTGTGTCCTCGACCGTCAATTGCTTTGATAGTTTTCCATAGCCGATTGGTTGGTTCATTATGTCGAAGTCCATTTACGTATTCCTCCCAGGCTTTTTGCTTATCCTTGCGAATTTGAGTTGTGATTTCGGCCATGATTGTAGGGAGGTCAGGATTCAGAGGATCATTGGTCCTCATGTAGTCTCTTTGTTTAATCAGGGCTTTCGCTTTTTCACTAAGGTTGGGAGTGTAGTTGAGCTTTCTGCCTTTAGGGATGTTGTTCTTCGACGCTGCAAGAATGACTCGTACCAGGAAATCGTGCATTTCATTGGTTTTTCCTGTGAAAGGAAAATCACCAATTCTTTTGTTTATCTCCTTCTCGAAACCGCTCCAATTTGCTTTGTTGTAGTTCATGAAGCACTTCTCATTCGAGATGTTAGACGGTTGAAGATCTACTTCGATGATGATGGGGAGGTGGTCGGAGTTGAGTCTGTTGATCGGTGTCCATCTGCATTCTGTTGACACGTCGGAGGAGATGAGTGTTATGTCAGGCGAGGCGTCCTTTCTTGTGTGTTGGCGGGCGTTGTTAATGGGTACATGGGTACACCTCAAGTGTGTACATGGGTACACCTAGATCATGTAAGATAGTTGTAAGACATGTAAGACATGTTGTAATACATGTAAGACCCCTTGTAGATTGGTAGTTGTAAGACCCTTGTAGATTGGTAGTTGTAAGATTTCTTGTAGATTGGTAGTATTAAGACTTCTTGTAGTTCGATAGTTGTAAGAACCATGTAGTTTGGACCGTATAAGGTTCCTTGGTATATTGAACCGTCAGATATAACCCTGGTATTTTGAACCGGGTGAGACCCAGAAGTTAGGGAATTATTTCAATCGATATGTCAACGAAACTATCTTCGTCCTCCTGCAAGACTTTTTCACATATAATTGTGTGGATTCTTGCATAAGCAAGTTTTCTCCTCGATAAACCCGAATGGCTTCTTTCGTCACGAACTAGTAGGCTCTGTCTCCAAGAAAATGTCTTTTTGAGGTACAGTTTCCTTTCTAAGCGCACTAAAAAGTATGATGAATTCTAATTTCATTCTTGTTGTTAAGTGTTCTGATTTTGAAGTTGATCTCCAATTTCTGCTGGACTACGCAACAATGCATGCTGAAGACAGGACAGGGAAAGAATCGTTCAAGATGCTCGAGAAGACGCTTAGAGCAATCGCGCATGGAGGAATTCATGATCACATCGGAAAGGTAATACCGTAACAAAACTCGCTCTCTGTCTATTTCTCTCTCTATTGCTTTCTCTTCTGTTTTTCATAAGGAAGGTATAATAATACCGTAAAAAGGTAATACCGTAACAAAATTCGCCCTCTTTCTCTCACTCTCTTATCTTCTTTCCTCTCATTTTGTATTCAGTCACCTATGAATACGATTGGTGGTTTACTTTTGTATTGAAATAAGAAGATGAAAATTTGACCAGGCATGCAAAGATATAAGAAAAAAATGAAAAGGCGAGCGGAAGGGTAAAGCAAAGAAAAAGGGTGAGAGGTTGATGATATGAGAACGGGAGTTGTTGAAGACGAGGCAGACGAGTGAAAAAGAAGAGGTTGATGATATGAGAACGTGAGTTGTTGAAGATGAGTGAAAAATAAGAGGTTGATGATATGAGAACGGGAGTTGTTGAAGACGAGGCAGACGAGTGAAAAAGAAGAGGTTGATGATATGAGAACGTGAGTTGTTGAAGACGAGTGAAAAATAAGAGGTTGATGATATGAGAACGGGAGTTGTTGAAGACGAGGCAGACGAGTGAAAAATAAGAGGTTGATGATATGAGAACGGGAGTTGTTGAAGACGAGTGAAAAATAAGAGGTTGATGATATGAGAACGGGAGTTGTTGAAGACGAGGCAGACGAGTGAAAAATAAGAGGTTGATGATATGAGAACGTGAGTTGTTGAAGACGAGTGAAAAATAAGAGGTTGATGATATGAGAACGGGAGTTGTTGAAGACGAGGCAGACGAGTGAAAAATAAGAGGTTGATGATATGAGAACGGGAGTTGTTGAAGACGAGTGAAAAATAAGAGGTTGATGATATGAGAACGTGAGTTGTTGAAGACGAGTGAAAAATAAGAGGTTGATGATATGAGAACGGGAGTTGTTGAAGACGAGGCAGACGAGTGAAAAATAAGAGGTTGATGATATGAGAACGTGAGTTGTTGAAGACGAGTGAAAAATAAGAGGTTGATGATATGAGAACGGGAGTTGTTGAAGACGAGGCAGACGAGTGAAAAATAAGAGGTTGATGATATGAGAACGGGAGTTGTTGAAGACGAGTGAAAAATAAGAGGTTGATGATATGAGAACGGGAGTTGTTGAAGACGAGTGAAAAATAAGAGGTTGATGATATGAGAACGGGAGTTGTTGAAGACGAGGCAGACGAGTGAAAAATAAGAGGTTGATGATATGAGAACGGGAGTTGTTGAAGACGAGTGAAAAATAAGAGGTTGATGATATGAGAACGGGAGTTGTTGAAGACGAGTGAAAAATAAGAGGTTGATGATATGAGAACGGGAGTTGTTGAAGACGAGGCAGACGAGTGAAAAATAAGAGGTTGATGATATGAGAACGGGAGTTGTTGAAGACGAGTGAAAAATAAGAGGTTGATGATATGAGAACGGGAGTTGTTGAAGACGAGGCAGACGAGTGAAAAATAAGAGGTTGATGATATGAGAACGTGAGTTGTTGAAGACGAGTGAAAAATAAGAGGTTGATGATATGAGAACGGGAGTTGTTGAAGACGAGGCAGACGAGTGAAAAATAAGAGGTTGATGATATGAGAACGTGAGTTGTTGAAGACGAGTGAAAAATAAGAGGTTGATGATATGAGAACGGGAGTTGTTGAAGACGAGGCAGACGAGTGAAAAATAAGAGGTTGATGATATGAGAACGGGAGTTGTTGAAGACGAGTGAAAAATAAGAGGTTGATGATATGAGAACGTGAGTTGTTGAAGACGAGTGAAAAATAAGAGGTTGATGATATGAGAACGGGAGTTGTTGAAGACGAGGCAGACGAGTGAAAAATAAGAGGTTGATGATATGAGAACGTGAGTTGTTGAAGACGAGTGAAAAATAAGAGGTTGATGATATGAGAACGGGAGTTGTTGAAGACGAGGCAGACGAGTGAAAAATAAGAGGTTGATGATATGAGAACGGGAGTTGTTGAAGACGAGTGAAAAATAAGAGGTTGATGATATGAGAACGGGAGTTGTTGAAGACGAGTGAAAAATAAGAGGTTGATGATATGAGAACGGGAGTTGTTGAAGACGAGGCAGACGAGTGAAAAATAAGAGGTTGATGATATGAGAACGGGAGTTGTTGAAGACGAGTGAAAAATAAGAGGTTGATGATATGAGAACGGGAGTTGTTGAAGACGAGTGAAAAATAAGAGGTTGATGATATGAGAACGGGAGTTGTTGAAGACGAGGCAGACGAGTGAAAAATAAGAGGTTGATGATATGAGAACGGGAGTTGTTGAAGACGAGTGAAAAATAAGAGGTTGATGATATGAGAACGGGAGTTGTTGAAGACGAGGCAGACGAGTGAAAAATAAGAGGTTGATGATATGAGAACGTGAGTTGTTGAAGACGAGTGAAAAATAAGAGGTTGATGATATGAGAACGGGAGTTGTTGAAGACGAGGCAGACGAGTGAAAAATAAGAGGTTGATGATATGAGAACGGGAGTTGTTGAAGACGAGGCAGACGAGTGAAAAATAAGAGGTTGATGATATGAGAACGGGAGTTGTTGAAGACGAGGCAGACGAGTGAAAAATAAGAGGTTGATGATATGAGAACGTGAGTTGTTGAAGACGAGTGAAAAATAATAGGTTGATGATATGAGAACGGGAGTTGTTGAAGACGAGGCAGACGAGTGAAAAATAAGAGGTTGATGATATGAGAACGGGAGTTGTTGAAGACGAGTGAAAAATAAGAGGTTGATGATATGAGAACGGGAGTTGTTGAAGACGAGGCAGACGAGTGAAAAATAAGAGGTTGATGATATGAGAACGTGAGTTGTTGAAGACGAGTGAAAAATAAGAGGTTGATGATATGAGAACGGGAGTTGTTGAAGACGAGGCAGACGAGTGAAAAATAAGAGGTTGATGATATGAGAACGGGAGTTGTTGAAGACGAGTGAAAAATAAGAGGTTGATGATATGAGAACGGGAGTTGTTGAAGACGAGTGAAAAATAAGAGGTTGATGATATGAGAACGGAAGTTGTTGAAGACGAGGCAGACGAGTGAAAAATAAGAGGTTGATGATATGAGAACGTGAGTTGTTGAAGACGAGTGAAAAATAAGAGGTTGATGATATGAGAACGGGAGTTGTTGAAGACGAGGCAGACGAGTGAAAAATAAGAGGTTGATGATATGAGAACGGGAGTTGTTGAAGACGAGGCAGACGAGTGAAAAATAAGAGGTTGATGATATGAGAACGGGAGTTGTTGAAGACGAGGCAAACGAGTGAAAAATAAGAGGTTGATGATATGAGAACGGGAGTTGTTGAAGACGAGGCAGACGAGTGAAAAATAAGAGGTTGATGATATGAGAACGGGAGTTGTTGAAGACGAGGCAGACGAGTGAAAAATAATAGGTTGATGATATGAGAACGGGAGTTGTTGAAGACGAGGCAAACGAGTGAAAAATAAGAGGTTGATGATATGAGAACGGGAGTTGTTGAAGACGAGGCAGACGAGTGAAAAATAATAGGTTGATGATATGAGAACGGGAGTTGTTGAAGACGAGGCAGACGAGTGAAAAATAAGAGGTTGATGATATGAGAACGGGAGTTGTTGAAGACGAGTGAAAAATAAGAGGTTGATGATATGAGAACGGGAGTTGTTGAAGACGAGGCAGACGAGTGAAAAATAAGAGGTTGATGATATGAGAACGTGAGTTGTTGAAGACGAGTGAAAAATAAGAGGTTGATGATATGAGAACGGGAGTTGTTGAAGACGAGGCAGACGAGTGAAAAATAAGAGGTTGATGATATGAGAACGGGAGTTGTTGAAGACGAGTGAAAAATAAGAGGTTGATGATATGAGAACGGGAGTTGTTGAAGACGAGTGAAAAATAAGAGGTTGATGATATGAGAACGGGAGTTGTTGAAGACGAGGCAGACGAGTGAAAAATAAGAGGTTGATGATATGAGAACGGGAGTTGTTGAAGACGAGTGAAAAATAAGAGGTTGATGATATGAGAACGGGAGTTGTTGAAGACGAGGCAGACGAGTGAAAAATAAGAGGTTGATGATATGAGAACGTGAGTTGTTGAAGACGAGTGAAAAATAAGAGGTTGATGATATGAGAACGGGAGTTGTTGAAGACGAGGCAGACGAGTGAAAAATAAGAGGTTGATGATATGAGAACGGGAGTTGTTGAAGACGAGTGAAAAATAAGAGGTTGATGATATGAGAACGGGAGTTGTTGAAGACGAGTGAAAAATAAGAGGTTGATGATATGAGAACGGGAGTTGTTGAAGACGAGGCAGACGAGTGAAAAATAAGAGGTTGATGATATGAGAACGTGAGTTGTTGAAGACGAGTGAAAAATAAGAGGTTGATGATATGAGAACGGGAGTTGTTGAAGACGAGGCAGACGAGTGAAAAATAAGAGGTTGATGATATGAGAACGGGAGTTGTTGAAGACGAGTGAAAAATAAGAGGTTGATGATATGAGAACGGGAGTTGTTGAAGACGAGTGAAAAATAAGAGGTTGATGATATGAGAACGGGAGTTGTTGAAGACGAGGCAGACGAGTGAAAAATAAGAGGTTGATGATATGAGAACGTGAGTTGTTGAAGACGAGTGAAAAATAAGAGGTTGATGATATGAGAACGGGAGTTGTTGAAGACGAGGCAGACGAGTGAAAAATAAGAGGTTGATGATATGAGAACGGGAGTTGTTGAAGACGAGGCAGACGAGTGAAAAATAAGAGGTTGATGATATGAGAACGGGAGTTGTTGAAGACGAGGCAAACGAGTGAAAAATAAGAGGTTGATGATATGAGAACGTGAGTTGTTGAAGACGAGTGAATGTACATATATTTATAAAATGGGAATTCCATGAAGCTGTTCTTTTCCATTCACAAAACGCGTTGATATCGAAAATGAAAGAAATATATAATGTGTTTTCTGTGTTGAGTCGTTGAAAAGATGCAGTTTGGTTAGTCGTTTATTGGACGTTTCGGCTTTAAAGCCATCATCAGCAATTACCTCAAAAATAAAAGAAATATATGTTATGGATAGGAACTGATTGCGTACGATCGGAAGTAGAAAATATCATTCAAATAGAGAATTTGTATGTAGGACTACGAACTTTTTGGAGACTGCGCATAAACTTGACTTGGATTGGGCTTCAAAAAAAACCAAAACAAGAACTCGAAAAATTTCGGGAGAAAAGAAAGCATTGAAAAAGATCGTGAAGATGTGTGTGTGTCTTAAAGGGATTTCATCGATACTCGGTCGATGCCGGATGGCATGTACCCCATTTCGAGAAGATGGCATACGACCAGGCGCAGCTAGTGGCTGTGTACGCCGACTTTGCCCTTCTCACAGGTCAGTTGAATACATAGTACACAAAAGGTCTAGTGAAACAATTATACTTTTACAAAGAGCGACCGCGTATCGAGCGGGTAGTCGGATAATGAGAATTAATCAGAAGCGAGATCAATTAAAATTGAGAAGCGAGATCAAGGTCGGGAGCGGAAACGGGAGAGCTAGGCATTATTCATAGCCTCGATCGCTCAAAGAACGGTTGTTTTACAGAAAAATCAACAGTGCTGCTAATCAAACAACGACCTATGGTTGGGTAGGAACATGGGTTCAAATTTCTTTATCACCATAGGATAGCTTGTAAGGCAACCTCTTACATGGAATATAAGAATGAAGAAGGGAATGTCATCAATCGAATAGGGAATAGAGAAGTGAAGACTTTGGAAAAGAACCTAATTATTTAATTATCTTGGGAAATGAACCTAATTATTCAATTATCTTGGGAAATGAACCTAATTATTTAATTGACTTGGTGGTTGATTATTTCTGTGGGTGGACAACAGAAAGTTCTGTAAGGCTATGAGATCAAAGAAGTTGATGTCTTCTAGAGTCTTGCCAAACGCTTCGATATCTTGAATTTCTTCGAATTTATCTGTAACTTTATTCCATAAAGCAATTACCCTAAAAAATAAAGAATGTGGATGATTGTATCGTTTATGATTCATGTGGACGTGAAGCGCTAGTGAAATAAACATCGAGTTTGACGCAAGGGTAGTTTTATGTCAATTAAGAGGTTCGTTGACTCGAATCTGAATCTTTTCATTGCTGCTTTACTTAATAAGTAGCCGGGGTTAAATAGCCATGTCAGACCTTCTGTCGGTGGGCCTCTGTTTTTTCCGAATCTTGAGGGAAGGGACTCTTATGTGAAACTGTTTTTTTAACATAAGAGGACCCTTATTTATCATAGGACGCTTATGTGAAAAATTTTTTCTACCTCCGGCGGGCTTGTTTACCTTTTTCTTACACACTAAAAAACCCCTGATAAGTAGCAGTGAGCCAGGCTTTAATATGTTAGGTCTGCATATCGGTTCCATTACACTTCGCACCGGACATTTCTCAGCTCGACATTTTGCACTGCGGAAATTCGCACTCAAAATAACACACATCACATTTCGCATTACGACATTTCGCACCCATTTCGCATTACGACAACACTCATTTGTAAAAAATTTTTCTCACGTTTTCCAAAACCTATTTTAGTTTTTTTCCCGAATAGTAGGCTAGAAAGGTTTAACAGCTTTGTTTGTTTCTTCTCCCATTTACATATATTTGTTTTCCTCTGCTATTTTCTAGAGCTTCGTTGAAACGAAAATTAGAAGAAATCAAAAAATCAATAAAAACAAAAAATAGAAGAAAACAAAAAATCAATAAAAACAAAAATAGAAGAAAACAAAAAATCAATAAAAACAAAAAATAGAAGAAAACAAAAAATCAATAAAAACAAAAATAGAAGAAAACAAAAAAGCAATAAAAACCACTTAGAGCGGTGCTTCATACTGGATTGCAACCCCCCGTTAAAAACCTTTCAAATAGAAAAATTTTCTACCAACGCTCAACAAAAAAATCGAAAACGAAAATTAATTGTTTATGTGTATTTTAAAAAATTGTTGTAAAAAGTCTTAAGCTTACGCTTCAAAATTTTTTAAAATATAATTTTTGAAAGAAACGATAACAGATGATTTTTTTAGAATACTTCGAAAAACTTCAAAAAATTGGGTGTGAAATATCGCGTTGCGAAATGTCGTGGTGCGAGATTTTGGGTGCGAAATGTCGTGTTAGCCTGTATGTTATCTCAGGAGAGCGCGTACCCTGCCATGGGTCAAGCAAGAATGAGCAAGAAAGGGAAAAAAGATTCAACCAGTATCAAAGAAGATAACCGTAAGATCGCTAAAAAGGAATAGAGACACTGTCTCAGTTTCATTTTGAGTGTTCTGATGCATAACACATACATCTTGAAAATAAACAACAAATAGGTATTATAACAGATTTCGGGTGTGGCATACTCGTAGTGTGCGCTACTATTGGGGATAAGGTCCCAAGTTCGAGCCCCATTCAGGCAGTTCCACCCTAAACAAAGAGTTAAGAAATGTTGGTTGTTGTTGTAGTTGTTGTTGTTGTTGGTATGCAGCTTGCACCGAAGATAGATTCTTCTGAGCTTCCGGAGAAGGTTGTTAATGTCCTTTGCAGTCCTGAGACGGGGCCTGCACCTTCTGAAGGCGGGCATCATTGTAACCACGTGTTCATGCAATAGGCTTTTTTCTAGGAGTGGTCGATCCAGCCTAGCATCGCTTTGTTTGGGAGTTGAGGGCTCTAACATTTTCCGACCGAAGAAAGGCAAGAGGTTATTTTATTGGTCCCTCGACTCGCCGTTAGAAAGTATAGCGGAATATTGATGATGTTTAATCATGTGGCTTGCCCAGGCCAATCAGGAATCACCAGCCTTTGACGAGCTGTACTACCCATTTTTTTCCGCGACGGGCAAGCCCGTTCCTTCCGATGCTCACGTGCTTGGAGACATCCCTCTATCCGCCACCCGAGGACACGCTCGATATCGGATAGGGTTAATCGGTCCCTTGCGATGGTGTGGAGTCGCGGGCTGTATCACCATCGAAGGGGTTCGAGAAGAAATGTTGGTAGTGTTCATGGACGAATCCGACTATTCCCACTGCTGCTACACACACAAGCAGTAATCCAGCGGGCGGCCACTGGTTCAACAAGGATAGGCATGTGCCACATCCCAGGGGAGCGCGTACCCTGCCGCGAGGCGGGAACAAGTGCGAGGAAGATTATTATTGTCATAGATTTTAAACAGCTAGTACTAGAACTCTCACTTCCTCAAAGGGGTAAAAACTTGAGTTAGGAACAACAAATGGTAAATAGATAACGGTAGAAATAACATTACCGTGGACGACCGAGTTGTTTTTTTTTAGTTCCGTCAATATGTAGAAGGTTTATCAACGTGTTTTAAGATGTGAAAATCAGAAAGATTCAATATCAGTAAGAACAAACAGGTCTTTATTAAATATTTCGGTTTTCCCATGTTTTAGGACATGAATTCGCGAAGAGAATCGTTCGAGACATAGTGGAGTATGTTGAGGAGAGTCTATCGCAGAAAGTCAGTCCTTAAACTTGTGTGATCTTCCTCTTCCGTCCCTACTCTGCCTTATCTCTCTGTCTTTATTTCTCACTCTATCTCTCTCTCTCTTTCTCTCTCTATCTATCTCTCCCTTCATCCTTATTAGATCCCTTCCTCTATCTGCTTTTATAAGCCACCTAAGGTTTCGGGGAAATTTTTTTAAAGAATTACTATGTTTATTTCTCACCCTATTAACTAAAAGACAGATTGCTCTGTTTTTCTGGTGCCGTTAAATTGTTCAAGTGAGCATAAGCATTATCATTTTACTTCATTCGAACAATCCCCCCTCCAAAAAATCTCGATTTGGATTCTAAAACTGTGTTTCAGGATGGTGGCTTCTGGTCTGCTGAGGATGCGGATTCTTATGAGAAAGAAGGAGACGTGCATAAGAAGGAGGGAGCCTTTTGTGTGTGGGAGAAAAAGGAGATAGAGGAAGTCCTAAGAGATGAGATGGTGAGGCATAGGGCATTTATGATCAATTGTACCTCTCTCATGAGAAGTCCGGGCGTGGCATAATGATAGTGTGTTCGACTATTGTGCGAAGAGTCCCGAGTTCAAATCCCACCCCGGACAAATCCACCCAAACCAAGGGGTTAAGAAATGTCGGTAGTGCTCTGGCACGAATCTGACTCTCCTCACTGCTGCTAAATAGACTAGCAGTGATCTAGCGCGCAGCCACTGGTTCTACCAGGATAAGTCTGTCCCGCATTTCAAGGGAGCGCGTACCCTGTCACGAGGGGTTAGCAAGCGCGAGGAAGATTATCAATACATGAGAGGGTAATCAATCAGTTATGATCAGTTTTAATCATTGGTCACCAGCATTGTTGAGAATTCGGGAAAAAACGACCTTTCTTGAGCGGGGAAGCCTAGAAGAATGACAAGATCTTACTTCTCTTCCCACCTCTAGCTCGCTCCTCGTTATTCCAGACTCCTCTGAGCTGAAAGTGGTCTTTTTATCTCAATTTTTTGTAAGGTCCAAGTGAGCTCTGTTGAGCTATCATGATGAGTTAATCAGCTATTATCTCCCATGATGATAATTGTGATGATCTCATTAGCAAAGAGATGCTTAGTTATGAGCATTTCCAATGATTGATGTCATCTCGAAGGAGATTCGTGCTGAGAAATCTACTAGTATTTGCGCGAATCAGACTCTTCTACTACTACTTCTACTGCTATTGAAAGAGACTCATAGAGCTGAAACTTGCGGAATGCGTCTGTATTTCATATCAGCGGTGCCCGTAGCTATTTGGGTAAGATAGCTATGATTTTATGAAAGTTGAGAAGTCGTTCTTGGTTCCATCAGATTTTGCACCCAAAATGTCACTATAGTTTTTTTCCAAAGCACTAATTATATGACTGGTAGTTTCATGTGGTCTCTTAATGAGCCGTGCGGCCTTGTTAGTGTAAACAAAACTGAGCCAAACCAACCGTTTAAATGAAAAAATACATGACAAGATGTTGGTTGCGCGATTTTGGGTGCGAAATGGGTTAACGTTAGGCTTATTTATGATGATCTTAGCGATGAGGAATTGATCAGACAAGTTTTTTTTTTAATTTGTTAACCGAATGTAGTTCTATATGTACAACTCGGGTTTTATCAAATCATAATATTAGCTTGTTTAAATGAGTGAACCATCGCACACAAAAAGGCTAGTCCACCGGGTGTGATCGAACCCACCCATCTCGTCTCAAATCGGTAGCGCGCGTTACCATTACACCACGGGGACACATTGCTATTCCGTGCGATAGTGTTATATTTAAGGCTCATATGCCATAAATTAGCTTGTCAATTCAATACAAACATGTGCCATGGTTACAGGTTGATGATAAGAGACTTTCGGACATTTTCTGCGTTTATTTTGAAGTCCAAGATAATGGCAATGCACCTCCCTACACGGTTCGTTATCCTCGTTCATAGACGATGCTTATCGCTCAAGTCGATCGGTAAAAATCCGAAGGCAGTTATTAATTGATTAGTTTTGACGAGTCAACCGTGAAACAATCAGGGGTGGAATAGTCATGTCAGACCTTCAGTCGGCGGGCCTCTGCTGTTCCAAATCATAAGGGGATACCCTTATGTAAAACAAAAAAAAAGTTCGCGGGCCTCTGTTTTTTAAAATCATAATATGGGGGCTCATGTGTGACAAAAATCTTTTCTGCCTTCGGCGGGCGTCTGTACCTTTTTCTTGCATACTAAAAAACCCCTGGGAGCAATCATTGATCGATAAGTTTTTTTTTTCTCGAAAGAACGTTCAAACCTTAATCTACAGTATATTATCAGTTTACAAAACATATAAAATATCCTAGAGAAGCTTCAAAAACGTTTGGATACAGTACTAACATAATCTTCTCAGGACCCCCATGATGAGCTGAAGAAGAAGAATGTGTTGATCATGCGTCACACTCATTCTGAAATGGCCGAGATACTGGGAATGGAGGAAGAAATCTTAGAAGTGGCGATTAAACGAGCTAAGGTAAAAACTAGATTAGTATTAAACGAGCCAAAAGGAAAACTAGGTTTTCATCTACAGAAAACTAGGTTTTTATCTACAAATTTTTGAGTCCAGAAGTCAACAAGGTCTACTTCTCAAGTATTTAGTTTTTTGTGCCGATGAAGAAGGCAGGTTCAAAAATTCCTCTATTAATAAAGATATATATTTTTGCGGTCTTTACAGGATATAAAGCCGTCACAACCTGAACATTCTGACGATGAGTTATAGAATTAAAGATAAATACTCTTGTTTTTCCCCTAACAAGATTCCTCAGTTTTGGGTCGATTTAGACTAGAAACGATGGACATTTGAGTTTTAAGATCTCGAATTATCTGAAATCTTCGAACACTTAGTTTTCTCACTTCTTAGTAGAAAAGTAAGGTAGTTTAAGATATCAATTGTGAGCTACTTTTGTTTAGATTTCATACTCGTAAGAAGTTTTTGGAACTTGGTTACTGTAGGTCATTGGCACTGTTGAGAACTTAGAAAAACGACCGTTTTTTGAGTGATTGATTCCATAATAATGACTAGCGACATCTTCTCAGCTCCTTTATCATTCCAGGCTCCATCGCTCGAAGAGCGATCGTTTTGTTTAAATTTTCAACAGTTAAACTATACCTTTGAGATTCTGCTGAACTATGCTGAGAGACACTTCAGAATCAACTCTCGATCCGTCGTTCCACGCGTCCTCGACCTCATCTAGACTCTAAAATGGTCGTCACTTGGCAAGGCATGATGATTGGAGGATTCGCCAAAGCCGGACTAGCATTGCAGGATGAGTGAGTGGTCACTAAAGTCATGACTTTGATGGTAACTAAAGTCATGACTTATTTGAACTTAAAGTCACTAGAATCTTCAAATGTTCAGTTACGCAGTTCAAAGGCAGGGGCGCCTGGTTAACAGGAAAAGTGTACTGATAACGCACCCTTTACCAATTAGTGGGAAGATTGGTTCGATCCCGCCCAGTAGAGTAGCTTTTTTCCGTGACCCAAAATTCATCAGAGGCATGGCAAGGCTTTCGAAGTCTTGATTAAGGGGAAATCTGTTCGCTGATAACGCGTTGATTCAGAATTATCTCTGAAACAAAAAAATAACGCTATACCTTACTAATCTTGGCTCTTCCTGTACTCTACTGATACTTTTAAAAAACTCGTCTTTACTTTTAACCTCTTGTTCGTTTCCTCATCTTTATAAATTTATTTTCCACAATGGCTCTGAACTTCAAGTTCATGGAGAGGTGTGAACACAATTATTTGGATTTTAGGAAGCCGTTAGTTCATTTTTTATAAGTGATAACCGTGACAAAATGATATGGTTACGTAATTTGAAATGTCCACGGCGAGCAGATTTCTTGAATAAAAATGTTTCTGCTTTCAGCGAACTGATTAGAAGAGCCCAGAAGTGTGTACAGTTCATCCGAGATTATTTGGTGATGGAGGATGGTCGCCTGATCAGAGCAGCCTATACCAATGAAGATGGATCAGTCGATAAATCGTAATTATCGTTTTCGTTTTAGTGTCATTTTGGGTTCAAAGATTAATAAAGGCATTAAAAGTTGGTATAAGGCTCACATAAGGATTTTTAGTTTTCGGTTTCTCGGAAAATTGGTTAGAAATTCAGGAATGGACAAATTTTAAGTCGTAGGTTAAGAGCGGTTGAATTTAAGGTGAAGTCTCGTTTAAAGATTTCTAGGGTCTGGGAGTATTCCTTCCACACCCGCACTATGTTCAGGTGATTTTTGTTGCGAGCAATCACTATATATGTGGAGACCACCACGATAGAATCCCTACTTTATGGAGAACCGTTCTATCGGCCACACAATGATAAGAAACCCAAACTGTTTAAGTGTACATATACAAAGGACCTGTTGGCGCTTGTGTAAAGATTGTTCTTGCTCAGGATTATTCGACTTGGAAGTGTAGAGGGAAAAGAGTTATTTATTTCAAATGTATGTTTTAAGCGCGCCTTTGGCTGCCTTTTCTGATGACTACTCTTCGTTGATCGGAGGTCTTCTGGATCTCTACGATGTCACATGCGACGAAGCTCTGCTCGAATGGGCGGAGTCACTTCAGGTAGAGTATCAGAACTGAATAGTTATTTACTAGCTAATGTCCGGGCAAGGCATAATGTTAGTGTGTTCAGCTATTGGGCGAAGACTCCCAAGTTCGACTCCCAACCGGGACAGGTCAACGCAAAGCAAAGGGGTCAAGAATTGTTGGTAGTGCTCTGGCACGATTCTGATTCTCCCCACTGCTGCAACACACACTAGCAGTGATCTAGCGGGCAGCCGCTGGTTCTACTAGGGTAGGTCTTTATCTCAGAAGAGCGTCTCATGGCAAAACTAGGTAGAACTTGAGGGTCATGTTCGATTTCACCCCGTGGTCTTTTTGAAGGATGTTTTACATGCTCTGGTTACACAGTCCATGTGAAAGTTTAATGCAACGCTCAGCGGTTTTATTAGACTTTGACATTCGTAATTCTCACGAATATGGTCAAAAGTTCAAATACCTTTCAACAAATGCAGTTGAATTTTGTAGTCGGTTGAGTTTATTCTATCTATAAAAAAGTTTTCAGAAGAAGATGGACGAACTTTTCTGGGAGGGAGACTCCGGCTATTACGTGTCAGAGAAAGGCATCGGTTGCAATGGAGTCAGAATTATTGAGGGTATGTTCAAGGCCTATCAGGGAGCCCTGGAAAGAGGTCGAGGTGACGCGGATTCGGAGGGGGGGGGCTGAGGTGGAGATAGGGCGAGGAAGTAGGAAGTATGTGTATAACTCGTCAAAGGAGGGCGATGCCGGACCGACCTCGTCAAAGGAGGGCGATGCCGGACCGACCGGCCGATACTCCCCTAATTTTTGTAATGACGAGTCGAGGTGCCAGTAAAATAGTTTTTTGCCCTTCTCCGGTTAACGAATGGGTTGTTGTTGTTGTTTGCTCATAGGACCTGTTGTTATTGTTGTTGCCGGCAAGCAGCCCGCATCGAAGACTTTTGGTTATGAACACTCTCTTTAATGAGAGAGGTTCTCGTGTTCTTCGGACGAGATGCGTCCGGAGAAGGGTTTTGATGTCCTTTGCAGTCCTGAGACTGTCATGCTGCACCTTGTGAAGGCGGACATCGTTGTAGCAACCTGTTCATGCTATAGGCCTTGTGAGTGGGTAGTCATCCCGGCCTAGCATAGTTTTGGGTGGGAGTAGAGACGTCTCGCCTGTCGTTGACCGGAGATAGGCAAGAGGCTATTTGACTGGCGCCTCGACTCGCCATTGATAAGTATAGCGGAGTATCGGCTGATGTTTTGTCCGGTGGCTTGCCCAAGCCGGTCCGGCATCGCCCTCCTTTGAAGAGCTATACTACCATAGGACCTGTCGAGGGGAGTCGTTTGGAATAGTTTGGTGAGGATCATGGTGTTTCTGTCACCCGCCCTGCGGGTGAAAAAACTATGCGTCTCAAATTAATTCGAAAAACATCCAAATCCATGCACTCGCAAAATTTTCTTCGATGTTTACCTGGGGAAAAATTTTGCGGGTGGTGAGAAGCACCCTGGTGAGGATCCTTTTAAGTCCTTCATTTTCTTCGTCTACACTCGCACCGCAGTCGGCAATCCTCTTCGCGAGACCCATTTGTTAACCGGAGAAGGACAATAAGATGTTTTACTGCGACCTCGACTCGCCATTACATCGCCTTCCTTTGACGAACTATACTATCCAATTTTGGTCCGCGACGGGCAAGCCCGTAATCTCCAATGCACTTGTGCAAAGAGACATCCCTCTATCCGCCACCTGAGGACGCGCTCGATACCGGCGAGGATAAACCGGTCCCTTTCGATGGTGTGAACTTGTGGGCTGTAGTACCATCGAAGGCGAGTTAACTAATAGGTCTCGCGAAGAGGATCGCTGACTGCGGTGCGAGTGAAGACGGAAAAAATTTCTCCGGCTTCAAAGGATCCTCACCTAACTATCTCAAAGGATTCCTCTCGAAACAACATTTGGCTCGAAACACACTGGCAACAGTGGCCATTCGTGACTCTACAGCCTTAAGAGCCTGTCACGGATGGAGCCGGATCATCCAGTCCAGAATCGAGCGCGACCTCAGGTGGCGGATAGAGGGACGCCTCCCTACGAAGAATTCGTGCTGGGAGGTAGCGGGAGAAATCCCGCCGCGGACCAAAACTGGGTAGTATAGCTCTTCAAAGGAGGGCTATGCCGGACCGGCCTGGGCAAGCCACCGGACCAAACATTAGCCGATACTCCGCTATACTTATCAATGGCGAGTCGAGGCGCCAGTCAAGTAGCCTCTTGCCTATCTCCGGTCAACGACTGGCGAGACGTCTCTACTCCCACCCAAAACGATGCTAGGCCGGGTTGACCACCGACTCACAAGGCCTATAGCATGAACAGGTTGCTACAACGATGTCCGCCTTCACAAGGTGCAGCATGACAGTCTCAGGACTGCAAAGGACATCAAAACCCTTCTCCGGACGCATCTTGTCCGAAGAACACGAGAACTTCTCTCATTAAAGAGAGTGTTCATAACCAAGTCTTCGATGCGGGATGCTCGCCGGCAACAACAACAACAGTCTCAGGACTGCAAAGGACATCAAAACCCTTCCCCGGGCGCATCTCGTCCGAAGAACACGAGAACCTCTCTCATTAATGAGAGTGTTCATAACCAAAAGTCTTCGATGCGGGCTGCTTGCCGGCAACAACAACAACAAACAACATTTGGGCAAACAAGAAAAATAGAGGACAAGGAAGAAGTGCTTGGGTAGAAAGGGGCAAGAGACTTAGTGATGATGATAAGTTGAGAAAAAAGGGTGTAGGATGGAGAGAGAGAGAGGATGATATTTCTAAAGCATGGGGGTCAGAATATCATTACCAGCAGATCTCTGACAAAAAGTGGACAAAAGCCGCACCTCTTCATGTTGAAAGAGTGATAAGTAGCTGAAACAAAAGATTCAGAGACAAAAAAGGTTCAAAAGTAAGGGAAGATTTGAAAAAAATTGATTTGCAGGAAGGTGAATGAATTTGAAGAATTGTAGAGCAAGATGGGGCGGAGCCTTCTGCGTCTTCTATAGCATTACGCAATGTGGTGAGATTGCATCAGCTGTTGGATTGTCCGGAAATGTCGAGACAGGTTCGAACACGTTTGAACGGTGTAAGAGTAACCCGGAAGGCGTAAGCAGTGAATATTGAACGCTGAATGGTATGTATAATGAGTTTTTGTGTCTCCTCATAGGGTTCTCTATCAATAGTGGCTCTTTATTTGTATCAGAGAATATGAGCGCTTTTAGAGAAGCATTCTTTTAATTAGCATAAATTACTGAAAAACAAGGTACCTGATTCTTCGAAAGAGCTTCATATCATGGATCAAAGATGATACAACGCAGAAAAATAGATAGATAGGAGAACATGGGAGAATTTGAAGGCGAGAAAGTGCAAAAAAACAGGGTGAAACTGAGATTAGGGATGCCGGAAAAAAGTCCAAAATTTTTCGTCCAGATATTACTTTTTGATAGAAGTTTCTTGTGAAATTGATGATTTGTGGGGTTTAATTTAAGGCAGAGAAGATCGTGAAATGTGCTGCATCAAGACTAAAGAAATATCCTTACATTCTGCCGCCAATGCTGCCCGCCTACGCGAGATTGCTCGGTGAAGAAACAAAGGTAGGCTGTTTCTCAATTGGATTTTCTGCGCCCACTTCCCTGGGGTTTATAGTGGGTCCTAAAGACTCATAGAAGTCCAATTGATTGATGCGCGGTGCAATCTACAATTAGCGTACATATACAACGAAGGTTCCTTTTGAAAGCGAGGTAGTAAACGTTTTCCTTGAACCTTATTCACTGGCTGGCTCATGATTTTGTGGTTATACATATATGATCGATTATAATCGTGCTTTCTCCCTTCTATCTCTTCACTCAACTTTCATAATATATTGCAGGTGGTGATAGTCGCGGCTTCAAATGAGGAGTTCAAGCTGATGAAGACAGCGGTCGATTCAAGCTACATATGGAATAAGACCATTGTGCGACTGGATCCAAATGGTACGGCGCTGCGATGACACAATTCAAGATCCCGCAGCTGGCTTGTTGTTGTAGTTGTTTTTGCCCATAGGTCCTGTCGAGGGGAGTCCTTTGGGATAGGTTGGTGAGGATCCTTTAGAGTCTGGAGAAATTTTCTCCGTCTACACTCGCACCGCAGTCGGCGATCCTCTTCGCGAGACCCATTCGTTAACTGGAGAAGGGCAAGAACTGGCGCCTCGACTCGCCATTACAAAGTATAGGGGAGTATCGGCTGATGTTTTATCCGGTGGCATGCCCAGGCCAGTCCGACATCGTCGTCCTTTGACGAACTATACTATCAAATTTTGGTCCGCGACGGGCAAGCCCGCTATCTCCAATGCACTTGTGCAAAGAGATATCCCTATATCCGCCACCTGAGGACGCTGGCTTGTTCGGTAGAGCAAGAGGCAAAAGTAGTTGACTGCTCTAGACATAGCGAGCCAGATTGATGTTTAAATAATGAAATTGTGATAATCTTTTCCCCCGCACTGTTGTTAATGTCGTGCTGGGTTCGCGCACTTCAGGGATGAAAAATACTTTTATAACCTGGTAGAACCAATGCCGCTCGATTCTTGTTCAGCAGAGAGGGATTTCTCAATCCATTCAGTTCAAAAATGTCAGCCCGGAGAAGGATCGAATTTGTGACCCATTGCTACGTTGTAAGCGCACACTTCTATGTTTTCACACATAGATAAATGCCGAAGTAGAGATGATTTCTGTGTTGAAAGTGGTTCTTAGACCCGCCTTGGGCCTTTTAACATTGAATTGAATTGTTTTATCACACAATGTATGATAGAGCATAATAGGGTTTTTGAGAAGATGAAATTTTATGAGGAGTGAGGGTTGCAGAGGCTTCAGGCGACAATATAAGATGGTATTTTTAAAACAACTGAGGTCTTTTGGGCGTCGTTACAAAGCGGCCATTCGAGTAGGACGAAGAAGAAAAACATTACGGCAGGGTTTATTTATCGACGTTAGATCGCAGCCGTTCCGGGGGAAAGAGAAGAGCAAAAATAAGTCTTTCAACTTTCAACAAACAAACATGTCAACAAACAACAACAAAACAAATATGTCTTTCAACCCAAAAACATTGGCCATTTGCTTAGTATAAGATATCGCTTATTCGGGTCTTAGACTAGGTACTAAGGCAAAAAAGCTCTGAACATGAATATTCCACTTCTAAGGATGAATGGGACGAGTACAGGTATTGGACAGGGGTTGAATGATATTATACAGGGGTTGAATTATATTATACAGGGGTTGAATGATATTATACAGGGGTTGAATGAATGATTCCCTCCGTCGGTGGGCGGACTTCTCTTGCGAACATCGGCGGGTTTCCGTTCTCATGATCTGAAAAGATCATCACTCTTATCCATCAGCAAAACTTTTTTAGTTTAACCGGCGTCTGGTCCTTAAAGAAGCATAAGAAACCTTAGGTACTTGGATGATGATGTGAAATTTCAGCGCCGTGTTCATTCTTGGCCTCGCGGGATTCGAGCCTGTCGAGTTTCTCAGGAGTATCGACGACACCCGCTGCCTATATTTGTCGGAACTTCACGTGCAAGCAACCAATAACCAGTCTTGAGAAAGTTGGAGAGGAAATCATTGAGATCTCAGGGCGAGAGAAGTTGTTGGCTTGAAGAGAAGAGCGAATGTGATTATTGTGCTCTTATTGCTTTTTTGGTGGGGAATCATATTTTGTTACCGTAATCAAGTGAATCATATTTTTTGTTACCGTAATCAAGTGAGAATGAATAGCTTTGATAGTTCTCAAAATATATCTTTTCTCAATTCATGAGCTTAGTGCCAGTGATTTCATGCTCAGATTTAAAAAAAGAAGCTTAGTTCAGGTTTCGATTTAGAAGGAGAAAGAAACCGTGTCTCTTACTAATCATTGTCAGACTACGATGAACGCGAATCGTACCGGATTACTGTACCGAATGGTTGAGCTCTCACGGAGTATTAAATTTTGCATGCTCTCAAATGTACACATGATGATAGTCACTGGAAAATAGTTTTTATTGGAAAGGGGCTGAGTTCGCTTGCATTATGAAGAACTTCTTATAGAATGTCTAGTCTCTAGTTGATAATCGGTTATTAATGAAGTCATTTTGGACGGATGAATCTCTTTCAAGAAAGTTTGTGTTTAGATTTCTTTTCAATGCGGTTGTAGAATTTTCAATTGACTGAGTAAAGTTGCTAAATCTTACAATAAATCGTTTTGATAAGACAAAAGCGAGCTGATAAAGACTACAAAAAACTTCGGAGAAGTCATACAAAGTACGATTGAGGATAATTTATCATTGTTCTAATGAATAGTTGGGGTTACAGAAGCGAATTTTCAAAGCCCAATCAGCATCATATAACGAATGGGTTTGGAATAGTCCTGGCAGCAAAGGGAAACATTGGGCTTTCACTTGGTGACATGTAGCAGACAAAGTGAACGTTGAAATAGTTTTAGACTGCGTCCACTAGTAACAAAGACGATATATTGTTATTTTCTCGGAACTACCTCCCCTCACGATATATTGTAATACACTTCTCCGAGCGGTTCTCAGAAGGAAGGGGCTCGGAACGGGGTGTAGCAAGCTGGGGTGGCTGAGCTCTTCGAGTGTCTCGAATCAGGGAAGAGTCCTTCAATCAGGCATTTAAAGAAGCCGTCGCAGCTCTTGCCGCAGTCGTCCAGGGGGTAGAGACCGGAGAGTCTCCGTTCGTCCTCGTTCAGTACCTGCACATCAAAGATCATGGAAAAACAGGCACTCTGCTAACAATAAGGCGAAGGAAGTTAATAGTGATATAATAAAAAATCATTCCCGTGCTTGTTCCTGCCTCGCGGCAGAGTACGCACTCCCCAGAGATGTGGGACAGACATACTCGTAAAACCAGTGGCTGCCTGCTGGATCATTGCTAGTTTGTGTAGTAGCAGTGGGGAGAGTTATTTGGTGGATCTGTCAGAGTGAGAGTCGAACTCGGGACTCCGCTCATTAGTTGAACACAGTACCTTTATGCCACGCCCGGACAGCGATATCTCACATCATACGCTAATTGATTGGTTCAACAGTGATCCTTTTGAGCTTTAATTCTAATCTAAGTCTTCATACTGTTCCTTTTGGGTCGCCAGGCACAACTAAAAGAGTCAAGATCTTTTTGCAATTTGCACGGAAGCTGGAAGGCTCATTAGTAAAAACTGTTGCTTATTAATCAATAGTTTGATGACTAAAAATTTTTTTTTAATTCAATGACTTTTCGCACTACAGGTTCATGTCACAACTGAAGCTATAGTACATATGTGGTTAATATATGCGAAAAACGGTTACACGAAAAGTTATCTGGAAATTTCGGGAAACCATTCCTATTTCGGGAAACCATTCCTATCTAGACAGAAGTAATTTTTTTTATTAAATTTTCTAAGTAGATACACTGAAGATGTCGTTTATCTTCTGAGTGTGCACTTCACTTGGACTTAATCGATGGCTCCTTAGACGGTGATTCTGTAAATGATTCAAGAGTTTATCTAACAAAAAATCATCTCAGTCGTGGAATGAAACGAGATCGTAGTGAATTAAAAGCGTAAAATGGGAAAAGGAATGAATAAAGTACATTGGGAATTTTTTATTATTATTGAAAACCAGTACATGAACTTGATAAATAAATGGGATTTTCAAGACCAAACATGGCATGTAAAAATGATGATTAATCATTAATGTTGTTGGATCTGTCAGTGGAATCCAGCGCTTCTCCTACTACTCAGAATACTTTTCATTTTATTTTCTTATGGAACAGAAAGGACCAGAATAACCGGACTTGGTTATAAATATAGTAAATTTAGACAATTGCTCAGTTACGCAGTCAAAAGGCAGTGCTAAAATGTTAATACAGCCCAAAATGTTAACATATATTGAATTATTGAACATAACTTTTTTCAAAGATAAAATTCAAAGCTCAAATTTTCACAGAAGTTTTTTGGGGTGTCTGTACCGTACCGGACACCATTTGGAGTGATTTATTAATTATCTCCAAGAAATACACCAAAATTGGTATATCTTCCATTTTTCAGTTTTTTCTCCATGGTTTTTTTGTTGATTTTTTTTTGTTTTTCGAACTTCATTCATAAAAATTTTGTTTCAAGTCATGATTCGAACTGTTGGACATCGAAATACAAGTGAAAGAATGTAAGAACCTGTTGTTGCTGGGGCGAAACAGGGCCGAACACAGAGCGAGCTCGCCCAGCAGTTCGGGGTAACTCAGAGCGCTATCTCCCGTAGCCTCCGGCGTTTTCGAACCCAGGTAAACGAATTTTATACAACTGAATTTTTTACAAAAAAATGCAGGGACGAGTCATCGTGAAGACAAGTTCGGGGAGACCCCGCGTAACTTCGAGGTACATGGACCGAAGCATCCTGCGCGCATCTCGCGAAGACCCGAAACGCACTGCTAAAGACATTCAAGCTGTCATATCAAGGCCCGCGACTCCTGCTCCTTCAATAACTACCATTAAACGCCGTTTGCAAGCCGCTGGACTGAATGGAAGGCGGCCTGCAAAGAAGCCTTTCAGCAGCGAAAAAATCGTAAAGTTCGACTTAAGTGGGCTAAGGATCACCTCCTCGAAACACACTGGCAACAGTGGCCATTCGTGACTCTACAGCCTTAAGAGCCTGTCACGGATGGAGCCGGATTATCCAGTCCAGAATCGAGCGCGACCTCAGGTTGCGGATAGAGGGACGCCTCCCTACGAAGAATTCGTGCTGGGAGGTAGCGGGAGAAATCCCGCCGCGGACCAAAACTGGGTAGTATAGCTCGTCAAAGGAGGGCGATGCCGGACCGGTTTGGGCATGCCACCGGACAAAACATCAGCCGATACTCCGCTATACTTTTCAATGGCGAGTCGAGGCGCCATTAAAATAACCTCTTGCCCTTCTCTGGTTAACGAATGGGTCTCGCCAAGAGGGTGCGAGTGTAGACGGAGAAAATCTCTCCGGACTCAAAAGGATCCTCAACACCAACCTATCCCAAAAGGACTCCCCTCGACAGGACCTATGGGCAAGACAACAACAACAAGGATCACCTCAGTTGGACACGCCGTGAGTGGTCTCAGATTGTTTGGAGCGATGAATCCAAGTTTAATATGTTCTGCAGTGACGGTCTGAGGTGGGTAAGACGTCCAGCGGGCAAGCGTTTCCTGCCGCAATACCAGTCGCTCACAGTCAAACATGGCGGTGGTTCTGTGATGGTCTGGGGCTGTTTTTCCGCCAGCGGCATGGGTCCACTGAGACGTATTGTCGGAAATCTCGATCGTTACGGCTATGAGAACATAATGGAAAGCACTATGCGCCCTTGGGCCCTCTCCAAATTCGGTCGTGGGTTCACCTTTCAACAAGATAACGACCCGAAACATCGACCTCAGCACGTTCAGAACTGGTTTCGCCGTCGGCATGTGGATTTTTTGGACTGGCCGAGCCAGCCTCCCGATTTGAACATCATCGAACATTTATGGGAACATTTGCAACGAAAATTGACGGGAAAAACATGCAGAAATGCTGATGAAAAGTTTAAGCAGCTAGAGGAGGAATGGAAGGCGATTTCGCAAGTAACCATTAACTCTTTAATTGATTCTATGCCTCGTAGATGTCAGGCAGTCATTGACTCCAAAGGATATGCCACCAAATACTAGAATATTTGTTTTAATACTTCGAAAAAAATTGAACATCTCTATAAGCACTTTTTACTATTTCCATTTTTTTAACGAATGAACCTAATAAAACATTTTCCAAAGTTGTTATATCACTCGAAACATGTGAACTTGGCTTGTAAAAATATCTGAAAATTTGTTCAAAAATTCATTCGTTTTTTTTGAAAAAAGTTATGTTCTTTTTTTTTTGAAAAAAAAAAGTTAAAAAAGTTATTGTAAAAATATCTGAAAATTTGTTCAAAAATTCATTTGTTTTTTTTTGAAAAAAGTTATGTTCAATAATTCAATATATGTTAACATTTTGGGCGGTACTGTACCTTGTTGAGACGGATTAAGAGTAAACTCTTCCCGTACAAAACCCAGTCCGTGGGGTCAAATGTTGTTGTTGTTGCCGGCAAACGACTCGCATCGAAGAGAGTCGGCTATGGAGAGCCGCTCTCTCCATCTCTCCCTCCCTCTCTCTTTTGTTCTCTTTTTTTCGACTATACCAGACAATAAACTCTCGCGACAATAAACCAGTATTCTTCCGCATCGTCTCACCGGCACAACAAAGCACAAGAAAATCTCATTTTTTCTTTTTAATACATGTTTTCTTCTTTCTTTCACAATAGTCTCAGAAATGAGGCTACTTCTTTTGGTTTCATCCAGAGATCTTCCAACGTGAGTCTTGTTGGACGCTTAGCGCATTTTATGAGATGGGCTACGTTGGGTCGAATCTAACCCAAACCCTTTTTCTTGTATTCTGACCCGAGTCACAGCGTGTTACCCATGCAATACTAATAGTCTACTCAAGCTTATCAATTCGATGTTGATGATCATCATGTAACCCATCAGCTTAGTTATGAAGTTGGAAACCGGAAAGATGAGAGGTAAGAACAAAACGCACGATTGACGCTTTCAAAAGCGCTATCTGAAGTTGGATTCTCCTCTTGAGCGGAACAGAGCCGCCGTTGATGAAGAGTCTAATCACATACTCCAACTCAGGCAACGAGTCCAGAAAGTAACTACACTACGTACTCCAATTGGTCCTCGACCTTTTTTCGTTCCTGAAAGAGTTGTTCTTTATTCTACGAGTGTTACAAGTTTTGTTTAGTACACCAAACTCGTTTAGTACACTTTTAGTACATCGTTTAGTACACCAAACATGTACACCAAACTTATAGAACACTCTTCCGTTTCCATATTAATATAAGTAGGTCTTCGTTGAAAAGCTAATATCCTTAGAGAATGTTATGAAGAATAATAATTCTCTTGTAAGAGTACCGTTCTTGAAGAACAAGATTTGCAAAAACTCAGTGAAGTAGAGAGAGATAGAGAGAAAGAGATAGAGAGAGAGAAGAGGGAGAGGAAGAGATAGAGAGAGAAGAGGGAGAGGAAGAGATAGAGAGAGAAGAGGGAGAGGAAGAGATAGAGAGAGAAGAGGGAGAGGAAGAGATAGAGAGAGAACAGAAGTCAATAGAGAGCCAGGGAAACAATTTTCAAAACTTCAAATTTCATGAAAATGAAATAACCTCGGAGTACAATGAGCGATAGATTTCCTTCATCGCTTGCCTGTGCACGTGATAGGCACGTGATAGGGAGCGCTTGCGGGAATTTCCTGGGCAATACAAATTCAAAAAAACTGAGAGAAAAAAAATGAAACTGGGCAATACAAATTCAAAAAAACTGAGAGAAAAAAAATGAAAAATTTACGTATTTATGCGAAAGTATGACAGTTTATGCTTCATATATATAACTATTTATATCTCTTCTTTTGAAAGTATGTCTAGTCAAAATTTCAAATATATTCGTGCCATTCTTATATATTTTTAGGCGTACTAATTAAAATTTTTACCCGTGGTATTTCTCAAATTAAAGTTTTGTGTTTTGCTAAATCGTATCAAAATCAACTAAATCAATATAGAAACTCGGCTCAAGTTTGGCATTTAATTCGCGAAAGTTTTTTGTCCAATATGCTTTCAAAGGTTTTGAGGTCTTTCCTCCAGTAAAAAAATATGAATACGCTACGAACTATCCAGAACTGGTGAGAGCAGCAAGATGTGAACAGAGCTCTGTCCAAGCTCGCAAAAAACAAGCAAAGAGTGTGTATTGTGTGGGAACCAAACCCGTGCTCTTCGCGTTTCCAGGTGATGGCTCTTGCCTTTTGGTCACCAGTCGAAATAACCTTTCATGCATAGTTCAAAGCTTTCGACGAACATCGCATTCGAGTGCCTTGGCACAGATCTGCTGATTGCGCTTTAGATCGAGGTGGAGCGTCTCTGGTGATGACAGAATTGTGATGATACACGTAGCGAAGTCCTCACAAGTCACCGCACAGTCGTTCCACTTCTGAAGTCTAAGTCGCGCTCTCTCATCACTTTCCAAGATCTGAAGTGGGGTTAAAAGTTGCGAGAGAATAATCCAGTTGCGGAGTCTCTCGCGCTCTCTCTCTCTCTCTCTCTCTCTCTCTCTCTCTCTCTCTCTCTCTCTCTCTCTCTCTCTCTCTCTCTCTCTCTTTCTCGTTAGTCTCTCCCATCCGCTTCCTCAGTATCTCTCTCTTTTCTCTTTCTTTCTCTTATACTCTCTTCTATGTATCTCTGATATTTTCTCTGCCTCTTTTTTCCACTCTTTCTTTCTCTCTACTTTTCTCTACTTCTCTCTCTCTCTCTCTCTCTCTCTCTCTCTCTCTCTCTCTCTCTCTCTCTCTCTCTCTAATGGTTGTGCTCTGCCTTATTCAATGGTGGTCGTCTCATACTTATGCATATTCACCCTTATCATATCGTTCATGAAGTTTGTTTCCTCCTCGTTCGTGAGTTTATATATGAGGCTCATCGAGGTGGGTCGTAGGTCCTGTAAAGATATTTTCAGACAAACCTCGGGTTGTTGCGAGCTCACTTTTCACTTCAATGATCTTGGGGAATCACTGGGTTTGGGGAACCCATTCGGGGAACCCGATCGGGGAACCCATTCGGGGAACCCAATCGGGGAACCTAATCGGGGAAAGCATTCAGGGAACCCAATCGGAAAACCCATTCGGGGAACCCAATCGGGGAAACCATTCGGGAAACCCATTCGGGGAACCCATTCGAAGAACCCAATCGGGGAACCCATTCGGGGAACCCAATCGGGGAATCCAATCGGGGAACCCATTCGGGGAACCCATTTCACAAAACTTCAAACTTATTCCATAAAAAATGAAAACTGATTCCATAAAAATTTATACACCTTAAATAAGAATGATAAAATTTTCTATTCAATAGCATAAAAGTAATGTTTCCTTAAGAAGTACTCAGTTACGTGTTTCAAAGGCTACGACTTCAGCTGATGTAAAGTTTTGAACTACTACGCGGGCAGAAGCTATTTTAACGAAGCAGAATCGAACCCAGCCTCCTATTTTTGCTTGTCCAGGAGTGCAAGTGCGTTACCAGAGCCAGAATGTGAGCTGGTAACACGCCCGCATCCCGGTACGAGTAAGAGAAATCAGCTGTTTACCCCATGAGAGCACTCAGTTTTCATATTCTTTTATATGATAGTAATGTATATTATAATTGTGAAACCAAGTTTTTCTAGGATAACGAGATCTCAAAACCAACCTCTCTTTTTTATAAAGTGGAAAGGATGAGATTAACTATACATATACATACATATACATACATATACATATGTCTTCCGCATTCACTTAGCAGCCTCAGCAGTTAGATTTAACTTTCTGTTCCAAGAATCTTGGAAAATTCTTTGGTATTAAAAAATTTCTTTAAAAACTATCATACTATTTCTAGATCAAAGACTCCAACCCGGGTGACTCGTTTAAGTTCCGCTTTGATGAAATCCTTCCGCTCCTGATCCATCGGAGTGTGGGACAGTTGTGTCAGAATGTGTCTGTAGAAGGCCATGGGGTTCTCCTGCCACCTGGCGTGGATGATTTCTCCCAGAGAAATTTCAACCTCGTTCCGTTCCTGGTGCAACATAATAGTTAGTTATATGTATAAAATATGAATTTCATTTTTTAATTTTTCTTACATTTGAGCATAAAATGATGCGATCGCAAAGATTAAGACTTTCAAAACCAAGTCTCATACAAACCAAGTCTTTTTTCGCAAGAAAAACTCATTTAATTTGCTATATAGCCAACAGTGATTAGCTGCTTTATTCCTTGTCTTTTCTCGTCATCCTGATATTTCACATCGCCTCAAATTATCTAACCATAGATCAGTTTCCTTTACATTGCAGATCAAGTTTAAATGTTATTGTATATTTTTACGTTCTTGATTGTGGACAAATATTCTACACTACACTTTAATCCACTAGCTTCTGCTCAATAAAAAATATCCGAACTTTTCTCCACCCAAAAAACAGGGCTTTTGATATGTTTTTATTTTCTATATATAACGTAGTTTTTTTCCACAATTAATAATTAAAAATTTCCACAATTAAACAACCTAATTAAATTAATAATTTCCACAATTAAACAACCTAATTAAACCTTGTTTGAAGTGTGTTTTTTTTCTAATGTGGATAATTCTGAGCAGAGATCAGGGTCTTTGATGTACTTATAAATAATAATAAAAAAGTACCTAGTTATAGATAAATCGGGGCTAGGTTTTATTTTTTTACCTTTGAAAGGTTTTCAGAATTTTTTTTGTGGCAAATTGGTAATGTTTAGGTTGAGAGTGTATTAATAAAATAAAAAAGGTTGAGAGTGTATTAATAAAATAAAAAAGGTTGAGAGTGTATTAATAAAATAAAAAAGGTTGAGAGTGTATTAATAAAATAAAAAAGGTTGAGAGTGTATTAATAAAATAAAAAAGGTTGAGAGTGTATTAATAAAATAAAAAAGGTTGAGAGTGTATTAATAAAATAAAAAAGGTTGAGAGTGTATTAATAAAATAAAAAAGGTTGAGAGTGTATTAATAAAATAAAAAAGGTTGAGAGTGTATTAATAAAATAAAAAAGGTTGAGAGTGTATTAATAAAATAAAAAAGGTTGAGAGTGTATTAATAAAATAAAAAAGGTTGAGAGTGTATTAATAAAATAAAAAAGGTTGAGAGTGTATTAATAAAATAAAAAAGGTTGAGAGTGTATTAATAAAATAAAAAAGGTTGAGAGTGTATTAATAAAATAAAAAAGGTTGAGAGTGTATTAATAAAATAAAAAAGGTTGAGAGTGTATTAATAAAATAAAAAAGGTTGAGAGTGTATTAATAAAATAAAAAAGGTTGAGAGTGTATTAATAAAATAAAAAAGGTTGAGAGTGTATTAATAAAATAAAAAAGGTTGAGAGTGTATTAATAAAATAAAAAAGGTTGAGAGTGTATTAATAAAATAAAAAAGGTTGAGAGTGTATTAATAAAATAAAAAAGGTTGAGAGTGTATTAATAAAATAAAAAAGGTTGAGAGTGTATTAATAAAATAAAAAAGGTTGAGAGTGTATTAATAAAATAAAAAAGGTTGAGAGTGTATTAATAAAATAAAAAAGGTTGAGAGTGTATTAATAAAATAAAAAAGGTTGAGAGTGTATTAATAAAATAAAAAAGGTTGAGAGTGTATTAATAAAATAAAAAAGGTTGAGAGTGTATTAATAAAATAAAAAAGGTTGAGAGTGTATTAATAAAATAAAAAAGGTTGAGAGTGTATTAATAAAATAAAAAAGGTTGAGAGTGTATTAATAAAATAAAAAAGGTTGAGAGTGTATTAATAAAATAAAAAAGGTTGAGAGTGTATTAATAAAATAAAAAAGGTTGAGAGTGTATTAATAAAATAAAAAAGGTTGAGAGTGTATTAATAAAATAAAAAAGGTTGAGAGTGTATTAATAAAATAAAAAAGGTTGAGAGTGTATTAATAAAATAAAAAAGGTTGAGAGTGTATTAATAAAATAAAAAAGGTTGAGAGTGTATTAATAAAATAAAAAAGGTTGAGAGTGTATTAATAAAATAAAAAAGGTTGAGAGTGTATTAATAAAATAAAAAAGGTTGAGAGTGTATTAATAAAATAAAAAAGGTTGAGAGTGTATTAATAAAATAAAAAAGGTTGAGAGTGTATTAATAAAATAAAAAAGGTTGAGAGTGTATTAATAAAATAAAAAAGGTTGAGAGTGTATTAATAAAATAAAAAAGGTTGAGAGTGTATTAATAAAATAAAAAAGGTTGAGAGTGTATTAATAAAATAAAAAAGGTTGAGAGTGTATTAATAAAATAAAAAAGGTTGAGAGTGTATTAATAAAATAAAAAAGGTTGAGAGTGTATTAATAAAATAAAAAAGGTTGAGAGTGTATTAATAAAATAAAAAAGGTTGAGAGTGTATTAATAAAATAAAAAAGGTTGAGAGTGTATTAATAAAATAAAAAAGGTTGAGAGTGTATTAATAAAATAAAAAAGGTTGAGAGTGTATTAATAAAATAAAAAAGGTTGAGAGTGTATTAATAAAATAAAAAAGGTTGAGAGTGTATTAATAAAATAAAAAAGGTTGAGAGTGTATTAATAAAATAAAAAAGGTTGAGAGTGTATTAATAAAATAAAAAAGGTTGAGAGTGTATTAATAAAATAAAAAAGGTTGAGAGTGTATTAATAAAATAAAAAAGGTTGAGAGTGTATTAATAAAATAAAAAAGGTTGAGAGTGTATTAATAAAATAAAAAAGGTTGAGAGTGTATTAATAAAATAAAAAAGGTTGAGAGTGTATTAATAAAATAAAAAAGGTTGAGAGTGTATTAATAAAATAAAAAAGGTTGAGAGTGTATTAATAAAATAAAAAAGGTTGAGAGTGTATTAATAAAATAAAAAAGGTTGAGAGTGTATTAATAAAATAAAAAAGGTTGAGAGTGTATTAATAAAATAAAAAAGGTTGAGAGTGTATTAATAAAATAAAAAAGGTTGAGAGTGTATTAATAAAATAAAAAAGGTTGAGAGTGTATTAATAAAATAAAAAAGGTTGAGAGTGTATTAATAAAATAAAAAAGGTTGAGAGTGTATTAATAAAATAAAAAAGGTTGAGAGTGTATTAATAAAATAAAAAAGGTTGAGAGTGTATTAATAAAATAAAAAAGGTTGAGAGTGTATTAATAAAATAAAAAAGGTTGAGAGTGTATTAATAAAATAAAAAAGGTTGAGAGTGTATTAATAAAATAAAAAAGGTTGAGAGTGTATTAATAAAATAAAAAAGGTTGAGAGTGTATTAATAAAATAAAAAAGGTTGAGAGTGTATTAATAAAATAAAAAAGGTTGAGAGTGTATTAATAAAATAAAAAAGGTTGAGAGTGTATTAATAAAATAAAAAAGGTTGAGAGTGTATTAATAAAATAAAAAAGGTTGAGAGTGTATTAATAAAATAAAAAAGGTTGAGAGTGTATTAATAAAATAAAAAAGGTTGAGAGTGTATTAATAAAATAAAAAAGGTTGAGAGTGTATTAATAAAATAAAAAAGGTTGAGAGTGTATTAATAAAATAAAAAAGGTTGAGAGTGTATTAATAAAATAAAAAAGGTTGAGAGTGTATTAATAAAATAAAAAAGGTTGAGAGTGTATTAATAAAATAAAAAAGGTTGAGAGTGTATTAATAAAATAAAAAAGGTTGAGAGTGTATTAATAAAATAAAAAAGGTTGAGAGTGTATTAATAAAATAAAAAAGGTTGAGAGTGTATTAATAAAATAAAAAAGGTTGAGAGTGTATTAATAAAATAAAAAAGGTTGAGAGTGTATTAATAAAATAAAAAAGGTTGAGAGTGTATTAATAAAATAAAAAAGGTTGAGAGTGTATTAATAAAATAAAAAAGGTTGAGAGTGTATTAATAAAATAAAAAAGGTTGAGAGTGTATTAATAAAATAAAAAAGGTTGAGAGTGTATTAATAAAATAAAAAAGGTTGAGAGTGTATTAATAAAATAAAAAAGGTTGAGAGTGTATTAATAAAATAAAAAAGGTTGAGAGTGTATTAATAAAATAAAAAAGGTTGAGAGTGTATTAATAAAATAAAAAAGGTTGAGAGTGTATTAATAAAATAAAAAAGGTTGAGAGTGTATTAATAAAATAAAAAAGGTTGAGAGTGTATTAATAAAATAAAAAAGGTTGAGAGTGTATTAATAAAATAAAAAAGGTTGAGAGTGTATTAATAAAATAAAAAAGGTTGAGAGTGTATTAATAAAATAAAAAAGGTTGAGAGTGTATTAATAAAATAAAAAAGGTTGAGAGTGTATTAATAAAATAAAAAAGGTTGAGAGTGTATTAATAAAATAAAAAAGGTTGAGAGTGTATTAATAAAATAAAAAAGGTTGAGAGTGTATTAATAAAATAAAAAAGGTTGAGAGTGTATTAATAAAATAAAAAAGGTTGAGAGTGTATTAATAAAATAAAAAAGGTTGAGAGTGTATTAATAAAATAAAAAAGGTTGAGAGTGTATTAATAAAATAAAAAAGGTTGAGAGTGTATTAATAAAATAAAAAAGGTTGAGAGTGTATTAATAAAATAAAAAAGGTTGAGAGTGTATTAATAAAATAAAAAAGGTTGAGAGTGTATTAATAAAATAAAAAAGGTTGAGAGTGTATTAATAAAATAAAAAAGGTTGAGAGTGTATTAATAAAATAAAAAAGGTTGAGAGTGTATTAATAAAATAAAAAAGGTTGAGAGTGTATTAATAAAATAAAAAAGGTTGAGAGTGTATTAATAAAATAAAAAAGGTTGAGAGTGTATTAATAAAATAAAAAAGGTTGAGAGTGTATTAATAAAATAAAAAAGGTTGAGAGTGTATTAATAAAATAAAAAAGGTTGAGAGTGTATTAATAAAATAAAAAAGGTTGAGAGTGTATTAATAAAATAAAAAAGGTTGAGAGTGTATTAATAAAATAAAAAAGGTTGAGAGTGTATTAATAAAATAAAAAAGGTTGAGAGTGTATTAATAAAATAAAAAAGGTTGAGAGTGTATTAATAAAATAAAAAAGGTTGAGAGTGTATTAATAAAATAAAAAAGGTTGAGAGTGTATTAATAAAATAAAAAAGGTTGAGAGTGTATTAATAAAATAAAAAAGGTTGAGAGTGTATTAATAAAATAAAAAAGGTTGAGAGTGTATTAATAAAATAAAAAAGGTTGAGAGTGTATTAATAAAATAAAAAAGGTTGAGAGTGTATTAATAAAATAAAAAAGGTTGAGAGTGTATTAATAAAATAAAAAAGGTTGAGAGTGTATTAATAAAATAAAAAAGGTTGAGAGTGTATTAATAAAATAAAAAAGGTTGAGAGTGTATTAATAAAATAAAAAAGGTTGAGAGTGTATTAATAAAATAAAAAAGGTTGAGAGTGTATTAATAAAATAAAAAAGGTTGAGAGTGTATTAATAAAATAAAAAAGGTTGAGAGTGTATTAATAAAATAAAAAAGGTTGAGAGTGTATTAATAAAATAAAAAAGGTTGAGAGTGTATTAATAAAATAAAAAAGGTTGAGAGTGTATTAATAAAATAAAAAAGGTTGAGAGTGTATTAATAAAATAAAAAAGGTTGAGAGTGTATTAATAAAATAAAAAAGGTTGAGAGTGTATTAATAAAATAAAAAAGGTTGAGAGTGTATTAATAAAATAAAAAAGGTTGAGAGTGTATTAATAAAATAAAAAAGGTTGAGAGTGTATTAATAAAATAAAAAAGGTTGAGAGTGTATTAATAAAATAAAAAAGGTTGAGAGTGTATTAATAAAATAAAAAAGGTTGAGAGTGTATTAATAAAATAAAAAAGGTTGAGAGTGTATTAATAAAATAAAAAAGGTTGAGAGTGTATTAATAAAATAAAAAAGGTTGAGAGTGTATTAATAAAATAAAAAAGGTTGAGAGTGTATTAATAAAATAAAAAAGGTTGAGAGTGTATTAATAAAATAAAAAAGGTTGAGAGTGTATTAATAAAATAAAAAAGGTTGAGAGTGTATTAATAAAATAAAAAAGGTTGAGAGTGTATTAATAAAATAAAAAAGGTTGAGAGTGTATTAATAAAATAAAAAAGGTTGAGAGTGTATTAATAAAATAAAAAAGGTTGAGAGTGTATTAATAAAATAAAAAAGGTTGAGAGTGTATTAATAAAATAAAAAAGGTTGAGAGTGTATTAATAAAATAAAAAAGGTTGAGAGTGTATTAATAAAATAAAAAAGGTTGAGAGTGTATTAATAAAATAAAAAAGGTTGAGAGTGTATTAATAAAATAAAAAAGGTTGAGAGTGTATTAATAAAATAAAAAAGGTTGAGAGTGTATTAATAAAATAAAAAAGGTTGAGAGTGTATTAATAAAATAAAAAAGGTTGAGAGTGTATTAATAAAATAAAAAAGGTTGAGAGTGTATTAATAAAATAAAAAAGGTTGAGAGTGTATTAATAAAATAAAAAAGGTTGAGAGTGTATTAATAAAATAAAAAAGGTTGAGAGTGTATTAATAAAATAAAAAAGGTTGAGAGTGTATTAATAAAATAAAAAAGGTTGAGAGTGTATTAATAAAATAAAAAAGGTTGAGAGTGTATTAATAAAATAAAAAAGGTTGAGAGTGTATTAATAAAATAAAAAAGGTTGAGAGTGTATTAATAAAATAAAAAAGGTTGAGAGTGTATTAATAAAATAAAAAAGGTTGAGAGTGTATTAATAAAATAAAAAAGGTTGAGAGTGTATTAATAAAATAAAAAAGGTTGAGAGTGTATTAATAAAATAAAAAAGGTTGAGAGTGTATTAATAAAATAAAAAAGGTTGAGAGTGTATTAATAAAATAAAAAAGGTTGAGAGTGTATTAATAAAATAAAAAAGGTTGAGAGTGTATTAATAAAATAAAAAAGGTTGAGAGTGTATTAATAAAATAAAAAAGGTTGAGAGTGTATTAATAAAATAAAAAAGGTTGAGAGTGTATTAATAAAATAAAAAAGGTTGAGAGTGTATTAATAAAATAAAAAAGGTTGAGAGTGTATTAATAAAATAAAAAAGGTTGAGAGTGTATTAATAAAATAAAAAAGGTTGAGAGTGTATTAATAAAATAAAAAAGGTTGAGAGTGTATTAATAAAATAAAAAAGGTTGAGAGTGTATTAATAAAATAAAAAAGGTTGAGAGTGTATTAATAAAATAAAAAAGGTTGAGAGTGTATTAATAAAATAAAAAAGGTTGAGAGTGTATTAATAAAATAAAAAAGGTTGAGAGTGTATTAATAAAATAAAAAAGGTTGAGAGTGTATTAATAAAATAAAAAAGGTTGAGAGTGTATTAATAAAATAAAAAAGGTTGAGAGTGTATTAATAAAATAAAAAAGGTTGAGAGTGTATTAATAAAATAAAAAAGGTTGAGAGTGTATTAATAAAATAAAAAAGGTTGAGAGTGTATTAATAAAATAAAAAAGGTTGAGAGTGTATTAATAAAATAAAAAAGGTTGAGAGTGTATTAATAAAATAAAAAAGGTTGAGAGTGTATTAATAAAATAAAAAAGGTTGAGAGTGTATTAATAAAATAAAAAAGGTTGAGAGTGTATTAATAAAATAAAAAAGGTTGAGAGTGTATTAATAAAATAAAAAAGGTTGAGAGTGTATTAATAAAATAAAAAAGGTTGAGAGTGTATTAATAAAATAAAAAAGGTTGAGAGTGTATTAATAAAATAAAAAAGGTTGAGAGTGTATTAATAAAATAAAAAAGGTTGAGAGTGTATTAATAAAATAAAAAAGGTTGAGAGTGTATTAATAAAATAAAAAAGGTTGAGAGTGTATTAATAAAATAAAAAAGGTTGAGAGTGTATTAATAAAATAAAAAAGGTTGAGAGTGTATTAATAAAATAAAAAAGGTTGAGAGTGTATTAATAAAATAAAAAAGGTTGAGAGTGTATTAATAAAATAAAAAAGGTTGAGAGTGTATTAATAAAATAAAAAAGGTTGAGAGTGTATTAATAAAATAAAAAAGGTTGAGAGTGTATTAATAAAATAAAAAAGGTTGAGAGTGTATTAATAAAATAAAAAAGGTTGAGAGTGTATTAATAAAATAAAAAAGGTTGAGAGTGTATTAATAAAATAAAAAAGGTTGAGAGTGTATTAATAAAATAAAAAAGGTTGAGAGTGTATTAATAAAATAAAAAAGGTTGAGAGTGTATTAATAAAATAAAAAAGGTTGAGAGTGTATTAATAAAATAAAAAAGGTTGAGAGTGTATTAATAAAATAAAAAAGGTTGAGAGTGTATTAATAAAATAAAAAAGGTTGAGAGTGTATTAATAAAATAAAAAAGGTTGAGAGTGTATTAATAAAATAAAAAAGGTTGAGAGTGTATTAATAAAATAAAAAAGGTTGAGAGTGTATTAATAAAATAAAAAAGGTTGAGAGTGTATTAATAAAATAAAAAAGGTTGAGAGTGTATTAATAAAATAAAAAAGGTTGAGAGTGTATTAATAAAATAAAAAAGGTTGAGAGTGTATTAATAAAATAAAAAAGGTTGAGAGTGTATTAATAAAATAAATAAGGTTGAGAGTGTATTAATAAAATAAATAAGGTTGAGAGTGTATTAATAAAATAAAAAAGGTTGAGAGTGTATTAATAAAATAAATAAGGTTGAGAGTGTATTAATAAAATAAATAAGGTTGAGAGTGTATTAATAAAATAAAGTGATAAGCTTTCTGGGCTTAAACAATTCACTTGTGATGATATGAAATTATACCTATATAACGCTCAGTTACACATTTTTTTAAACAGACAATTACTCCTGCTAAATTTGGTATATGACTGAACAATTACACTGACAAAAATTAGTCCGCAGGGTGGGATCGAGGTCAATAGTCTCAATCGGCGTGCTTACTTTTTTGCCCGTTTAACCGCGATACACTACGATTTTGAAGACTCAATTCTAATCCGAGCGAAATCATGAGTTCGCTTGTTTCCTGTTTGGGAACATATGCAATATCTGAAAACACCCATCAACTCTCTGCTCTTTGCAAATGATTTGTTACTCTTATGAGATTCTCACCATTATCTTCATGGAATAACAAGCACGAACCGGGAGCGTCAGAAGGTTGTAGTAGATATCTTTCATCGCTTCTCGGTGTTCGACATGGTTCACGTCCGGGTGAAATTTCTCAATTTTCTGCCTTTTGTAGATAAAAGTACACCCTACTCCTCACTGTTTATAAGCCACGGGTTTTCATAATGGACAGGGGAGCAGACTGTTCGCAGAAACATGTGCAAAAATTGTATGATGTGACGGAAACCGAACCCAAGACCTTCGCTTTCGGGGCAATACTTTTACTCACTGAGCTACATACGCACACAACATAATTCTTTGTTTGAGGCCCTCACAACCGTTTTTTTATATTCAAAAATTTCTTGAAGGTTGAAAAAAGTTGGTTATACATAAGCTAATAGCGTTGAACTTCGCTATCTGGTGCAGAAATAATGCTATAAGTTAGACTTCTTCAACAAAAAAAACTAAGGTCAGTTTGGTTCTCAAAAAAATTAGTAAAACAAAGCATTAGTTGTGCTCACTTTAGTGTAAATTAGAGACCAACCGAACAAACTTTCCCCATCAGTATTTTGAGTCCATTGAGGCGAGAGGGATCCAGACCATATCCCTGGTTGGAGACGTAGAAGAAAACGAAGAGAGCGAAGAGCATTTCTGTTTCAAAAAAACTAATGTAACATGGGTCTGGCCTTTGTTTAATAAAAAAACAGAGTTGGTTACAACAGAGTTGGCTTCATGGAAAAGTTATTTTAAAAATTGTTGGAGATTAGGTTATTCAGTCTTTAAAAAAATATTTGTCTTGAAAAGTCAATTTTAACTACGCGAAAAAATTAAACTTACCAACCAACTGGCAGGAGAATAATAATGAGCGGATATTCTACTGAATAAGCGCCCTAGTCATCAAATCACATATGACATCATTGCGGTATGACAGACAGACTGTGAAGTCATCTGCAATAGAGTCATCTGTTCATCAATCCGCTCATCATCAATCAATCATCAAATAAAGTCATCTGCAATAGAGTCATCTGTTCATCAATCCGCTCATCATCAATCAATCATCAAATAAAGTCATCTGCAATAGAGTCATCTGTTCATCAATCCGCTCATCATCAATCAATCATCAAATAAAGTCATCTGCAATAGAGTCATCTGTTCATCAATCCGCTCATCATCAATCAATCATCAAATAAAGTCATCTGCAATAGAGTCATCTGTTCATCAATCCGCTCATCATCAATCAATCATCAAATAAAGTCATCTGCAATAGAGTCATCTGTTCATCAATCCGCTCATCATCAATCAATCATCAAATAAAGTCATCTGCAATAGAGTCATCTGTTCATCAATCCGCTCATCATCAATCAATCATCAAATAAAGTCATCTGCAATAGAGTCATCTGTTCATCAATCCGCTCATCATCAATCAATCATCAAATAAAGTCATCTGCAATAGAGTCATCTGTTCATCAATCCGCTCATCATCAATCAATCATCAAATAAAGTCATCTGCAAACTACATAAATACGTTTCAGACGCTGAAAGGTTCAAGTATAAAAAATGGCACGAAATTATTTAAAAGTATGACTATACATAAAACTGTGTTAATAATGAAATTATTGATAGTCATACATATAAGACGATGCTGGGAATAATTTTCGCCAAAATGCTCAAAATGTTGTTCCTCGGGCAGATTTACCTTGAAAAACCAACCTTTTCCATGACAAGAAACGGAAAAAAGCGCCATGATAAATGGCAGCAAATAACATGCGTTTTGACGGGCCTGCCAAGAAAAACCGTCAAAAAAAAGCTTTCTACTTTGTTATCGTTTTGTCACCGCTTTTGTCACTGCCAGAATCCGGTTTCTTGTTTGTCCTTGTTTTGTCACTGCCAAAATCGGGTTTTTGTTTGTTCTTGTTTTGTCACTGCCAAAATCGGTTTTTTTTTGTTCTTGTTTTGTCACTGCCATAATCGGGTTTTTTTGTCCTTTCGTTGCAGAGCTGTGTTCAACGGACAAAAAGTGTTCAAAAAAGAGCCGAGTTTGGCAGTGCCAAAACATGTAACAAAGGAAAACAAAGTTGTCCGTGATTTCGCAGGAACAAAACTTGGCCACAGAGTCATTCATCATTTGGCACTGCGAAATATTGGCCGATTCTTCGTCCCTATTTTTGCAGCTAAAAAAAGACTAATATCGGAATTTCCTTCTCCCAAGTTCGCATACTCGAAATCTTGGCAAAATAAAGTTTTTGGCTGAGGAACAACATTTTGAGCATTTTGGCGAAAATTATTCCCAGCATCGTCTTATATGTATAAGTATGAACAGTCACATTTTTGAATTTATACGTGTCATTGCTCATACTTAGGGTTTATTCCTGCAGCATATGACATTAAACGGACTATTGACCTATTCTTTCGCCAAATCGAATTGTTCCATGATGGAAATATTAGTCAGAGCTCTTCGAGAGAAATAACAAGTTGTTCAACGTTATGTTATGGATGAAATAGTGATCATTGATATCCTTCTTCTTTCGCCAATGACTTGTTCATGTGAATTCAGATTTTGAATTCAAATTCACTAAAATTCAAAAAGAGTGGTTTTCCGTTAGTTATCCACTGCACGTACAAGAGCCATTTAAGAAAGGGGAAACGAAGCTAGCTAGACTTTTTTCTCCAATCGGCAGAGCCAGCGCGTCACAAATACGCCAACGAAAATACACTGCTAGTTCCATATCTCTATAAGAACCTTTTTCTCAGTCCCATTAATGAAGCGAATCGCGACGGATCCTTCGATTTTTGTTACTAAATTTCCTTGCAGAATGTGCATCTTTTCCCCCGCTTTTTCTGTACAAGTATTAAAAAAATTTCTTACATATTTGTTCGTTTTTCAGTTTTTTCGAAATTTACTCATATCTAGTCTCATATTGAATTATTTACTTTGAAATTTACTCATATCGAGACTTATATTGAATTATTTACTTTGAAATTCACTCATATCGAGACTCATATTGAATGCTTTACTTTGAAATTTACTCATATCAAGACTCATATTGAATTCTTTACTGCGACTACGAGACTGCGACCCCTGTACCCGGAATGGATAATCGGATTTTCACTATCAGCAGGGAGTGAGATGATGGGTGATTAACGACTTTTGTAGAAAAGCTGTTCTTTAAATGTCTATTGATTTTCGGTGAAAAATTAGTTACCAATTTCAGATTTGCTTTTCCTTAATAACAAATATTTTTTTATTAGTGAGATTGCGTTTCATGTGAATAGTTCTCTTGTTTCTGTGCAATTTTCATTCATTTTATTGCTTCGAGGTTTCTTGCAATATCGCTGATGATGCTTTAAATAAAGCGAAACGTCCGAACTCACTCTACTAAACCACACCGCATCTCAACACTGGCACTACTAAGACTTCCATTGATCATATATTTTTGATGTATGATCGTTTCCTTTCGTTTCCTCATTATTAGTGATCTTGATGTACACATTTTTTGCTGCGGCTAAGAAGAAACAGACTTTTTCGAAGTATACCCAGAAAGCATCAATTCTTTCTTGCAGGATGTGTGAAGCTGTCGAGCAGTCCATCAACCCGCGACACGTTGAGATGCCGCAAACTTTGCTCGGCTTCATGATTCAGCTTTACGCGCCGAGACATCCACGCCCGGTTAGACGTATACAGTATGTTTCTCTAACTCGCAGTGCGTGTAAAATCTATGCGCGAATTTTTGCGCCTTCCAAGAAAGCTAGTGATACAATTGCGTTGATCGTCTGCATTCTCTCTTTTACATGACACACTGTCGCGCTCTCTCACAGGCCTGTCGTTCCCTCAATGATAGATTGATATATTTTATTCCTTGCAAATAGATCTTTAATATTTACAAAGGGAACTGTCGCATGTGCGAGTTCAGTTATACCTCATAAAAAGGACGGTGTTTTCTCTGACGAGCAGGAGTTGATTTGATGCGAGAGCTTGGGAGCTGACAAGGAGCTTTTCAAAAATTGGAGTAGAAGGAGCAGAAAGATGAGGAGTCGAAAACTTGAGTAGATTGAAGTGAAGTCATGATGTGGAGGGGAGGGGAACGATGGTTTCACAGGGAAATTAAGAAAGAGAGGGGAGCAGATGTGACCATCTCGAGGGTAGGGAAAGAGAAAGAGATCATGCCTTTAAAAATCTGATGATAAGAAATCTGTAATAAATTTTAGGTCACATCGCACTGAATTTTTTTTATTGTGATCATACTTTGAAAACCCCTGGTAGTAAGTAACGAAATCAACTGAACTCAAGTGAACTCTAGTAACAGCATAGCATCATCATCAGTTAATCCTCAGAAACCGCTTCAAGAGTGCTTCGGGCGCAAACGAGTGAAGCTAGGGGTGGTGTGTGTGTTAAGGGGTGGGTTGTGGGTAATCTCACTCGACGTCTAGGAGCTGAAGACTTCGGGAACAATCCCTCCAGTAGGCAGTTAAAGAAGCCAATACAGCTCTCCGCGCAGTCGTCAATCAGGCGAATTTTCAACGTCCTCATCTCTTGCGAGCTGAGTATCTGAGAAATATTGATTGATATTGATCGTTTCGCGCTTCTTGTTTTGTCACATATATTTGAAAAAGTTCCAACTGTCTCGGAAAGCACTGCAAGCCTTTAATTTGGCTTTACTTTGCGGAACTAACTGTACTCTAATTGGTTTCAGCGCTGAAGTTTCAAATGAAATTTTTTGTATGTAAGTCGATGTAAAAAGGTCTCAGAAGCTTCCATTACTAAACCCTGAAAGGTCTCAGAAGCTTCCATTACTAAACCCTGAAAGGTCTCAGAAGCTTCCATTACTAAACCCTGAAAGGTCTCAGAAGCTTCCATTACTAAACCCTGCGAATTTCTGTGAAATTAATTGTGAAAATTTTTTTATATTTCCTTTCGCTCTCTCTGCAAATATGCTCTCTGCAAATGAAATTATCTACAAAATAAATGGAAACCTAGCAATAATGAAACAAAATGCAACGATTCCATGTCAAAAAAGGTATCCATGGTCGTGCAAAAATTAGAAGAGGGGGAGGTTAAGAAGATATTTGAGTACGAAGATAGAATATGGCTGGAACCCTCCCCGAAAAAAGCTAACTCCAAGCAAAACTACAAAGCCTTTAAAAACCAATATTGATTACACACTCTCATGATCTCGTTCATCTTCATTGTCTCCCGCTCATTCGACCTAAGCGTTGCGAACGGTGACATACGGTCCTGAAATCAGCAACCAAAAAACTGGTTTCGGAGCTTTTAACCACTTTGGAAGCATGCTCAGTAACTACATGTTCTTAAATCATTGTTGTTCTTCCTGTTTGGAACGGTCGATCTCATTCGGTTCTCCACTTCGCTTACTTCGCGTTATTGACGTGAATGAACTTCAGAATCTCTCTTTCTCTATCCTTCTTTCTCTTAATTTTCACTCTCTCCTTTTCATTCCATCTCTCTCTCTCTCTCTTTCTCTCTCCTTCTTTTCCTTTCTTTCTTTCTCTCTTCCTCTTTCTTTCTCCTGTCCATCGAATTTTTGATATATAAGACGATGCTGGGAATAATTTTCGTCAAAATGCTCAAAATGTTGTTCCTCATCCAAAAACCTTATTTTGCCAAGATTTCGAGTATGCGAAGTTTTTTCATATTTTGCAGTGCCAAGTAATGACTCTGTGGCCAGGTTTTGTCCCTGCCAAGTCACGGACAATTTTGTTTTACCTCTGTGACATGTTTTGGCACTGCCAAACTTGACTTCTTTTTTTGAACACCTCTTGTCAGTGCCAAATCATGGACAATTTTATTTTTTCCTTTGTGAAATGTTTTGGCACTGCCAAACTCGGCTCTTTTTCGAACACTTTTTCTCCGTTGAACACAGCTTACTGAGTTTCAGGTTTGTTTAGTCCAGGCCCGGCTAGTAATTGGGAACCCTAAGCGAATTTTGTTGTTAGAATTTTTTCTGGAGGCAATGCAAAAGTGAAACGATACCAACAGCTGCGACGACCACACACCAACCACTTCTTGCAACGTACCCCAAGCGAGTTTGGTAAACTCGGCTGGGTTACGTCGCTAGAAATGGTTGGTTTGTGGCCGTTGTAGTTGCTGGTATTGCTTCTCGGCCTTTTGGCTGAGATCAAAGTCTCCAATAAGATTTTTTTTTCTCCAATATTTCCAATAAGAAGAATGGGAATTACTGAAGAAAAAACTGCGTTACTAGAAATTAGCACTCCCCAAATACTTCCTGAGAACGATCTTCCATCATCCCGGTAATGAGGGCTAAGGGGTCGCAGGGGCTGATTTTGACAGTGACGGAAGAAGTTAAAAATTTATCCCATTCTTTAGCGGTGACAAAAGGAGTATAAAGTAGAAAGCTTGTTTTTCACGGTTTTTCTTGGCAGGCCCGTCAAAACGAATGTTATTTGGTGCCATTTATCATAGCGCATTTTCCGTTTCTTGCCATGGAAAAGCTTGGAATTTCAAGCGAATTCTGCACCAGGAACAACATTTTGAGCATTTTGGCGAAAATTATTTCTAGCATAGTCTTATATTTTTTGTCTTCTTGTTGAGTAAATTACTCAAAGTCAGTCAATCATTCATTCAATCAATCAATCAACCAATTAATCAATCAATCAATCAAATTATTATGTCCAAATCATTCAATCATGCCAAAATCGGAATAACCCACCATAGCCTCGAGCTTAATTTCTATCTCGAATTTCCTGAGTGGTTTAACGAGAGGACCGCTAGCGTAATGAAGCAAGAGCCTCTCGAGCTGAGCTATGCTGTTCTGATACTCGGCATTCAGTACGTAACCCACGTTGCTTTCCACTTTCTCCCTTTCCTGCAAGAAGAAGTATTCTTTTTTTACACATCAAATTGTCTCTTCAATACAATATTTCCAATAAGAAGAATGGGAATTACTGAAGAAAAACTGCGTTACTAGAAATTTTGAGAGAATCGAGGTTTACATTGGTTGTTCATACAATACCAGAAACAACAAGTTTAACTCAAAAAAATTTTTTGTGAAGAATTAAACTTTTCAAAGTCATCAAATCAACTTCCGAGCATTCAAACACTCACACTTTACGAAAACATACCTCTATGAAAAAATAAGTCATTGTCCATTCAAGCTTATTCTCTTCCCCAACCCACTCTACTGGGTGAATTTCAACGAACTATCTTACAGTACCTATTGAAATTTCACATTATCTTGTACTATCCACGTTAGCTGATGATATTAGAAAAGTAATTTTTGGAAGAAAGACGTTTCAAAGGCGAAATTCTTCTCAAGTACACAAATTTACTTCTGTCCATTTTCAAAAGACTCTTTTTTTCAGTAAAACGTTCACTATCAGTTAAAAGGCTTTTACATAACGACACTAGTCTGTCTGTAGGCCAAAACAATGCCCGAATACGAGTAAAAGTTACATTACGTGAAAAAAACATAACAATCTTCTACGTGCTTGTTCTCGCCTCGCGGCAGGATACACGCTCCCCTGAGATGCGGGACCAACATCCTGGTTGAACCAGTGGCTGCCCGCTAGGTCACTGCTAGCGTGTATAGCAGCAGTGGGAGAGTCAGATTCGTGCATGAGCACTACCAACATTTCTTAACCCCTTGGTTTGGGTGGATCTGACCGGGAAGGGAGTCGAACTCAAGACTCTTCGCACAATAGTCGAACACACTATCATCATGTCACGCCCGAGAGAAAAAATTGTAATATTTCTTCTTTTTTTGCAAGTTTTAAAATGAAGTTTTTTTAGAGCGACGTTTTTAAAGATCTGCGCTTTCGTCCAGTAAAGCGCTCAGTAGCCTTAGAACCTTACTATGAATGCAAAAGCTTTTTAAAGAGCGACTCTAGTATGTCTGAAAGTTGAAAATGTGCCCAGTCAAAGTTCAAAGTTCACTGACGTCGACAGTCAAAGATTCGTAGATTTCCTCCATCTTCTCTCTGTGAGCGGAGTGTGGCTCGTCTTCAGATAGCTCCTTAAGGAACTCATTGCCTTGGATGAAGATTCTCTGGCAGCTCACTATCCAAAACTACAAACTACACCCAACTTTTAAATACACTCACTTATACATGCTTCTGCCCCTTTTACATGGTGATCAGTATATTTTATGACAAACTTTGGGTACGTGTCGAGCGCGAGCTGAGTCGATCTGCAGATTTTAAATGACACCATAAGTTTCGTTAAATTTTGATCTGCCTATAACCAAATTTTTGTTCTCTAATACATATTTGTTACTCGCGAAATGGTGCGTTCTCATTCTAGTCGGGACGCAATATTGTCGCTGAGTAGTGCTGAACACCTTCCTTCAAAGGTCTCTCGTCGGCTGGGAGTCGCCCGTCAGACTGTGCATCAAACAATCAAACAAGGTACACTCACTGACCATCCACGCTGTGGTTGTCCCACTTCCGATGCTACCTTCCGTATCGCAAAAATCGTCAAGCAACGCCTGAACCGCAACAAAGGCAGAATCATCAGAAAAATGGCTGCCAAACTCGATACGTCATACGGTACGATGTGGAGTCTTGTTCAAAGAAGCTTGGTATGAAGTCATACAAGTACCAGAAACGTCATGGTCTAACTCTTAAGTAGCAGGAAGCACGGCGCCATAAATACCCTGCTCTCTTTGCTCGGACCGTGACTGGAGAGCATCTCATGACCCTTTTTACCGATGAGAAGATGAAGAGGAGCTACAACAAACAAAATAATAGAGTGCTTGCTCAGTCTTCTGAAGAAGCTGATATTGCCGGCCGAACAGTTTCACGTGCTTCCCAACCGGAATCTATCATGGTTTCTGCTGGCATCTGCTGCACGGGTCGAACTCCCCTCTTTTGGGGCCAAAATAAATACGAAAGTGTACATCTCGGAGATCCTCGAACATTATGTGAAGCCTTGGGCTCGAAGGCAATTCGGGACACGGAACTAGACATTACAGCAGGATGGCGCTCGTGCTCATACCAGCAAGAGTGGATATCACAAAACTTCTCCTCTTTCAACGCCGCCAAGGAATGGCCTGCTTATAGTCAGATTTTAATCCAATGGAATACTCCATCTGGTCCATCCTGGAGAGTGAAGCGTGCGCTAAAACCCCAAACTCGTTGTCCTGTCTCAAAAATTCGCTCGAGCGAGCATGGGACTGAATTCCCCAGGAGGTTTTGCGGTCCGCGGTGTCTACCTACCCCCGTCGTCTGGAGGCTGTCATTCGCAATAGAGGTCATTTCGAGTGAAATTTGTAGAATATTATCATATGACAGATATAAAAAATTTTTGAGAAGAAAGTGAAATTTCGCTCGCGTTAAAGGGAAATATGCGGTAAAATCCGTGTCATCAAATATATCGATCACCCTGTATATTTATGTATACCTTCATTCATTCTTTTTCGTTCATTTTAAATACAATGTTTCACCAATCTTCCATTTTTCATGCGGTTTCTTTCCCGAAGAAATTATACAGTCCGGTGATAACATAATTTCGTATCTCAGTGGAGCAGAAAAATTTTGTTCCTCATTCCAAGTTAAAAGTTTGTTTTTTAAAAGTTTAACTGAGGAAAAACCAACATCACACTTCAGTGATAACTCGCATATATTTCGGTTGCGCCTAAGGTCGAGAAAAAGAGTTTCTGCTGAAGCTAAAGAGATGTAAATGCAGTTCGCAAAACTCTCGCACGAGGCCGCGCACTCGTTGAACTTCCGAAGTCTCAGTTGAACATGTTCCTCGTTTTTCAAGACCTCAAGTTTTTAAATTTTGTAACTTTGCATCAAAGCAAAAATGAGGCGCTTAAGCATATTAGGTGTGAAATATTTAATTATACCGTAGCCTAATACCAAAAATATACATGCTGTGTTCATTTATTCAGTAACTGGAGTCTACAGAGTGTTTTGAATTGAGAATCGTAAGCAGATAGATCCTTTGAATAACTGAAGCTAAAGCATATTAATTATGAATAAAATGGATTGATCGAACTATCACACAGAAAAAGTAGTCCACGGGTGCGGGATCGAGCTCAGCCATCTGTCTTTTTTTCTATCCGGGAGGGCGAGCACGTTACCAGTTACACCCCGAATGATGTTTAAAAAAATGCATTTCTTGGTTCGTTAGTATGTAAGACGATCATTGAGCTATTTAATGAGAAATTTTTATGATTAGTTTTTCTCGAGCAGTTGAAACCAAATATGTATGTTCATTACGTTTAAAAAAACACATTTAAACGTGGATGACTAAACTCATTTCATGTTTTTGAACCTGGAAAGGACAGATGTAGTGGTAGCTCTAATAGGAAGGGCAAATCTAGGGGAGATACGAAAGACGGGAAGGTGTGAGGGGCGTAGCAAGTATGGAGAAAAGGGTATATGTAGAAGAAAGGGATAAGAGCAAGACATGGCACGTAAAAAGGGATGACGGAATCCGGAGAATTATTCAACATGCAGGGTTTTATGTTTGTGAAAGGCAATTTTTTTTCTCAAGTACCTGTCTTTTACAGATTTCGTTCAGACTTTTTTCTCTCAAAAAAACCAATGTTAAGAAAGTCTAATCATTACCTTCATCATCTTGATCATGAATTCCATTTCGTCGGAGTTCATGAGGTTTTTTTTACCCAGAAGCAACGCCTAAAAACACAAGGAAAGAAAAATACGAGAGATTTTCATAGCTAAGAAGTTAAGAAAACCGATAAAACAGAGTTATATTTAAAACAGTAATAAGTTGACGAAAGTTTAGATTTTTTGAAGGTTCTTCTCAGTAGAATAATCTTCTGATAAATACAAAAATTCAAACTCGGTTTGGTCTCGAACTACACGTTAAAAAACAATTCGAGAGAGAATTGACGACTGGAAGACTAGTAAATTACATACTGCAGAGAAAAATCCAGTCAGGGGGGATACCGAACCAGTCAAGGGGATTTTAGGGGATACCGAACCAGTCCAGGGGATTTTTTCTGACTGGAAATGCGAGCGCGTTGCCAGTTTGTGAAGCTATAGTAAGTTCAAGAGTAAAAAACATGGCTATCCGCTAGTAAGACTTTGAATTTTTCTTTTCAAGAGCTTTTACTAGATAATGTTATTGAAGTTGCATTATATAAGTAATACTTATTTTTATAAAATTTTTATAAAATTATAAAAAATTTTATTATAAAATTTCAAGAATATAAAAATATTTTATTTTCCCCTCTCCTTGAAATCGGCCGCCAGGACTTTTCTTCTTCCCATCATTCTCCGCTCTAGTCCTGAACTCTGGCTTACCCAAAACTCTTCCCCCCCCTTCCTCCCGTCTTTTTTCCCTTCTCTCTCTTCGTAATCCTTATGGTTTTCCTCATAATTCCCAACCAATGTTCAAGAAAACTACGCCTAAGAAGCACGTCAAAAACTAGTTTCTTCACCTAAAAAGCTTCGTTTTGTGTCACTTCGCGCCATAAACTTTTCTGTTTTTCAAAGTTCAAATTTAAACTTTCTAATATCACAAAGTGGAAGAAATTAGGCCAGTTATCTCTCCCTTTTGCAGTCTCAGCCGTAACATGAGATGAATAGTCTCAGTCTCAGCTTTTGCAGTCTCAGCCGTTACAAGCCTAAGACCAACAAGCTTTCCTTTGGTGTTGAGGAAAATTTCAACAAAGCATGTTTTTAAGTAGTCTACGAACCCAGGTGACCCTTTCGAGTTCCCTGACGATGGCCTCTCTCCGTTCCTGAGCGATCGAAGTATGGGGCAGTTCTTTCAGAATATGTTCATGAAAGTCTATCGGGTTGTTTTGCCATCTGGCCTGGATTATTTCTCCCAGGGCGTTCTCGACCTCGTTTCGCTCCTTGTAAATCACACAGTATTGTTTTTGAACACTTTATATTTTAAAAATAAACAACAATTTTATGAACTATCGGAAGTTCTTTTCTCTCCCATTGCTTTTTAGCCTCATTAATCATGCGACATCCCGGAACCAGTTTTTTTCAACTACGCTATTATCCGAATTACGGTTGCAATCACTTAGCACTTCCATTTTTGGAATATAGATTTTAGGATAGCTCAAAGACTTGAAAGTTACTGGAAGACACTAAACCATCCTATGAAATTCAATTCTGAGAGGCTCATCGTAAAAATAAAATAAAACTCCTGAGAGAAGCACCAGGGAAAACGCTCGGGAGAGATTCCTGAGAGCGATTTCTGGCAGCAACTGCCCGGATCAGAATCTCGGATCAAATCCGGAGATGCTTATGTCTTTAAAAATGTGGCTAACTGTGTTAATCAGTGAGTTAAGGTGAATGAAGAGCAAGGCCTAGACAGCGGGAGGGGGACTAGTTTGTGCCTAGACCTAGACAGTTGGGGGGAGGAAATAGTTTGTGCCTAGACCTAGACAGCGTGAGGGGGCTAGTTCGTGCCTAGACCTAGACAGCGGGGGGGGGGGGCTAGTTTGTGCCTAGACCTAGACAGCGGGGAGGGGGGGCTAGTTTGTGCCTAGACCTAGACAGCGGGGAGGGGCTAGTTTGTGCCTAGACCTAGACAGTTGGGAGCAGAAAATAGTTTGTGCTTAGACCTAGACAGCGTGAGGGGGCTAGTTTGTGCCTAGACCTAGACAGTTGGGGGGAGGGAATAGTTTGTGCCTAGACCTAGACAGTAAGGGGGGGGGCTAGTTTGTGCTTAGACCTAGACAGCGGGGGGGGGGGCTAGTTTGTGCCTATACCTAGACAGTTGGGGGAGGGAATAGTTTGAGCCTAGACCTAGACAGCGTGAGGGGGCTAGTTTGTGCCTAGACCTAGACAGCGGAGGGGGGGTTAGTTTTTGCCTAGACCTTAGACAGTGGGGGGAGCTAGTTTGTGCCTAGACCTAGACAGTGGAGGGGGGGGGGCTAGTTTGTGCCTAGACCTAGACAGTTGGGGGGAGGGAATAGTTTGTGCCTAGACCTAGACAGCGTGAGGGGGCTAGTTTGTGCCTAGAGCTAGACAGGGGGGGGGGCTAGTTTGTGCCTAGACCTTAGACAGCGGGGAAGGGGGGGCTAGTTTGTGCCTAGACCTAGACAACGGAAGGGGGGGGGCTAGTTTCTGCCTAGACCTAGACAGCGGAGGGGGGGGGGCTAGTTCGTGCCTAGACCTAGACAGCAAGGGGGGGCTAGTTTGCGCCTAGAACTTAGACAGCGGGGGGGGGGGCTAGTTTGTGCCTAGACCTAGACAGCGGGGGGGGGGGCTAGTTTGTGCCTAGACCAAGACAGCGGAGGGGGGGGGGGGCTAGTTTGTGCCTAGACCTAGACAGCAAGGGGGGGGGCTAGTTTGTGCCTAGACCTAGACAGTTGGGGGGAGGGAATAGTTTGTGCCTAGACAGAGTGAGGGGGCTAGTTTGTGCCTAGACCTAGACAGCGGGGGGGGGCTAGTTTGTGCCTAGACCAAGACGGTGGGGGGGGACTAGTTTGTGCCTAGACCTAGACAGCGGGGGGGGGGGCTAGTTTGTGCCTAGACCTAGACAGCGTGCGGGGGCTAGTTTGTGCCTAGACCTAGACAGCGGGGGGGAGGGGTAGTTTGTGCCTAGACCTAGACAGCGGGGGAGGCTAGTTCTGATTTCCTCGCTCTGAATTTTAAATTTATCCAGTCTACAACTCTAGCAGGATTATTCGCGAATTGAGCCCGTTCCTTTTTCACACTCGTGAACAGCCGATGCTACTCCCGAAATTTTCCCTCATTTCTTTAAGTTCTAGGATCACTAACTGCGATGTGCAGCAGATCATAGTAGATGTCTTTCATCGCTTCTCGGTGCTGGAAATGATTTGCCGATAGGTCTAGAGCCTGAAAAAAAATGTTTCGAAAAATCATTTTTTTAGGTTCTGACTACGAAGGATAAGATCAATTTTTTTCAGTAATCTTAATATACTATGATTCAAAAAGGGATTCGTTTTCGTGATCGAATTCTAAACAACAAAAACTGAAGCTTACAAAAATTCGCGCAATGATCTGTCATTAGAATATGACTCTACATTGACTAATATGACTAATATGACTAAGATGATATGACTAATATCTAATATGACTAATATGACTCTATAGTGACTCCACAGTCCCACGTTATGGTTGCTTACCGGTAAAAAGTTTACTTCTTATTGATGGATTCTCTTAGAGGTTCTCAAAAGTAGTTTTTTACATTAATAGTTCATATTGAGACTCTGAAGAGGGAAAACTGACCGAGCACCTTTGTCCCATGAGTCCCTTGAGTTCTTGAAGACGCCATGATGGATCCATTCCGTATACCAAATATGGAAACCAGAGAACTATCAAAAATTCGTGAACCATTCTGCAGAGTATCAAGAGATGCACGATGGTTTAATCAGCTTTATGGATTGGGAGAAAAGAAAAATGAAAATAAGGGACACGGAGACATTCACAGCAGAGATAGAGAGATATACAAGAGAGAGAGAGAAAGAAAAAAGAAAGAGAGGCAGAGAGGATAGCGAAAGAGATGGAAACAGAGTGATTGATACAGAGCATAGAAAGCTTCGGGATTAGTATGCCATCACTAATTAAATGATGTCATTCGAAAAAATGAAAATTTTTACAAGAAATGATGTCACTGAGAGAGAGTGAGTGAGAAAGAGAGAGAGATAGAGAGAGAGGAGGGGAGATATACAGAGAAAAAAAGAGAGAGGGAAGAGGAGAGACGAGAGACAGATAGAGTCTCTGAGAGGGACAAACCATGAATTTCCGGTAGGGTGTTCGTGAGCCGAAGGATAGTGGTCAGAACCGCAACTTGCCGTTTTATGAGATCTCTAGTACCTAAGCTACCGATTCAATACATAGAACTAGGTTTGTTAGCGCAGATTACGGTATCTATTTTGGCCCAGTGGCCGAACTTATAAAACGATTTAAGCTTATCATACATAAGATACGATATTGATTTCTTCACCCAGTGCCCTATATCCTATTCCTGTCCAAACATGTCCTCTTCTTCTGCCAACATTGAAGTCGCCTCTCTTTTGGAAAGCATCCGTTTACAAGCAGACACGATAGCAACTCAAGCGCGAACCATTGAGGCTCAAAATAAGCAGATTGAGTCTCTCACTCAAGAAAAGTTTGCCGTTTCATCAGCAGCCCAATCTACTCATTTCACGTTGTCTCCAGACGCTGTTGCAAATGAGGCAGTCAGACGCTGCCTACTCGAAGACAAAGATGTTATTGAAGAGAAGGCCAAGAATATCGTGGTTGTTGGTATGGAGAAACACGAATCGGACTCAGTCACAGCCGCGAACGATGAAACCTTCGTTTCAAAGTTCATACAAGAACTGGATATCCAGGGCATTTCGGAGGCCTTAAAGAGAGGCGAAGTCAAATACAAGCGGTTTGGCAAAGCGGAGCACAAAAGACGAGTTCTGAAGATATATCTACCGTCCACAACTCTTCGCTCAGCTTGTCTGAAAAAGATAAGAACTTCAAGGCTTAATGTCCTGCAGTCTCTTCCCCGAGTCTTCGTCAGAGAAGACTTGACCAGAACTGGACTTGAATTAGAAAAGCAGTGCAGACATATGGCCAAAGAACGGAACCAGGCAGCCGGGCAGATAGAGTGGACCGTCAGAGGAACTCAGCTGTCCAAGCTATCGACGCCGAGACCATTCCGAGAAGAACAGAAGAGGTCATTCGCTAACGTTACCAAAAGAACTTCTCGTTAGGTCAGTGGCAGTGTTAGGGATTCTTTTTCTTGCCCTTTAACGAAAGCATGTTTATTCAATGCGAGATCTATACGCAATAAAGTAGCTGATCTTGATTTTTTGCTTATTTACAATAACTATGATCTTGTTTTCGTTACAGAAACTTGGCTTTCTTCCTTAGATTCCGATCATGAGTTTTTGAAGGAGCATAAATATTTGTTGTATAGATGTGATCGTTCCCTAAATGATCCTAATCGAGGCGGAGGAGTTTCCGCATTTGTCTCCCTTAATATTCCATCTGTTCTATTTTCCTCTTTCCAAGATAATGGCATAGAAGTGATATCTCTCGATATCTTCAACCCTATTGCACTTCCACGGCAAATGCGATGCGTAGTGATCTACCGTTCCCCTTCCTGTACATCAGCAACGATGGTCAGATTGTTGTCCTACATTAAATCGATTACTCTTCCCAATATACCTATGGTGGTAGTAGGAGATCTCAATCTTCCATTTATTGACTGGAATAGCCTATACACTTCTTACAATGAGAATCATTCTTTGTTCTTAGATTTCTGCTGCGATGAGCATTTTTTTCAATTCGTCTCCCAACCAACACGTGGTACGAACATATTAGATATTGTGCTGTCTAATAGTATAGTTGTTTCCGACTGTATTGTGATTGCGCCTGTTTCATCAAGTGACCATGCCACCGTAGAATTTCAAGTGTCTTTCTCAGCTTTTCCTGCTGCTTCGGCTCCTTCTATAAGAAATTTCGCGCGTGCGAATTGGGCTATGATGGAATGGCTGATTGCATCTCATGACTGGACACTTTCTCTAGCTCTTTTCGACTCTGACGCTGCTAATAACTACTTTGTTGACTTCCTTGTCCACCTTATCGACCGTTTCGTCCCATTGTTCTCCGATTTCTCTGATATCGACCTCTATCCACCTAGGCTCCGAACAATGTATTACAAGCTTCAACGAGCTACACTTCATTCTCCTAATTCTGTTTACAGCCACAATCTTTCTGCTGAATTTTCTGAACAGTTACATTTGCACCAGATTGAGAAAGAAAGCAAACTAGTTAGTAAAGGAAACCTTAAATTGTTTTATTCCGAATGTCGCAGTCGCTCTAAGGGCCGTAATTCAGCAATGCCCACAATAGTTGATCAATCTAATCGAACTTTGGTTACTTCATTATCTAAAGCCGAAGCTTTCTCAGATTTTTTCTCTTCGGTGTACTCGACCTTTCGTTCTATTGTTCCTGAGATCTATCCGACGACTCCCTCGAAATTGTACTTTGATTTCATAACTCATGATATGATATTGAATGGTATTAGAAAGTTGAGCAATAAGTGTAATACTTCTCCTGACACCATACCAAATATTGTTTTCAAGAAACTGCGTTTTGTGCTTCTGAAACCGTTATCTATAATTTTTAACAATTCTTTACTTTCTGGAAAGGCATTCTCTCTCTGGAAAATGACGATAGTTAAACCCATCCCTAAACCCAAATCTGCGGCAGATCAACTTTCAAGTTATCGTCCTATTTCGTTAACTTGTTCAATCTCTAAAGTTCTGGAAAACGTTTTGATTAGTCAAATTGATGCTTACTTGGAGAACAATTCTATTCTATCTCCTCATCAATTCGGTTTTAGAAGCAAAAGGTCCACAGTAACTTCACTAGTACAATCACATTGTTACCTTGCGGATTTACTGTCTCATGGAAAGGCTGTCGACGTTGTTCTCCTTGACATATCTAAGGCCTTTGACACAGTAGACCATAATCTTTCAGTACGCAAACTTGAAAATATAGGAATTTGTAATCCTGTCCTTGGATGGATTCGTGATTATTTGACTGAAAGAATGCAGACTATTTGTGTTGACAACGAGTTTTCAAGCACTTCCTCTGTAATTAGTGGTGTGCCCCAAGGATCAACAATCGGTCCTAAATTATTCTTATTATTTATCGATGACATAAAGGAAGTTATTCCTTCGACTGTGCAATATTCGATATATGCCGACGACGTGAAACTCTTTACTGAAGTACCACTTTTCTCTTCCGATCTCCAAATAGCCATTGAACATCTCTAACTGGTGTCAACATTCCAATCTTGAGCTATCTGCTAAAAAATGCGTTGTTTCACACTTCGGTTCCAATGCCATGATGAATTACTATTTTAACGGAGTGGTCATGAATAAATCTTCTGAAGTAAATGATTTAGGCGTTGTGTTCTCTGATAATCTTTCCTCCAATAAACAAGTCGAGATTGTCTGTAAGAAAGCAACAAACCTTGCGAACTTATTCTTGCGTACATTCAAGACTAAGTCTCTTGATGTTCTGACACTAGCTTTTGTCACTTATGTACGCCCAATCCTCGAATACGCGACTGTAGTTTGGTCCCCAACAACCATAGGCCTTGTGAAAGACATTGAAAAAGTTCAAAGGAGTTTCACCAGAAGAATCCTAGCTAGGAACGGACTTCCTCGATTAGATTACTCTGAAAAACTAGAAATGCTTAATCTAGAGTCACTTGAATACCGTCGCGTTGTTGCTGACCTAGTATTTATCCATAAAAGAGTACATTCGTGTTCTGAATTTGATTCTTCCAGACTATTCATTGTTAAACCACTTCTTAAGAATATTAGAAATGCTCACAAGTTGAGAATCGCGTTGCCTTTCGCTATAAACAGCTCCCGGTTCTCTACATGTGTATCAAGAATTATCTCTATATGGAACTGCCTACCTTCTGAAATAGTATGCATTCATTCTGATATGATGTTTCTGACGAAACTGAAAGAACTTCCTAAACATACTATTTTACCTAGCCCTATTGTTCCTGACTAATCGCTTTAATACACTGCCACTGTATTACGTCACCTTCGTCTTTTTCATTTCTTGATTTTATCATATATAAAAATCCATGTTATATTGCTTTTATATTTCGATTCCACGTTAAACATACACATGTACATGGAAATAAAGAAAGAATGAATGAATGAAGATACTCTCGTTGTGGTTGTTGTTTATTGCCCAATAGGTTGTCCTCCTCCTCGTGACACAGAAGATGAATGTCGAAGCTCTCGATCCTCTACTGTTTCTCTCTCTCTCTCTCTCCCTCTCTCTCTTTTTCTCTCTCTCCTCTCTCTCTCTCTCTCTCTCTCTCTCTCTCTCTCTCTCTCTCTCTCTCTCTCTCTCTCGCTCTCTCTCTCTCTCTCTCTCTTTCTCTCTCCTCACGCATTGTTTTCCTTCGCCTTCTGTTTTGGAGACTTCTATTGTAAGCAAATGAAACAACCGAGTGCGGCCTGCACTGAAGGCTTTTCGGTTTCAGTGAAGTTTGGTTACAGCGACACGAAAAAACCAAATTTTCCAGTTTTGAAATTCGGTTTACGTGTATTAGTGTTCAATTAGAGCACGTTCATTGGGTTTTAATTCCGTTTTGATAAATCCTGAATTGGAATTTTTGTAGTTTGAACTTTTTTTGTACAAACTGCTCCTAATTACAGCGTGTTAACATCTTGCATTCTGTTCGTAATGAAAATAGACCGGCATATGAAATCTCTACTCACCCCCCGTCAGACGACCACTTTCGATAGACAAGGCCGGCCCGCAATATTTTGAATAAGATGCGCCTGCACGCACGCACACCTGTACGTACATGCATGGTTTCGAAATGGAAATTGCATGCATGCAAGGATCAGGAGCGTCAAAGCGTACGCGTAGCGGCTGACGCGGGCGCTTTGAATGTGCAATATTGCATTGCGATCGCAAACAAAAAAGTGAAAAAACGGCCCTTATCGAATTTTCATTAAACATTTAAAATGCGCGCTCGCACGCGCGTGCGCATGCGACCGCGCATTTAAAAATTCTTTTCAAATCCGCTGCCTTTTTAGCTACTTTAAGGCGAGACCGTTTGAAGTAATAAAAATTGCGTCCAAACATAATTCCTCCTTCCTCCATTGGGTGGCGGGGGGTGTCTACTCACCTGACTTTATGCGCTATTTTTCGTTCTTTCGCACTGCTCGTCACGTAGTTGAAGCAGAGATTAAACGTACGTCTGGATTATATCGGCTATTTCTGAGAAAGTTTCTAACAATTTTTGTGTTTTTCCTCTGATTTTTCTCCGGAGTCACTTAAAGCTATGTCGCCGGAGTCACTCAGAGCTATGTCTATGTCTATCTTTAGAGTGCTTCGTGATTGTCCTGAAAGGGTTGACTTCACTACAAATGCGGTGAGACATATGGTTGGGCTGGAGTGTGGCTCTGGCGGTGAATTGCTTACTCATCATGAGATTGTGTTCCTTCGCGGGTAGAACTTTGTTTTCGTAAGCTAGTTGTTGAGTGTGTGCGATAGCGAGGTTTCAAGTAGAGACTCGGATGGCTTTGTTCCAGTAGGAATCGGCCAGCTGAGGCGAGCAGTCAGGAATCGCATAGGTTTTCACTGCTCTGTTAGTGGCCTTGTAAGTGTTTATCATGATTTCAGTCTTCTGTCTCCTCCTTGTTCCTGCGATTGCATGGAGGACATTCATGCTTTTGTTTGCCCTGGCCTTTAGTCCTCCAGCATGTTGACGGGAAGTTTGTTGACTACCTGCGCCCCGTGGTGGAGTCATACCACAAGCGTATGAAGGCCGTTCTCAAGGCAATAGGAGATAGTATCCCCCATCTTTGATCCTGTCTTGTTGAAAAGATGTTTAAAAACTGCGTGCTCAAAAAATGTTGTTTGCTCCTGTTTTGACTGAGATTAACGGTCAAATCCGTGCTTCCATATTTCCGCCGTGCCCTGTATCTCATCGGATATCTCTGTCTAAAGTAAAGGAAAAGATGAGTCAGCCGGATAAACTCTACGCAACTGATCTCTCTTCCGTATGAGTATCTTGACTTCTTCCCTAAGACGGGTATACTCATAGAAGATGGACGTCTTCCACGCGGTATATGCTTCCTTGCTACCTGGTTTCGATCAAAAATGAGCGCATTCTGTGGAAACTTCCTTCATATGGAAAGTGGTCTGTATTTCGTACACTTCATTTTCGTATTCTGCCCACATAGCCTTCCTGAAATTCATGTAGCTTCGGCGATTACCAATCGTCGGGACTTGAACTTCAATCTCAAGGAGAAGAGGTAGATCCGAGTTCAGCTTGGAGAGTGTGTGATGTCAGGCGAAGCCTCCATTTTTGTGTGTTGCTGAAGAGAGCTCCGGACTATGTAGGTCCTCTGCTCGACCGCGTCACATACCTCTGTTCCTCTGTCATCTTCCGGAAAAGGTTCTTCACAGCGCGTTGCGGGCGTTCACGTCTCGAGCCAGAACACATGTCTTTGCATGGGTGAAGAAATTGGCAGAGTCTGTGTTTTAACTAGGTGGACCTCAGGAGCGTGAATTAATATATATATTGGTTAGTCTTACGTTACCGAGGGTTGATGGGATCTCGATTGACAGTATCTCTATCGACTTGTCTCCTCAGACTTGGCTTGCTATGACTGCGTATCTCTTTTGATTACTTATAAACCTCCTACAGACCTATTACGATCGTTTCTGATTATTGAGTACCCTTTTATGGAAGGACCTCGGCTGGGGCATCTAGTTTGGTCTCCTGAAGATGTGCTACATGAAAATCTTTTCATGGAGTAGGTCCTCGAGCTCTACGATGAGTGCGGGGATTCCATTCGCGTTTCACTAAGTTATTCTAAGGGTATTGATCGTTCTAGGTTGGCTCTTATGGGAGGTTTGTAACAGGTTTTACATCTCCAGGAGGGACTCCAAGCGTCGAAGGACGGGAGACCAGAGCATTTTAGAAGCGTCCATTTTTTGTGACAGTGAACACTATTGGTCTTATTACGAACAGTACACGGCCATCTTAACGGAACCAAATTGCTTACTATTCCATCAATCAAGAGAAAAATGAGGATCAGTGAGTTTGGAAGACCCTGATCCTTTAAAAAAACAAAAAAACAGCCGGAGGGGAGAGCAGCTATTTCGTGTGTCTCTTGGCAGGTGAAATCCACTTGGGATAGGTATGATTTTGAGTCCTTTGCATCCGGGAACTGCGTCTCGTCGAAATTTGCACCGCTCGTAGGCGACTCCAATGGCGAATATTCGACAAACCATGATAAAGACGTATCCATCATTGAAAAGCGTAAGTTGAGAAGTGCTGGGAACGGCTTATTCAACAGAAGGAGCTATTAACAGCAGGTTTTAGAGCTATTTTTTGCGATTTCAATTCAAAACAATCGACGTCATTCTTTCTTATTTACCTTTTTTACAATTACTTTTTCACTTTGGGTCTCTCAGTTCTCTTGACGGCGAACTACTCTTCTTTTTTGAAAACTTGAATGATCATCGTACGGGAACTTCGACTTTGAAAAACATACGCAAAGTTTTTTTTTTGTTTGTGAAGCAATACGGAAGACTTTGAATGACACAAGCAAATTTACTTTTTACCAGTCAAATTTTATGGAAACATCGTCAAGTTCATGTTTTTGAAAGCTTTTAGCGTTGTTGGACGAGACCAAGAAGAGCATTCCGGACGCTCAGTTTTATCGGCGAAGTGTCATCAGCGAAAACTTCACAAAATGAGATGTAAATTTCCGATGATTCTCTGATTCAAAAATTTACCAACGTCATTTTTTTTGAATACCAAATAATGCATACATGAGAAATTTCAGAGTTGAATAGTTTTTGAGAGAAGGTAAATATCAAGTACTAGGCGTTCTAGTAATATTGATTATCGGCACTTTTTGCGTTTAGGCTCCCCCCTACCAGAGGTTTAATAGGGTCAGATGAGAGTGGCATTTTTGATACGGTGTCGATAGCCTAAGCCGTACGGCCTTGTTAGCGTAAATTTTTTTCTAAGCCCAAGGGTTTTTTAATGTAAAATTTTTTAAAATGTAAACTTCTTTTTTTTTGTAAATGTAAATAAGTCAGACGTATGACCCATGGAACCTCTGGTAGGGGTGGGGTCTAAACGCAAAAAGTGCCGATTTAAAGTGCCGCAAAAAGCTGTTTCTGGTAGCTCATAGAACACAGTGCGCTAAGCTAAAGCTGGTGTTCGCATCAGAATATATCGTCTTCGAATGAAAACTTTGACCAAGGTTAAAAGCTTACGTAATCTGCTCTTGTCAAAAATTGAAAACGACCGTCAATTTTAGGGAGAGGGGTTGAATGATTGAGGTGAAAGGCGAAAACAGAGTGAGAGAGAGAGAGAGAGAGAGAGAGAGAGAGAGAGAGAGAGAGAGAGAGAGAGAGAGAGAGAGAAAGAGATAGAGAGAGAGAGAAAGAGAGAGAGATAGAGAAAAAGAGAAAAAGAGAGGTTAGAATAATAAAGATTCATCTGAAAAATTGCTCGCTTTTCATTGTTAGAGGCCTTCAGCTCGAATGAGTGGTCATTTTTCCCTTTTTTTCTTAAACACATGCGATCTCACGCCAGAAAACCGCATTATGGCGTTTGCAGATAGAAAGGGATGTTTTCGAGGGCATTGCTGAGACAAAAGGGTGGGAGAGGGGGTGCGATTATCCGGCGGTCAGACATTTGAGGATTCTGGAACAATCCCTCCAAGAGGCAGTTGAAGAAGCCGTTGCAGCTCTCGGAGCAATCGTCGATCAAGCGGATATTTGAGGCTTTTTTCTCTTCCGCGCTCAGAACCTGAGAAAAAATGATCAATAGTGAACCTTTCTTCATATTTTATAAAACAGATAGTTTTTTTTATTGATCAATATACTTCAGCAATAGTCACCCTTATACACTCGATCAATAGTGAACCCTCCCCTATTGATCAATGGTCATACTTTCTCGCCCTATCAATGGTGATACTTTGACGTTGGATCAATAGAGATCAAGTTGTAAACCATAATCTGATCCATTCTTTACTTTTGCAATTTTGATGGTACGAGATCCTAGATTGCTGACTAAAAACTTTCTCGTGAGATCCTAAACAAAAGTTTTACTGGAATATTTCTATCAAAAGTTTTCGAAATTGAAACATACCATGATCATGTTGTTCATCTTTATTGTTTCACGTTGATTAGCTCTCAGTGTTGAATACTGTGAGAAACGATTCTGCAAAAACCTGAGAAGGTTCAGCAGTAATGAAAGGCTCATGCAATATTGTGTTATGATCGTATGATCTCTGAAATCATTATCGTTGAACATGGGTTGGTTAAACAGTGCAATCTTTTTTCCTACATATGTAGTAGATATCCTGAATACCAGACCGAAGAAATCTAAACTACCTCATCCATCTTCCATCCCTCTTCTTTTTCTGTCTTAACCGTGAATTCTATAGTTACGCTAAATTCATGACGCAATCGCTTAATGATGATGCGTCACTAAGAGAACAAGGCATATGAGCCTTTCATATAACACTATCGCACGGAATAGCAATGGGTCCCCGTGGTGTAATGGTAACGCGTGCTCCCGGTTTGAGTCGAGATGGCTGGATTTGATCCCGCCCGGTGAACTAGCTTTTTTCTGTGCGATAGTTCAATCATTTGTCATCTCAACCAGGCGTCACTGCCTTTAAACTGTGTAACTTAGAATTTGAAGATTTATCATCCATCTTCCATCTCTCTTCTGTCTCAATCGTGAACTCTGGAGTTACGCTCCATTCATGACGCAATCGCTTAATGATGATGCGTCACTAAGAGAACAAGGCATATGAGCCTTTCAAATAACACTATCGCACGGAATATCAATGTGTCCCCGTGATGTAATGGTAACGTGTGCTCCCGGTTTGAGTCGAGAGGGCTGGGTTTGATCCCGCCCGGTGGACTGGCTTTTTCTGTGCGATAGTTCAATCATTTAAACTACCTCAGTTTCACGTGTAACTTTGGATTTCAATTTCTTTTAACCTCCTCTAAGCTATGACCTCAAGTCGAGAAGTAGTCTCGAACAACTCAAACTTCCGCACCGTAGTCTCACGATAGAGTTGCCTCATAGCATCGACTTTTCTCTCCTTTTTCAGACGACCGTTGCGAATGAAATGGAGCAACGCTCTTTGCAACTGTGTGATGGAGTTTTGATAATCCGCACGGACTATGTAGCCCACAAAGTTGTCGACTCTTTGTATTTCCTGTAAAACGAGAATTGCAAGAAGATGGCTAGGAGCTCGCACATTATGAAATGTCTTGAGGCAAACCTGAGCCTAATAATGAGTTATTTTAAGTCTCTGAAGCGTTATTCTTCTCGAAAGTTTCTTGATGTGAAAAGGTACACCTCAATCCTTGCGATTAGTGCAGCGATCAGCAGCCACTTACAAACGCCGCATATACTGACATAAACACGGCTCACCAATTGAAAAGGCTAGTCCACCGGGTGTGATAGAACCCAGCCACTTCAACTAAAACCGGGACCGCACGTTACCATTTCACCTCGGGGACACATTGCTATTCCGTGCGATAGTGTTATATGAGAGGCTCATATGCCTTGTTCTCTCATATGCAGTCACACATGCTTATCAAGCGATTGCGTCATGAATGAAGCGTAACTCCAGAGTTCACGACTAAGACAGCAGAGAGATAGAAGATGGATGATAAATCTTCATATTCTAAGTTACACTGTTTAAAGGCAGTGACGCCTGGTTAAGATGACAAATGATTGACTTATCGCACATAAAAAAGCTAGTCCACCGGGCGGCCATTACGACTCAAACCGGGAGCGCGCGTTACCATTACACCACGGGGACACATTGCTATTCCGTTCGATAGTACAGTGCGGGGCATAATTTTGAGTTCACCCCCAAATGGAACATTATCCGATGTTTTAGAAGGCGCAACAAAAAACATATAGCCATGGAACTGACCACGCAGACAAATACAGGGTGCGGCAAAAGTCCAGGTGTGTATTATTTTTCCGATAAAAACTTAACGGATTGAGCAAATCAAACAAAATTTTCATCAAAGTTTATTCAAATAGTTTGGGATATTACTGCGTTTTCAAATTTCAAACAGCCCTCCTTTCTCCTTGACACAGGCGCTGAGTCCCTTGTGGAAGGCACCCACCGTGGTGGACAGGTAAGCGACGTCAAGATCATCCCACGCCTTCTGTAGGGCGCGCTTCAAACTTTCCAAATTCTTGTGTTGGGAAGCACAGGCCTTGCTCTCAAGGACCGACCACACAGAGAAGTCCAGAGGATTCAAATCAGGTGAGTACGGAGGCCATTCGGCGGATGTGATCATGGAGGGGAAATTGCTCTTGCACCAGTCTTGCACCACTTTAGCCTTGTGGGCGGGCGCAGAGTCCTGCTGGAACGTCCATTTGCATCCCGCGAAGTGAGCCTGGCTCCAGGGAAATACTTTCTTATTGAGAATGTCGTTCAGGTAGTTATTGGCATTCATTTTGACTCCCTGCTCGACGAAAAGAGTCTTGCCAGTCGCGCAGATCCCGGCCCAGATCATGACAGAAGCGAGATGGCCCTTTCTCGAAACGTAGCGACCACTCTTATTGGCCTCGTTGACCGATTTCGACCAAATCCTATTGTTCTGGTCGTTGAAGGACTGCTCAATATTGAACAACTTCTCATCGGTGAAGAGAATATCCAAACAGTCCGCCGGCTTGAACCGCTTTGACAGTTCACGACATCTCCGAAGACGGATCGCCTTCATCTGGTCCGTCAATGCGTGATTCTTCTGCAGCTTGATGGGGCGAAGTCCCATGCGGGATTTGACGATAGTCTGAACAGAACTAGCCGAGATATTCAGCTCCTTCGCGAGTTTTCTGAGACTCTGCTTGGGGTTATATCGAATCTTGTCTCGGATGCTTCTCATGTTGAAGGAAATGGTCGCGGTCACTGGTCTGCCACTCCTGGGACGGTCATTTGTTGTACCAGCCTCAAGAAAGCGACGTATTGTGTTTTCTATGGTCCTGTGGGAGAATCCAGTGGTTCTGGCGATGTGCTTTTGAATGTGCCCGGACTGGCTCAAGCACAGAATGTAACCTCGGCCCATATCAGAGAGCATTACCGGAAAACGAAAAGAGTTATCATTCTGATTTTTTCAGAGTATGTTAGCAACATTATGAATAAAATACAACCGAAAAATCACACGACCGCTACACCAAACAAAAAAGATGCAAAGTGACAAATTCAGACACCTGGACTTTTGTCGCACCCTGTAATATGACATACTTGACAACCTCAATATAATTTGAATAGGACAGACATTTCGCGCCAAAAACCGGAAAATCTACTGGGGCATGAATTTGAGTTCACTTCTCCTTTTAGCGTTAAAAAATTGCTTTCTTTACAAGAATTTATTTTGTTTTTATAGATAAATGCCGCGTGCAACGCGTCTTTCTCAAGTCGAAAAAGGGCAAATAGACGTGTTATTGGCGAATAAGAAGAGAAATCGTGAGATTGCACGCCAGTTGGGTCGGAGTTCTCATTGTGTAAATAATTACGTCTCCGATCGACTGAAGATGACCGCACAGAAGAAGAGTGGTCGACCACGAAAGATTTCGATTCGGGAAACGACGCGCAATCGCGAAGAAAGCGTCAAGTTCTGCCAAGTAACTGAAGTAGGTCGCAGCCGAAGCTTGTGTTCCAGCTTCTAAGAGGACGGTTCTTCGCGTTCTTTCGGGAACTGGACACTTTGCCAACTCTAAAATGAAGCCGGCACCTCGGTTGACATAGAATCATAAAACTCGACGCCATGCATTCGCGACCAGAGAGCACAAACGTGACTGGAGTAAGGTGAGAATCATGACATCATTTGGGTTTTGATAACAAAAAAATCTCTATGTAGGTGGTCTGGTCCGACGAAAAGAAGTGGACTTTGGACGGATGTGACAGCCAACACTCGTATTGGCATGATCTTCGCAAGGACCCGCTGCTCTTCAGTAGCCGTGGACATGGAGGCGGAAGTCTCATGTATTGGGGTGCGTTTCACGCCGGCGGAACCCTCCATCTGCAGTTTCCTTTGATGCGAAGGAACTCGGACGAGGTGCCGGCTTCATTTTAGAGTTGACAAAGTGTCCAGTTTCCGAAAGAATGAAACGAACCGTACTCTTAGAAGCTGAAGCACCAGCTTCGGCTGCGACCTGCTTCAGTGACTTGGCTGAATTTGACGCTTTCTTCGTGAATGCGCGTCGTTTCCCGAATCGAAAACTTTTGTGGTCGACCACTCTTTTTCTGTGCGGTCATCTTCAGTCGATCGGAGACGTAATTATTTACACAATGAGGACTCCGACCCAACGACCTTGACTTATTCCTCCTCACCGCATCAATAAGACCTCTTTATCGACATGTGTTTCCCGTCAAATGTCTGTTTGGAACTCTCTTCCATTTGATGTTATCAACGAAGCTAGTAGCCTTAAATTTAGAAAGCAACTTCTTTCGTTGCCTGTGAATGTGATTGTGCCAGTTAGTCTTGTTTCTGATACTTAATTAAGACTTGTTATTTTTCATCATTATCACAGCCCCCCTTTTTTCCCCCTTTACACACCGCCACTAAGCTTTATGTGTAATGTAGTCCATGCATACCTCTGTTTATATGTATGTAATTTGCTTTTGTCTTAAATACCTACATGCTTGGAATAAAGAATGAATGAATGAACTGGCGTGCAATCTCACGATTTCTCTTCTTATTCGCCAATAACAGGTCTATTCGACCTTTTTCGACTTGAGAAAGACGCGTCGCACTCGGCATTTATCAATAAAAATAAATAAAGATTTTGAAAAGAAAGCAATTTTTTTAAACGCTAAAAGGAGAAGTGAACTCAAAATTATGCCCCAGTCGATTTTCCTTTTGTTTTTGGCGCGAAATGCCCTATTCAAATTATATTGAGGTTTTCAAGTATGTCATATTATTCATCTGCGTGGTCAGTTCCATGGCTATATGTTGTTTTTTTTGTTGCGCCTTCTAAAACATCGGATAATGTTCCATTTGGGGGTGAACACAAAATTATGCCCCGCAGTGTATATATGAAAGGCTCATATCTCTTGTTCTCTCAGTGACGCATCAACATTAAGCGATTGCGTCATGAATTTAGCGTAACTCCTGAATTAACTATTAAGAAAGAAGAGATGTGGAAGATGGATGATAAATCTTCATTTTCTAAGTTACACTGTTTAAAGGCAGTGACGTCTGGTTAAGATGACAAATGGTTGAACTATCGCACAGAAAAAAGCTAGTCCACTGGGCGGGATCTAACCCAAACCATCTCGACTCAAACCGGGAGCGCGTTTTACCATTACAACACGGGGACACATTGATATTCCGTTCAATAGTATATATGAAATGCTACTATCTCTTGTTCCCTTAGTCACGCATCATCATTAAGCGATTGCGTCATGAATTTCAGAATTACCGTAACTTCAGAAATAACTATTAGGAAAGAAGAGATATGGAAGATGGATGATAAACCTTCAAATTCTCAGTAACACAGTTTAAAGGCAGGGATGCCTGGTTGAGATGATCAGGGCTCACCACTTTTAAACATCCATTTGGTCAGGTTCTTGATAAAGTATTGAGAGAAGCTTTGAGAAAACCTCTAAATGAGGGATGATAAAAATATAGCTATAGTTGGTTATGGTTTTTTTAATTCAAGCTAGAAAACAGAAAAAAGTTTATATACTTCGAGCCTCAGAGCACCATAGATCTCCTTCATCTTCTCTCTGTGTGCGGAGTGGGGCATAAAATCAGGTAACTCCTGGAAATACTGATTGGAGCGCTCTTGTTTCTTCACTTTGTGCTTCTAACTTCACTTTGTGCCTCTAATTATCGATCTAGAAGCTTCCTGCCTTCAATATACATACTAACAGAATGACGGTAGAATTTGAATAACGCGAAGAGCCTGTTTTTTAAAAAAACATTAGTTACTAGATCAAGATGACTCATAACGCGCCCAGTCAATGTTGTGTTTCTTTACATTTTTACATATAAATTATATAAATTAAGTAATTTGCATCAAAATGAAGAAGGAATATGTGACTAAACATCACATTTCGACGCCAGTGCGCATATCTCTTGATTGCGTGCCAGATCGAGGACAAGGGTATCTTCAAAAGACAAAGTGGCGTCGACACACTTCGCGAAGCTCTCGCACGAAACCGCGCACTTGTTAAACTTCACAACTCTCAGGATTGATCTTTCGTCTTTTTGCAAGACCTGTAATCTTTGAAGAATTTTTGAAGAGCAGCTTGTTTTAAAACAAACATGGCGATGTCTTAAATGAGTACGCTTGAAAAGTTTGAATAGTAATACATCGCATGTATGCTAACTGATTTTTATATTTTGAAGTTTATTTTTCACGCTGAAAAAAAATTTTACGTTAGGACATAGTCGAGAATGTTTGACAGACAAGTAGCTATCTTGACTAGTTCCATGGCTTTTCGCATCACGACATTCCGCACCGCGAAAACTCGCACTCGGATTTCGCAGTATTTAATTCTCAGAAGCTCTAATTATGAGGCTGGTCTTTGTATACGGTCTCGTACTAAGCCGTACGGCCTCGTTAGCGAGATTTTACCTGATCCTAATCACAAATTACAACGAAAAATACATTGAAATATTTCAATTGGGAAATTCAGGATGTGAGGCGGAATTTCATGATACCGTCTTGACTAGCAGACAGATGAACCTACTATGGGAGGCAAAACGTTCAAGTAATTCATTACCTTTACCATTTTGAACATGAAACTGGTCTCTTCGGAGTTGGTGAAATTCTTACTGCTTGAGCGGACCACCTCAACTCAGCACACAAGTTTAGAGAATAACCAAATCTCGACCAAGTTAGTTTTCATACTTGAAGAAATTAATTAAGGCGCACTTGTGACCATTATACCTTCAAAAGGTAGCATATTCTGTTAACGATTTGAAAAAGACATCACAAGAAGCTAATTTTTTTAAAGAGTGCGTTTCCTGGAAACTATGCCTTCAAAAAAGGCCTCATTTTGAAAATTTAAACCAACCGAGCAAGGTTATGTACTATGTATGTATAATATAAGGCCATGTGTCGGCTTAAATAATAGAATGAAACGTAGAATGAAGTCTAGGAATAATTAAATTTATTTGAATACAACATTCAATTACAAGTATCTTCTTTTTAGAATTACGATTTTTACAAATAAAAAAAATGATTTTTAACTCGACGAATAGAATGGAATATGAGATTATGAACATTTCGAACCCAAATTATTCGCGCGAGGGCCTGTACGATAGTATCCTTCCGGATTTGATCGATTGAACTACCGGGTAACTCCGTCAGAATGTGCCTGTAGAAATCCACTGCGTCGTTCTGCCATTTGGCTTGAATGATTTCCCCCAGGGTGTCTTCGGCCTCATTCCGTTCCTGATGGGAATTCGTAAAAAAATTTTCTTTCAATTAGTCAATGGAAGCGTTCATAGATGTTTTCAAGAATTTTTCAATTAGTCAATGGAAGCGTTCGTAGATGTAGTCATTGGAAGCTGTCGTAGAAGTAGTCATTGGAAGCAGTCGTAGATATAGTCATTGGAAGCAGTCGTAGAAATAGTCATTGGAAGCAGTCGTAGATATAGTCATTGGAAGCAATCGTAGAAATAGTCATTGGAAGCAGTCGTAGAAATAGTCATTGGAAGCAGTCGTAGAAATAGTCATTACATAGAAGCAGTCTTTAAACAGACATAGGTATGTGTCTAGAGCTCGAGAGACCGGAAATACAATTAGAGAGCTTTATACTCTGTTTTATGGGCCTTAAAAAATCATGTGTACGTGTGTAGCTCAGTGGGGAGAGCATTCGCCCGGAATGCGAAAGGTCACGGGTTCGGTTCCCGTCACACCACAAGATTTTTGCACAAGTTTCTACGAACAATCCGCTCCTCTGCTCTGTAAAAAAAATCCGTTGCTTGAGATCAACGAGGACTAGGGAATACTCTTATTCACAACTCTACAAAACATTGAACGCAATCCCAGTTATCCGCCCTGTGGATAAGCTTTAGTTTGGGTGGCGGTTCGATCATGCACACAAAAAAGTATGGAAAATTACACATATACTATTGAAAGTATGACTATTCATACCTATAAGTTAATACTATGCATATTTATGTGCACGCTTCTTCATAATTTATACTTTATAAGTATGAATAGTGATACTTTCAAATGTATATGTGTCATTTCCCATACTTATTTTTTTGTGTGTTAATTACTTTCATATGCTTCAGGAAGTAGCTTCATAAGTTACACTACTTTAAAAATTTGTGATGGCTTTCAAAGCCCTCTCCATTCTCCTATAAAAGAACAAACACGAACAGCGATTGTAAGCAGGTTGAAGTAGATGTCTTTCATGGCCTCTCGGTGCTCTTCATGGCTCGCGGCACGACCCAAAGCCTTGAAAAATTGACCGTGGAACAGAGAACGGGCTTCAGAGAGGCCTACATTTTAGTGTTATAGTACCGAAGTGGCGAGTACAATTTCCTGGAATATGAAACGTTCTTTTGAAAAAGAACCCACAAATTTTACATGAACCTCAAAGATGATACTGTAGTAGTGAAGTCAGGATGAGAGATTGACCAACCGAGCACCTTTGTCCCATGAGCGCCTTGAGCTCTCTCAGACGCCATTCTGGATTCATTCCGGATACCCAGTTGGCAATCCAGAGAAAAGCCAAGAGAATATGGAACATTTCGAGAAAATACCAGTAAATACTATGATGGTTTGGTCGCTTATAGAGGATGGAAAGAGAACTAGAGCGGTAGAGACAGAGCAAAAATTGTACATAGAAAAAAGGAAGAGATAAATGAAAAGCATGAGAAAAAGAGAGACAGAGAAAATTATACTTGCATTAGCTGAATAAGCCAACATCAGTCAAATGACGTCATTTGAGAAGAAAAAATGTGGTCGAATTAAAAGATTTAAGATGGAAAAAAAAACGAAACACACGAGCAAAAACGATGCTAAGTTGCTGACACTCTTAATTTTGATCCCATTTCCTCTTGTTCGTGTGAAATTTATGGAATGAGCTACACGGTTTTTTTGCATACTGCTAGTTGATTTGGTCTCTATCCCCTTTTGAGACTATGTGATCAGAATTGAAAAAAATTAACAACCTTTTTAGCTTTGTTTAAAAAATTAGCAAAGTTGATAACTTTTTAAAAAGTTTTATTTATTTTTTTAAAAATTAGCTAAGTTGATAACTTATCAACTTATAAAATTTTCTTCAAAGAGCTTTGGTGGCAAAATGCTTTTATAGTAGTTTTCCAACATTTTGTCAGCTCAAAAGGTTGGCTTGACTAACGAGGATATAGCTTTTTTCAAATTCTATATGTAACGAGTTATCAGCGTATAGCCAAATGACAGTGTCATCATCATCATGAATTCCAATCCAAACCATCGTGAGATTTTTTCACGCGCTCTCAAAGTTGAGGAAAACAAGATATTCTGCGAACAAAAAACTGTGTAGGAATTCCAGCAGAATTATTGAGTTTTGAGAAAATTTGAAAAGGTAAAGAAGTAGCTTAACTTTGAGCACTGCTAAGAATTCAAGGATACTTTTTAATGCTTAACTTTGAGCATTGTCATCAATCTAGACTGTGAGAAATGTTTTCAAGTGTATGCACATAGAGAAAAATTGATCACTTTTGATACATTTTCTGAACAATATAAAGGGGACGATGTAGTTAATGCCCTTTATATTGTTCAGTATGTAGTAAAACTCGCCCCAACTCGCCCTAATTTGCGAACTTCGAAACTGTTCACTTGTGGTCAATAATATTGTTCACTTGCAAAAAAGTGTACAGTATTGAACCTCGCCCATAACTTGCGAGATTTTCTTCCTTTTTTCTTTTTCTTAATTTTTTTCTTCTTTTTTTTCTTCCAATTCAAAACAAAAATTGCGTTTTAATATGGAATGTAATGAACACTTTAAATCAACAAACTTTTTTCCAACAAGCATGATAAAATCTTTTTAAACAACATTTACGGAATAAGCAAAGAAAAATATTCCATTAAAATATTCCATCACAATATCGATTAACACAAATAGAAGAGTCAAAGCAGAATTTTAAAAAATTCAAGGTTTTCTGTAATGGGTAACTTTCGATCATTGTCGAAATAACGAGAAGAAAAAATTCAATAATCTCAACAAATAAAAAAACAGATGAGTCTAAGCACAATTAAAATATTAAACTGTTCTTTCTATTAGACTGGTTAAAAAAAATTATTAGGCATGATGTGTTGAAAGGGAAACCATCTCTAGCTTTTGTAGTTCAGATCAGTCCGTGGCACTTGTGTAGTTAGACGTAGGCTCCTCCCCCATGCATTTTGATGTACGATGTTGCTCCTGTTCTCTCTCATTTTCCTCCTCATCCCTCTCGCTGTTATTTTTACAGTAAAATAATGGTACTTGTACAGATCTACGTAGGCTCCGCTCCTCCCCCTCGGGGGCGGAGTCACGGATTTATGACTACTCTTAGGCTTAGTAATAGTTTACGCTAACGAGGCCGTACGGCTTAGGCTAACGAGACCGTATAAAAAATTAGGCATAAAGCCGCGACTCCGCCCGTCGAGGGGAAGAGGGGCGGATCCTACGTCGATATACACAAGTACCTTTTCTCGTTCTTATCTTGAGTAGCAAATATATAAAAACTAATTTTGAAAACACGAGGAAAAATAAAATACAATTTTTACGTTTTAAGTAATTTTTTCTCTCATTCTAACCCTGCGCTGATCTTCTGATGAGTTCATTTCTGACCTGCAAGCATTCGGAGTCATCAGAAAAGACATGAACATCTATTTTTTAGGCATTCTCGAAAGATCAAATTTAAACTTTTAAGAATGCAGCAACAAAAAAACCGGAATGAAGAATACAACAAAAAAGAATTCAACAAAAAAAAAAGAAATCTTCTTTGTTGAAATTAAAATATATGTGAAGTAATATACTCAACCTCAACCATAGCAGTCAAACTGAGAAAATAAAATACGGTTTAGGTAAAACATACTGATAAATATATAATGTTCAGTTCCTGCGCTCTCAACGCAACCAAAAATGTTCAAAATGTGATCAATATGCGTGGAACCTTATTATTGGTGATCAATTTTTTTCTGTGTGTGGGTAGGGCAGAATGAAGGGGTCGGGGCTGTTACTACACGTCGGATCGGTATCGAAGACTTCTGGAACAATCTCTCTAAGATGCAATTGAAAAAGCCACTGCAGCTCTCGGAGCAGTCGTCGATTAGGCGAATACCTAATTCTGTCCTCTCGTCCTTGCTCAGTACCTGAAGTAATCACTAATAATCCTTTCTGAAATTATCACTATGTTACATTTCACGCTTCATCTTCACATTGTCTTAATATTAGGTTGTTTCCTGTCTTCATATTAGGTTGTTTCTGTCTTCATATTAGGTTGTTTTTGGAGTTCTGAATCGTGCCCGAGTTCTGATTGGATTCTTCAAATATGTTTCTCTTTTGCCATTTGAAACAAATAAATCCAGAGCAGACGCTCATTTGATTTTCCAGTGGAGTATCACTATTTGAAATGTCTTGAAAATGACTTATTTTAACGTTTTTTTTGGAAGTCCGAGGTTAGCTGTAGAAAATAAGAAATTTGAAGCGAAGAGTAGGTAAAGAAAACAAACTTCCAACCTCAATGTGTCAAAACACCGTTAGGGACAAGACTCATATACAGATGTTGGGGAATAGAAAAAAATTGCTTATAATGATGGAAATTAATAAAACTTTCATTGGTAGGTATTTGGTATTATTAGGCTGACAAGTTTCATTGGAGAAAAAAATGCTATTGGGTTCGATTTCTTTCCGCGAAAACCATTTTGCCGAAGATAATAGACAGAAGCTCCAAAAGTTGAATACATACTCTGATCATCTCGTTCATCTTTATTGTCTCGCGTTCGTTCATCCCTCGCGTTGGATACACAGACAAAATGTTCTGCAATAAAAAAAAATATATATATATATAAACTAAAATAAGAACTAAAATAGAAAAAATAAGTATATTTAGCATACATACTTTCACTGTGTAGACAGCAGACTTTCAAAGTATCCCTAGCATACTTTCATTTTATTACTATTCATACTTTCAAAGTATGAATAGTAACACTTGTGTGCGAAACGATTTGGAATACTTTTAAAGTATATAGTTCCATTTTCATGATTTCGAAAGTATGACTATTAATACGATTTTTTGTGTGTATCCCAAAATAATCATGGTTATCAATTTTTGGAACGAACAACTTTCCAACGCTTTCTTTTCTGATTTAAATAACTCATTTGTATCTGGTTCTGATTAAACTGTACAAAATTGAACCCCGTTCTGTTTATATAAATGTTGCAAATCCTAACAAGGTTCTGCGTACTCCTGACCAAAGTAGACTCAGTACTGGTTTCGTGGAATGAAATTAAATGTGGTTCTGTCCTACGCAACGTGCAAAATCACCTCGTTGGTTATCCGTCGTAAATTATAAGCCGGTCCTGGTTATACTCGACAAAAAAGAATCCTACTTTAGTTTTCACAGTTTAAATGAAAACCAATTTCGAGTTTCCAGTTTTTTTTCAAACCGAGCGAGTGACTCGCAACAAAACAATAAGAAAATAAAGTCCTGAGCCCACACCATAGCCTCTCGATGGATTCTCCTCGTGACCTCCAGTCTCCTCCTACTCGTCAGAAAACCCTGGCGAACAATATCGAGTAAGACTGCTTTTAGGTGAGCGACAGAGTTCTGATAGTCAGCATGTACTATGTAGCCAACGCTTGTCTCTACTTCTTCTTTTTCCTGAAAAAAAATATTAAGAGACAAAAAGTCAATACTTCGATCTTTTTTATTATTTCCTCCTTCAGCTCGTCTTAATAACGTTCTCATTTCGCGGACTCTTTGTAGTCATGAAGTTGGAAAGTTTCATAAGCGAGCTATAAAAAAGCCTGCTCACAGCAATCCTACACTCATTATCCTGTTCACGTTTTCTCATTTCTAATCTCTTCCTGTCGACCATGTTGGAAGTTAAATTTTTTCGCGATAAATTTTTCGATCTACCGAATCGATTAAAGTACGAATGTTCAAGTTATTAGTAGGAACGACAGATGTTAGGCTCCCTGCCGAAGAAATTCAGAATCCTTCCAATCAGCTATTTTTCGACTTGCTCTATGACCAAAGCTACAGATATGAATCATCATGATGCAAGGAATTCCACACGATGCTACAGTTATTCGTGTTCTCGATGCAGACCGAGCGAGGGCATAAAATGGTATGACTTAGGCGTCTGGAAGCGTTCGAATCTTTATATAACTAATATTCAATATTGCAATATTGATAGGAATAATATTGATTTAATAATTGAAAAGAGAAATCAAGAGCGAAATTTAGCAAAAAACGGTTTGGGTCGTTCCGAATGAAAACTGAACCCGTGACTATAGAGCTACCAGACTGATGTATTTCTAAAAATTTTCCAAAGAAGCGCCTCGAGAACACTGGTTTCTGTTTCACTTTACTTCAGTTTTAGAACTTCATAAAACATTATTCTGTTTTTTCTTCTTCTATAAAAAGCAGAGCTGTTTCATAAAATGTTGCAACCAAGTTACCTCAAGGGTCAGAGCTCCGTAGATTTCCTTCATCTTTTTTCTGTGAGCAAAGTGAGGCGCAACTTCAGATAACTTCTAAAAACCTCTTACGGAGCTTCAAAATTAGAATAATAACATTAACCTTCTTTAACACTCACTTTGTTATAGTGACATTGTTGAAGTGAAAATGTGTAACTATAATGAATGTGTAACAAAGAAAATGTTATAGCATTTCACTTTGACTTCTCGAATTCTAACGCTTCATTAGTCGTGACCCTGTAGAACTACCAAAATTTATACCACGTGAATTCAAAATATTGGTGAGGCATACCAAAAAAGTTTACCAAGTCGAAAAAGAAGATACCATGTTTTTCGACTGTTCAACACTTAACACTACAAATTGTATGGATAGTATACCGCTTGGACAAAAGCTTATTCACCGAATAGAATCGAACCTTGCTGTCTTCTTTGACCATGAAAATAGCTTGTTACCACTAAACTGCCGAGGACACATTGCTAATGCGTGTAATTATGCGCTATATGAAAAAAAACGGAATGGCACTAGTAAAAGTTTGATTTACGAAAGTTTCACGGGTTTTTATCCAAACATTTGCAGTTTTCTGTCTTTTTTATTTATTAATGCCACCTACACACATACGTCTAATTAGGCAATTGCCGAAAAACGTGCTTACAAAAATCGTTTACACATCAGCGAAAAGATTTTTTTATTACTTTTAACAATTTTTTAAACATTTTTTTCGCTTAGGCTTAGGTCATTTTACGCTGAAGAGACTGTAAAGCTTAGGAACGAAACCGTCATCTCATCGCTGACGATCTCAAGGTAATGTGAGCGCTCATAAACAAAACAAACAAAAACATCTCCTCGCTGACGTCCACACGCTTTTTGGAAGCACGCTTTTCGGCAATTGCCGTTTAATTAATCTCTCAAATTGCGTACACTCAGTAGCTGAAAAATTAGGGACAAAACCGACATAGCATTCAAGCGCCAGTGCGCAAATCTCTTGCTTGCGCTTCAGATCGAGAAAAAGAGTTTCTTCTGAAGACAGAGCGATGTCAACACAAATCGCAAAGCCCTCACAAGATACCGCGCAGTCATTGAGATTCCGAAGTCCCACTTGAACATTCTCTTCTGTTTTCAAAATCTGCAACTATGGCAGAATCCCGAATAAAAGTCTCAATCTTTTCCAAGGCTTCAAAAAAAAGGATACGGGTCGGAATCTAACCCAGAGATCTCTCTTTCTCGTTCTCTTTCTCTCTCTATCTCTTTCTCTCTCTCTCTCTCTTTCTCTCTCTCTCTCTCTCTCTCTCTCTCTTTCAATGACTGGCAGCGAGTTCATTGCCACTATACATATTACCGACAACACAAGTTCTGATGCGGCAAAACATGGTTCGATCAACTTCTAGTGCCCCTTCAACTACATATATTATTATTAAAAATTTCAAAAACTGGGCTAGAAGCAGAATGTATTTTTCATGAGTACCGCCTTCATTTTGTACATCAAGCTGGTCTCTTCGAAGTTTGTGAGGTTCTTCTTTGACCGCATCGCCTTAAAGTGCAGAATTGTTACACCAGCAAGTGCAGAGTGAATTTCAGGGTAAATAATGGTAGTGTGCGCGACTATTATGCGAAGGGTCCCGAATTCGACCACCCCTTCGGATAGATCTACCCAAACCAAGGAGGTTAAGAAAGATAAGGTGTGCTAAGGTGTAAATCTAGTATTCATTCAGTTTCAGCGCACGGTTCATTCTTTACTTTCTGCTTAGTATTCTCTTGCAAGAATAATAACGGTTCATAAAACTATGAATTAGGATAGGATTTAAAAAAAATTCTATCGAATAAAAAAATCTATTATAGAATGAAGAAACATTATATGTAAAAGTAGAAATTTCTTTAAGAAATAAATTTCTTGATCAGTAGTATACTGATATCTTGATACTGATACTGATATCTTGATACTGATACTGATATCATTATCTCGATCATCATATATGATTCAAAAACAACATTCTTGAAAAAGAATTTTACCCCGAGTAATTTCCTGAACTTCAAAATTACACAATTATTTCATCTAATTCACTTCGTTAAGGCTTTGGACCTCGCCGCAAATCAGTAGCACGTATGTTCACTAGATTATCGAGAGATGTGTTGAATGTTCCGAGTGAACACGTTTTTAAAAAAGCTGTCATCAATATCATTGATACACTTTAGTCTTTCCGTTTCGAATCAGCAGACATGTGGATGTAATTATTAGACACTATGACGCGCTCTGTAATAAATTGTTACAAGAATTGTCTTAGATTTCTTTTCTCTTTTTTTTCTTTGCTTCTTAAAGACACCATTGTTATCTGTGGTTTTTGAATGTTTGTTTTTGCACTGACAAGTGTAGATAAAATATATATATAAATAATATAAATTCAGTTTAGATATTACGAAATTAAATTTGGAATCAAAAAACCTTTTTTTGAATCAATGTCATGAGTCGAATTTCAAGTTCTGATATTCATGTAATAAAAAAAACGCTTGGTTCTCTACGTGCATAGGTGCACATTTCACAGTTTAGTGCCACACATCAAAACGGTACGTTCAAAAGTAATCACTTTCCTTTCAAAAGTTTCACAAACTAAGCCTAACTGAGTTTGTCTGGTAACGCGGTATAAGTTTCCGAAAAAGGTAATTCATGTAGATATTCATTTCTTCTTCTCGATGTTTTCACCCATGCACAAAGGCCTATACAGCAAGACACCAACTGAGCACTTTTCTCCCATGAGCCTCTCGAGTTCCCATACGAGACGAACGACTTCTCGCGGATACGCAGTCCAGGATAAACAAGAACGAACAAAACGCAAAAATTATTTTTTGATACGCCGATGACGCATGACGGTCGCTTTGCTTCAATAAAATTGAAGATAGGATGTGATTAACAGACTTGCAGAGAAAAGAGAGAGAGAGAGAAGAATAGGGGGCTTAGAAGTTTATGCGGTTATCATTATCATGACGTCATTCAATTTCAAAATCGTAGAAAAAATCATTTGATAATGAAGTTGCCTTCAAGTTTTTTTCGGTGGGACTACATAGAAAAAATCAATTGACAGTTTTTGTCATCTTTAATTGTTCTTCTACTGTCCAAAGGTTGCCGACCCGTTTCCTCCATTCGTTTATTCATCCTTCATCACAAATCACACAGTAGACAGAAATGATTTTCTGCAACTTCAAGTGAAAAAAATTAAGTGACCGCAGATTAGTTGTTCTTCTGTTTTTACCTAATACGAGACTTGCACGTTCTTTAGAACCATATATTTGAGCACCAATTAATATTAGATAGGAATTAGCAAAGTTTTCTAAAACAAAAATCGATAAAATGAATAAATTACTTTAATTTTTTGCAGTTCAATTGTCTTCTCATTCCAAATTTCTCAACAACAAAGCCGATGAGTACATATAAATAAGCCAGACTAAGATTTTTTTGTCAGATACGTGTATTAATCAATATAATAATCTTCCTCGCACTTGTTCCCGCCTCGCGGCATGGTACGCGCTCCAGGACAGACCTATCCTGGTAGAACCAGTGGCTGCGTGCTATATCACTGCTAGTGTGTGTAGCAGCAGCGGGGAGAGTCAGATTCGTGCATGAGCACTACCAACATTTCTTAAGCCCTTGGTGTGGGTGGATCTGTCCGGGAAGGGAGTCGAACTCGGGACTCTTCGCACAAAAGTCGAACACACTACCATTATGCCACGCCCGTGTATCAATCAATAACAAGCTTAAATACTTCATATTACAGTGGTACATTTACCTGCCGACGACTCCATATAAGTCCTTTCACATCTAGAAATGAGTCATTCGCTCGATCCAAAATACCGTCCTGTTAGTCTCATAGTGGGTGAAAAGTCTCGCCAACTCTAGTATGGATGTGAATATTTAACCCTGTTCAACCCCCAAAACATACGACTTCTCAAATCTACAATGTGACGTTTCTCCCATCTGTGCTAAAATCATAATGAGGCTTAAAACTCATGTACAAATTAATGACTAATTCATGCTCCATGTCCAACGATATAGTCTTTGACTTGTGTCTCAATATAAAAATATTATTATTGCAAACTGAAGCTTATGAATTAAATCAATAAAATACAAATGGAGTATATGAGTTTCACAACAATTTAAAAAAAAACAACTAAAGCAAGTCAGTACAAAGCATAATACAAAATGAGGTTAGAAAGCTATCTGAATACAAGTCGAATTCGGTTCGAATAGTCGAATACAAGTCGAATGAAAATTAAAATGTGAAACGAATGATCTTTAGGAACAAAAAGTGAAACCGAAGGAATTTATCTTAGAAAAGTCTTTAAAACGGCCATGCTCTTTCCTACTATGTATCAAAAAAGTCTCCATTTTCATTTCTGCATGAATAGCTGTTCTGCTTCTTTCTCATTCGATCCGGTGTTGCAGCTCAACATCAATACGATTAGCTTTTCACGACTATGCTTTGGCGACAGTGTTCTGAGCGGTCACTAGCTCAGGACTCTAGAAGCAGAAAGAAGAAGCTGTCAGCAGAGACAAAAAAAGAGGAAACTCGGCGAAAAAACTGTGTTATGTAATCTTGTTTTCAATATTGCCCCGAAGCAGCGTACAAGCTCCTTTGAATTCGTGAACCAGATCAAAAATAGTGGCTGCCAGGCTCAAGCATCATTCTTCGACGCTATATTTGTACAGAGTGCATTTAAGGAAAGCGCGTTTCACGAAAACACTCAGACACTAAAAAAAATAGGGGCTGCCAGGCTGCTTCCTACATCCCGCCAATGAAGCGTGTAAACGCTCACTGAACATAATTTTAAGGGAACGGCTGACTTTGGAAAGAAATCGACATCGTGCGATGAAACATAGAGAATCCCATACGAACAGAGAATTTGTATCTTACTCTTTATTGAATAGCGCATAGAGTTGTGCATATACTTTACCCACAGTGTGGATTAGAGTAATGCCCACGTAGATAGTTTGTAAAGTCTGTTCTGATTTGCAGTACTTGGAAGGGGCAAGAGACGCGAAAGCACTGCCAACATCTCGTAGTCGACTTTTTTGGCTACATCCACCCTAGTTGAGGGTCGAACATAGTCAAAGAAAGCTGGAGGGGTACTCAAAACCTTACCCAAAAGCTACATAAGATCCTCGACCATAAACTGGTTAAAAGTGCCGCTGAAAATTGGAAACATAGGTTCCTGTCGGAGGCTTTTTTTACCAACTGGTGGTTATGACCCCTTGAATCAAGGCACGAGTACCCCTAAAAGAGTTAAAACATAGGTGTCCCTTGATTATAACTGGTTATGAGTGACCTCGAGAGAATGGGGACCTGGGTGGCCTAGAAGACCTCTTGAGCAAGAAATGGTCAAAATTCCTCCTCGAACTGGTGTAAACCCCTGCTCTCACTTGATTATCCATTTCGTCAAACCGAGTAGAATATTTTTGTTCTCTTGATTGAAGTTTCCATCCGCATCGCAATTTCCGAAGAGTTCGTAGCTGGAAAAAAATCAAAATCAAATTATATATATTCACTTTGCTGAAGATTATTGCTCTCTTTCTCTCTCTCTCTTCCTTTCCGATCCTTGATTCTCTCGATTAGCTTTTAAAAACTCAAGAATACAGTGCGTGGCATAACTTTGAGCTCACCACCAAATTGAACATTTTCCGATGTTTTAGAAGGCGCAACAAAAGAAAACAAACAGCCATGGATTTGACCACGCAAATAAATAATATGACCCACTTGACAACCGTAATATAGTTTGAATGGAGCATTTCCCGCCAAAAACCGTAAAATCGACTGGGGCATAACTATGAGCTCACTTTTTAAAAAGCTCATTTCATATGTTTTTTTTAAAATTTTTTATATTTTCAAAAAAAGTTTTGTTTTTGCAGATAAATGCCGAGTGCAACGCAACTTTCTCAAGTCGAAAAGGGGAAAATAGACGTGTTATTGGCGAATAAGAAGAGCAATCGTGAGATTGCACGCCAGTTGGGTCGGAGCACTAATTGTGTGAATAATTACGTCTCTGGTCGACTGAAGACGACTGCACAGAAGAAGGGTGGGCGACCACGAAAGTTTTCGACTCGGGATCGACGCGCAATCGCGAAGAAAGCGTCAAATGCTGCCAAGTCCTTGAAGCAGATCGCAGTTGAAGCAGGTGTTCCAGCTTCTAAGAGGACGGTTCGTCGCATTCTTTCGGAAACTGGACACTTTTTCAACTCTAAAATGAAGCCGGCACCTCGATTGACAGAGAATCATAAAACTCGACGCCTGGAATTCGCAACCAGAGAGCACAAACGTGACTGGAGTAAGGTGAGAATCATGATATTATTTGGCAATTGATAAAAAACATTCCTCGGTGCAGGTGGTCTGGTCCGACGAAAAGAAGTGGAATCTGGACGGATGTGACGGCCAACACTCGTATTGGCATGATATTCGCAAGGACCCGCTGCTCTTCAGTCGCCGTGGACATGGAGGCGGTAGTCTCATGTCTTGGGGTGCGTTTCACGCCGGCGGAACCCTCCCTCTGCAGTTTCCTTCCATGCGAATGAACTCGGATGAGTATCAGGAAGTACTCGCACACGATTTGGTACCGTTTTTCCGTAGCCCAGTTAACAATTCCATGATTTTAATGCATGATAATGCATCCATACACACAAACACCTCTACAAAATCGTTCCTTTTGTCGAAAAATATACCCGTTTTAGAATGGCCAGCTGTTTCCCCTGATTGTAACCCAATAGAAAATATCTGGGGGTTGTTAGCTAGACGTGTATATGATGGAGGAAAGCAGTACTCCACAATCGCTGAGCTTAAAAGTTCCATTGAGCAAGAATGGTCTTCTTTGCCTGTTTCTTACCTTCAAAAGTTGTCAGATTCTATGGATAACTGAATTGTCCAGCTTATGATCAGAAAGGGTGCAGCTATCGAATACTAATTAGTTTTATTTTGTTTGTTTCTTAGGAGTTTTTCAAATGAGCTCAAAGTTATGCCACACCACATTTTCCGTTATTTTGAATAAATAAGGTTTTTTTGAGCGGAGTACGGCACTTTTGTGGTGAATATTATTCACTTGAGTGGTCGATTCTATGGCATTTTGTATTTTTTGTTGCGCCTTATAAAACATCGTAAAACTTGCAATTTGGTGGTGAGCTCAAAGTTATGCCACGCACTGTATATCTTCATATTTTTAGAGACAAATACTTTGAAATCCTTTTTTATCTCTTTGTCTGTCTCTATAACTTCCTCTCTGTGTCTGTCTCTATAACTTCCTCTCTTTGTCTGTCTCTATAACTTCCTCTCTGTGTCTGTCTCTATAACTTCCTCTCTTTGTCTGTCTCTATAACTTCCTCTCTGTGTCTGTCTCTATAACTTCCTCTCTTTGTCTGTCTCTATAACTTCCTCTCTGTGTCTGTCTCTATAACTTCCTCTCTGTGTCTGTCTCTATAAATTCCTCTCTGTGTCTGTCTCTATAACTTCCTCTCTTTGTCTGTCTCTATAACTTCCTCTCTGTGTCTGTCTCTATAACTTCCTCTCTGTGTCTGTCTCTATAACTTCCTCTCTTTGTCTGTCTCTATAACTTCCTCTCTGTGTCTGTCTCTATAACTTCCTCTCTGTGTCTGTCTCTATAACTTCCTCTCTTTGTCTGTCTCTATAACTTCCTCTCTGTGTCTGTCTCTATAACTTCCTCTCTTTGTCTGTCTCTATAACTTCCTCTCTGTGTCTGTCTCTATAACTTCCTCTCTGTGTCTGTCTCTATAACTTCCTCTCTTTGTCTGTCTCTATAACTTCCTCTCTGTGTCTGTCTCTATAACTTCCTCTCTGTGTCTGTCTCTATAACTTCCTCTCTTTGTCTGTCTCTATAACTTCCTCTCTGTGTCTGTCTCTATAACTTCCTCTCTTTGTCTGTCTCTATAACTTCCTCTCTTTGTCTGTCTCTATAACTTCCTCTCTTTGTCTGTCTCTATAACTTCCTCTCTGTGTCTGTCTCTATAACTTCCTCTCTGTGTCTGTCTCTATAACTTCCTCTCTTTGTCTGTCTCTATAACTTCCTCTCTGTGTCTGTCTCTATAACTTCCTCTCTGTGTCTGTCTCTATGACTTTCTAGAAAACTTGACACATAGATTAGTTGTGATTGAGATTACACGCTGTTCGAGTATTACTTAATCGTTCCTCAACATCATTGAGCTCTCCAATACCTTCATTAGTGGTCTTTTGGACTTTGATTGAACATCTGGACATCTGGTCTGTCAACCAAGCCGTTTTCGAGACAACTCCCTTACCCATCAAAGATTTTCAAGTTTGCTTCAAGCGATTCGTTCTGAGATAAAATCATCCTTGAAATTTAGCGCCCTATAGATGTATAGATGTTGACCTTGCTGATACTTTTTTCTTTCTTGTAGAATTGAACCTCTCTATTAATATACTGTATTTTGCCCACACTGATCTCACATCGTGACAGTTATCCGTTTTATGTCTGAAACATAACAACTGGAATAAAGATTGATTGAACTGACTCAAATTACACACGCTCCTCGGCGGAAAATACTCGGAGGGCCAAAGATTCTAGACGGCTCTCTTCCCTCTCTCTTTCTCCGTCCTCTCTCTCTCTCTCTCTCTCTCTTCCCTCTTTCAAACTCACCTCTCTCTACTCTCAATCCTAACCAAAGTTTCTCCTCTTCTCTCGTATCCTCTCCCATGCAATCATCCTCCAAATCTGCTTTGACTGCATCCGGTCGATGCTCTTCCAAGTGAAAGTCCATGTATTCCTGAGAAACACAACCCTTCCGTTTCTCATGATATCACTTTTTTCTCATGATATCATCTCTAACAGCTAAATATTAACAGAAGAAGGTTTTTTCAAGGAACATGAAGAAAACCGGAATTGACAAGGAACTAACAGAGCGAATTCGTAAATCTTCTTCCAAGATAGACTTTGTTGAAAAGAGTATTGAAAAAAAGAATTTTTCTCAAAAAAAGAAGCAAAGATCACCGAAAACTCTCGGAAACCCTGAAACACTCTTAAATAAAAATTAAACTTTCAAAAAGTTGTTTCTCACTGATTACAAATAAAAAACCAAAAAATTATCATTTTTCATAATTGAATAGCCTTAAAGGAACTGCGTATCGCTGTCTGCAGAGGTAAGCTTAGACCAAGAATATCAATAATAATCCTCAAGTCTGTTGAGAGAAGAACTGAATAATATCAACAGCGATTCCTCATCATTGTTAATCGAACTATCTCACGGACAAAAACTTGTCACCAGGCGGGATCGAACCAAACCGTCTCTCTCTTACCAATAAAGCTAACGCGTTACCACAACATTACCCAGTAAGACCTCACAACCCGTTCAATCGGGCTTCCACGAATAGCCTGCTCCAAACTCTCCAAAACATACACTGAGAACGTCGTGGAACTTCTGCTCCATCTCCTCGCTAAGACTTTCGTCTCCCCGAGATAGAACTGCCGACATCACTTCCTTACCAAACATTCTCAGATCATCGCGGTCTAGCTGGAAATATAATGAACGTGCGACGCTTCTCCTCACAAAAACCAAGTTATTTCTCATGTTTTGTGTATCTCGAATGGAAAATTACACCTACTGTTGGTTAAAAGATCACTAAACTCGAATTATACAGTCCTTATACGTACATATAAGGGAAGACTCGTTTATTCATCGCTCATTACTCTTCAAATTTCTCTCTATTTTGCTTCTATCTATCTCCTTGAAAGGCTAGAAGAATGAGAAGCGAGTCTTTAAACTATTGACCTCTTATAACGTCCAAACTCCACCCCTTCTACGTCTAGCTCACTTTTCATTATTCTCGACCGTCTCCTCCCCAGGGATTAAATAGTCATGTCAGACCTTCTGTCGGCGGGCCTCTGTTCTTCCAAGTCATAAGGGGGGACCCTTATGTGGAACGAAAAAAAATTTTCCCAGGCGTTCGTACCAAAAAAAGCGGACGTCTGTACCTTGTTCTCACACACTAAAAATCCCTACTCCTCTCATAGAACAATCTTTTTTTCCTTCAAAATTTTCCATGTAAATGGCACCACTTTTGAGCTATGAAGACGAGCCTCTTCTTCTCAAAGCATAGTTCACCAGGGCGGCTCATGATGCTTAAAAAAACCACTATCTAAGCGGGGGAGTCTAGCGTCCTTAGAAGCCCTTTTTTCTTAGCCCTCTACCTCACCTTGCTTCCCATTCTTTGAAACTCATCCGTTCCATGAGCGGTCGTTTGTTGAATTATTCAACAATTGCAGTCTGTTTCTTCCAACCAACATAAAAAATGTGTACTATATCAAGATCAATATCATTCTTTATCTTTCCCTGCCCTCGAGATGGTCGCATCTGCTCCCCTCTCTTTCTTCATTTCCCCGTGAGACCATCGTTCCACTTTTCTCCACATCATGACTTCACTCCACTCTACTCAAGTTTTCGACTCATCTTCCTTCTGCTCTGATTTCTTAAGAACTCGTTTAGGCTCCTAAGATCCCGCATCAAATCAACTCCTGCTCGTCAGAGAAAACACCGTCCTTTTTTCTGTAGTATAAATGAACTCGCACATGCGACAGTCATCCTTTGTAAATATTCAAGATCTATTTGCAAGGAATACAATATATCAATCTATCATTGAGGGAACGACAGGCGCGACAGTGTGTCATGTAAAAGAAAGAATGCAGACGATCAACGCAATTGTATCACTAGCTTTCTTGGAAGGCGCGAAAATTCGCGCACAGATTTTACACGCACTGCGAGTTAGAGAAATGTACTGTATACGTCTAACCGGGCGTGGATGTCTCGGCGCGTAAAGCTGAATCATGAAGCCGAGCAAAGTTTGCGGCATCTCAACGTGTCGCGGGTTGATGGACTGCTCGACAGCTTCACACATCCTGCAAGAAAGAATGGATGCTTTCTGGGTATACTTCGAAAAAGTCTGTTTCTTTTCAGCCGCAGCAAAAAATGTGTACATCAAGATCACTAATAATGAGGAAACGACAGGCCTAAGAGAGCCCGAGAACATGAGATGTGAAAGAGAGGATGCAGAAGATCAGAGGATTTGTATCACTAGCTTTCGTGGTAAGCGTAGACTCGCGCCTATATTCTAACCACTGTGCGGGTTAGAGAGCAACCCCTTCTTTAGAATAGCGAACCGACTAAGATCAGTTGTATCCAGGGGGTTTTTTAGTGTGCAAGAAAAAAGGTACCGTCACCCGCCGACAGCAAAAAAATAAATTTTTTTTGACGTAAGGGCCCCCCCCCTTCAGGATAAAAAATACAGAGGCCTGCGAAAACTTTTCTTTTTGTTTTACATAAGGGTTTTACATAAATAAAAAAAACCCTTTTGATTTGGAAAAAACAGAGGCCCGCCGACAGAAGGTCGGACATGACTATTCAACTCCTGGATGTATCATGACTACAAGGGTCAAAAACATTCACACAAACACGCCAAAGGTGCTATGTAGTACCGGAATCTCCCAAACTCACTGTAATCAAACTTTCGGACGAAAACAGGTTTAGAAAAGATCTATGCATGTGAAAGGTGTCCGGGCGTGGCATAATGGTAGTGTTCTCGACTTTTGTGCCAAGAGTCCCAAGTTCGACTCCCACCCCGGAAATATCAACCCAAATCAAGAGGGTTAAAAATGTTGTTAGTGCTCTGGCACGAATCTGGCTCCCCCTCCCTGCTACTACGCACACTTGTAGTGACTCAGCGCGCAGCCATTGGTTATAGGGGTCTCTCCCACATCTCAGGTACCCTGCCGCGAGGCGGGAACGAGCGCGAGGACATGTAAAAGGTCCCTTCAGAATACTCTCTCTCTCTCTCTCTCTGTTTCAAGATTCTATAAGCTAATCCTTGAAACGAGAAATTTCATGAGATCCCCGTTGAATGATCAAAGAGGCTCGTCCCACACTTGAATTCTTGTAAGAAAAAAAAGGTAACTCGTAGGAGGATGAATTGAGTTTTTGAGAAGAGCAGAACAACTACATATAGAAAGGTTGAACACTAATTGAGCCTTTCATGTAACACTATCGATGAATTAACATTGGTCTTTGGTAGTGTAGTGTTGAGGCGCTTACACTTCCGCTCAAAGAAGAAGGCAAAAAGTCCATAGAGAGATAAAGGACTGGAGAGAAGAGAATGCATGAAGAACCATGCAGTAGGATCTCGAACGTCTACTATCAAAGAAGGGCGGTCCAAGGGCGAACAACGACAACAACATACATTTCCCGTAAGAGTAAGAGACAGTTGGGTTCAATTTCGCCCGGTAGACCAGCCTTTTTCATTTCTTTAGCTTAATCATATCGCTTTCGAGACTGAAGAATAAAGATGCGATCCGTTAATTTAGCTTTCGAGACTGAAGAATAAAGATGCGATCCGTTAATTCAGCTTTCGAGACTGAAGAAAAAGATGCGATCCGTTAATTCAGCTTTCGAGACTGAAGAATAAAGATGCGATCCGTTAATTTAGCTTTCGAGACTGAAGAATAAAGATGCGATCCGTTAATTCAGCTTTCGAGACTGAAGAATAAAGATGCGATCCGTTAATTCAGCTTTCGAGACTGAAGAATAAAGATGCGATCCGTTTATTCATACTGCAACTGACTCTAATAGATAGTTTGACTCGTTCCCGACACTTTCCTTCAACGACGCCTCCAACTGAAAGTTCAGAGTTTGAAGAAGCAGTAAAACCATCTCTCGAAAACGCGTTTGCTCAGGGTTGGAAAATAGATAATTGGGTTCGATCCCGCTGATTCGACTAGCTTTTTTCCTTGCGATGGTTCAATCAATTGCCATCTCAACCAGACGTCACTGCCTTTGAACTGTGAAACTGACCATTTGAAAATTTAGCACCAATACACTCAGAAATTTCGTGTTTTCTGTTCTTTTATCTCGGACTTTTTCGTATTATAATAATATGCTCTTTTTGCGCTTCAATTCTCATTCTTTTCTTACTTTCTCACTCTCAAGTCTCACTCAACTTCTTCTCTCCCAAATAGGAACATCCCTTACATACTCAATAAGTGTCCCCTAGTTTCGGTATCACTCGCTCTTGTTTTACTTCCCAATCTTTTGGTTCCCGATGCCCCCCCCCCTAGAAAGAAGCGCCACTTGGTGAATATCGCAGTAGAAGAGCAAGCCAGGCCAGTCCGCAATCATTCCCATAGCGGCTTCTTTATCCTGTGGATGCGTCAGAAGATAACACATCAAGTCCGGAAATGACATTGTCGTTGCTGCAAAAAAAAAATTCGTTTGATCCCTTCATTCTGTTTATGCCAAGACCGAACCTCCGCTGCCTAACCGGGGCATGTAGAGCGTTACCAAGACACCAACCGAGCACACATTGTCACGATTTCTTGCTATGTCTAAGGCACAATGACCGTTCATTCTAGTCACGCATGCTCATGAAGCAATTCATCATGAAAGGAGTGTAACTCCACAAGTAATCCTATTTATCGCTTTAGTTATATCTGAGGCAATCTTTTACTCACGGGTGGAATCTATGCTTGAACCGATTTTAAAACGCTCTCCAAAAAAGCTAGTATTATGACAGTCTTAATTTTTTAACACAAGCACTCCGTCTCTCTTTCAAGTTTGCCGGAAATTCAGACTTTTTGTACAACACGTCGGTCAAAAATCGCCTGTTTCCATCGCGCAAAATAGGAACATCAATACCTAGAAGGATTTTAACACATATACCTGAAAACATACCTGAAAACCATGAAAAAACTGCAATCCACACTCTATCTATCTCCTATCAAATCAGTCCTCATGAAACTCTAGAATTACATGCTAAATCTTTCGGATCGAAAGCGCTTCCTGTCATTTGACGACGCTTTCGAACTTGAACTTTTCATTCCTTTTTTATAAACGATATTGTGTAACTTTTAAACACTTTTTAAAAATTCATTTGCAGGTAAGTAGTTTTTTTTATCATCTGGTGTCTAGTGAAATCTTTAAATCTCTATTTAAGTTCACATTCGACTCAAGTAAAATTCTTAAAATGAACCAGTAATTCATAAAGTCAACAGAGAAGAAACACACCTGAATTCATCATACTGACGGCAAAGTCATGCCAAAGGGCAGGCATTTCCATATAGTCAGCCAAGCGGAGAACATCAGTTACCTGCAATTCCATTTGACATTGTCGATCCTCCCATCTTAACTTGTCTGTCATTGTCAATTGGTTCCTCCCGGAATATTGGGAAACTTTCAAATTGTTTTTTCTTCAGAAATGATTGTCCCTTCCCACAATTTCCTTTTCAATTAATCTCTTCTCAATATTTTATCTCTGAGAAATGAATGCTTTCAGAATCATAGCTTACGTTGTTGTTGAACGTTGTTGAAAGAAAGAAATTCTGTAGCCTAATATTATATTAAGTATTATATTATATTATAATAATATTATATTAATAGCTACACACTCACCACGTCTAAAATGACACCGGTCTTAGGCATGTTTGTAGTGGAAAAGGGATGGGAAAGCCCAAAAAGAATGGAAAGGGCAGTAGATGAAAAGTAAAACAGAAAGGTAGGAGAAAAAAGGTAGATCATTTTCGGCGCAAACATTTATCCGCCAACTCTAATGTTACGTTTACTATTCAACTCCCAATTCCCACACACATACATTAAAGTTCATCATGAGAACAAATAGACAGTCGAACAATCACTTGGGGTCTCGTGTATGATCTCTCGTATATATGAGCACTAAGAATGATCTCGTTTATCAGTGCTACCTCATAACTCATGAGATCACCTAGACGTTTTCGATCAAAGAATGAAAAGTTTATTTGACTGGCACTTAATGTATGAAAATGAAAAAAAGAATTAACTGAGTCGTGACTAAGAGATCAAGGCACATGAGCCTTTCATGTAAACCTATCGCACGGAATAGCAATGTGTCCCCGTGGTGTAATGGTAACACGCGCTCCCGGTTTGAGTCGAGATGGTCTGGGTTCGATCCCGCCCGGTGGACTAGCTTTTTTCTGTGCGATAGTTCAATCAGTTTTCCTATTAACTGAAGTCTTTTTTTTGCAATAAGAATATCAGTTACCTCTTCTTTGTTGGCTGGCAAATGTGGAGCGCAGTACGTGATACGTTTCGTGAGGAGCGAATCCACGAAAAACACCACTTCATGACCGGAGAACTGCAAAACGAACACCGCTACGGAAACAGTGTGGTTCTCCCACCCACAGTGCATGTTAAATCTATGCGCAAATCTATGCGCTTTAAAAAAAGAAAGTGATACAAATGCTCTTTTCGTCTGCATCCTCTCTTTAACATCACACGCTCTCGCGTTCACTCAAAGGCCTTCCGTTCCCTCATCAATAGTCATCTTGATAAATAGTCAGTCATCTTGATGAATAGTCATCAATAGTCATCTCATCCATATTCATCTTGATACAGACAATCTTTCTGTAGGTGGAAAGAAACAGCCTGTAGAGAAACCGACTAAGTTAACAAAGTTAGTGATGTAGCTGTGTCTCCAGAAGTGTAGTGATCTGGAGGGTATCACGACATTTGGCACCATGACAACTCACATCCTCAATGTCACAATCGAATTATTTCCAGGTATTTTTTCATTGCTCAGGCTAAGGTAAAGATTACGCTAACGAGGCCGTACGGCTTAGTTCGAGACCGTATACAACGAGCAGCGACATACTTACAGCTTTAGAGAAGAAAAAAAAGCGAAATCCGGGTGCGAGTTGTCGCGGTGCGAAACTTCGTGATGCGAAATGTCATGGAACCGAACCGGTTGTGTCATAATGCGTCCGAAAGGTACACAAAAGCAGTAGTTGCACGAATATAACTCTTTTTCTTATACTAATACTACCAAAGACCTAGGAAGTAGTCAGCAGTTCTACCAGTTTAGGTCTGCATCTCATTCTCCGAAGTGCTCACCCTGTTAAGAAACAAGAAATAGCGCTGGGGAAAAAAGATCAACGCTCAGCTCAATGCTCCACAGCAAGCGTTCTATCATTATGTATACTGTCGTCTGTATTTACAGTATGAACCAGGGGTTGAATAGAAACCAGTTATGTTGGCGCATACATATCCACGCCGAAAATGATCTACATCATCTTCTCCTTCCGTTCTAGTTTAATTTTCCTCTATTTTTCTTTCCATTCTTATTGGCCTTCTCCAATATCTTTCCAGATCGCTCGGTGCGTACAAACAAACCGTCGCACCCAATGCATGGTCTGAACCTGCTCTTTACTGTTTCTCAGCAAAGACTTCGAGAAGGATAACTTCTTTTTTGATGGAAAATTACAAAAAATCAAGAAAAATGTGTATGTATCTTCACGTTTTGCCTTTCCCGTGGTGCAGCTCCACCTCTTCAAACATTTACTCGATAAACGTTTTCTACCACAGAGTTTTAACCGTTTCATCTCACCAAACTCTCACTCGCGACAGATTCCATTTATATGTGATTCTATGAATTTCTCATAATAAAAAATGAATGAACTTTTGGAGGTGCAAATCAACTGACTGGTATTGTGACACTATGTGTTTGTTGAAATTGAATTTTCCGCCAATATGCACTGTGCAGCTCCCAGATCTCTCTAAAACAAGGTGTTATCCAAGTGTCATTTCTTAATGACACATTTGAATTCTCTATAAATCGGTCAGGAATACCGGTGATCTAAAACAAACGTCTATCGTGGGCACTTTTCTAGTTAAAAGTTACGCATTTGCTCAACAAACATATGAATCTTAGCCAGGATTTTAACGAAAAATCGCATCGATATCACTTGAGTTGGTAGTGAGCCCTGATTATTGTGCGCAGGCTACCAAATTTTACCCCATTCCTACACAGAAATAACGAAACCCAAAGGTTAAGAAAAAGTCGGTGTTCGTGCACGGGTTACATGACTTTACGCATCTCTACATTTCGCACGGGGACAAGTCGCACCCGGATTTCGCAATAGTCGATTCTCCAAAGCTCTAATTACGTGGCTGGTCGTTGTATACGGTCTTTTACTAAGCCGTAAGGCCTCGTTAGCGTAATCTTTACCTGCGCCTAAACACAATTACCAATTTTTAATACATGGAAAAATTTCGATTGTGAAATTCAGGGAGTGAGTTATCATCGTGCGAAATGTCGTGATACCTCAATCACGTCTCTTACTCTCCCTAGTACTTTCCTACCCACTTTCAGCCACATAGAAAGCGACTGATTCTACCAGGGATGGTCTGCCGCTCAGATATAGGTTAACTGTAAACTGGCAAAAGTAATTTCTGAAGACCCAACTACCTACCTCTCAACCTCACAAAGAATTTTTTTAAAGTTTTTAAAATGGTATATATATATGAAAGAACAAAAAATCTTTGTTTTTGTTAAATTAAAACTTTTTTGAGCCCATGACACATCCGAAACAGGCTTTGTCAAGTAAATATTAGAAACTTTTAACCAACTCGGGCGATCAACCTATGAAAAGTCAAAATTATTTTAATTACGCTCTCAGTTGAATGCGAAATTTGCTGTTAGGGGGGGGGGGACAAAAATGCGCAAAAAGCTAATTTTTTGCCTCTAGATTCCTTTCGTGGCAAACGAAAAAAACACTGTAGGTGCATTATAATTATGACGCGCATTGCATTTATATGATCCGCACCTAGTTCCTGAATTGCGGCTCCCAATAATCTCTAAATTTACAACCCTATTATTACAAAAACCTTGATAAGTTCAATTCCTTCCTTTTTACAATTAGATAGAACGTTCCTACACGGGTGGTCCATAAATAGTGTTACAAATTGGAATTGTTATACCTTTTTTCAAAACAGAGAAAATCATCTCAAATTAACATATTTTATCAACAACATAAATGTCAACATTCACGCGAAAGTTCAGCTCAAACTATCGTCTTTTGCTCGAACTACAGCTCGAAGTCTCTTTGGGAACGCCTCTACCACTGTACGGAGGTATTCGACTCCGATGTTGTCCCATTCTGCCTGAAGGGCATTCTTCAGGGAATCAATATTTGAGTGGGAGCGAGAGTTGACCTTGGACTCCAAGTAGGCTCAAACGGAATAATCCAGCGGGTTCAGGTCGGGTGATGAGGCCGGCCATTTTGATGTTGTAATGAAGCCGGGAAAACTTTCCTTGCACCACGTTTGGACCTTTCTAGCTTTGTGGGCTGGTGCTGAGTCTTGTTGAAAGGTCCATGTCCTCTGATTGAAATGCGATTGAGACCATGGATGGAGCACGTCTTGCAGAACATGTTCAGGTAGTATTCCGTGTCGATCTTGACGCCTTTCTCGACAAAAACAAGCGGTGTTTTTCCTGTGGCGCAGACCATGACTTGAGTTGGATGTGCACTGCGTTGGACCGTTCTACCCTTGCTATCGGTTTGCTCTGCGTCCTTCGCAAGCACTCTGACGTTTTTTGAGTTGTGGACTTCTTCCACGGTGAACAGCTTTTCGTCAGAGGACACCATATTGAAATGTTCGCCTAGCTGCGTACGGCGAAGACGGTCGCGACATCTTTTGACTCTTCCCGACTTGTTGCGAGCCGACAGAAAAGCGGCCTTCCGTGTACGATACGACCTGAGTCCCAGCTCCTCCGTGACTATTCGTTTCAATGAAGTTCGGCTCATCGGGAGCTGCTGCGCCATCTGTCTGATGCTTCGTCGTGAATTTCGGTTGATCCGACTCCGAACGTTTTCGATGAGTGGTGTCGTGCGAACAGTGCGAGGACGACCTCGCCTTGGACGGTCCAAAGATGTGCCAAGCTCCTCGAATCTTTTGATCGCTCGATACACTGTCATGCGAGGCAGGCGAAGCGTTTCAGCAATGCGAGTAGGAGCGTGGCCAAGAGTGTGTAGGCGAATGATCGCAATGCGCAAGCGATTCGACGCTGTCATTACCCTAAACATCGATGGAATCAATCGCAACTCACTTGACACGTACTAAAAAAAACGGGGGATCAGGAAAACGAGAAAAAAAGACCGCTACGTGCGGTCACTTTCCCAGGAAATGTTTTCGAAAATTTGTAACTTTATTTATGGACCACCCTGTAGTCTAGTTCGATACTCTTAACTGACTGATCAACGAGGATATGAGCACTATCACAGTCCAATTTGAATTTCTTTGCTGGGCGAGAGTAGGGATTCTAAAACAAATTGTATGAAAGTTATAAGCAAATTCGATTTCGTTTAGATTCATCACTTTTCACACATTCAATACATACATACATAGGAAAAAAGAATTCTACAGATGAAAAGATGAATAGATAATTGGAGAAAGAGGGATCTCTCTCTTTCTCGAGCGAGATAGATAGAAAGAGTAAAAAGAGAGAGAGGAAAGAGAATCGAGAGATGCAGAGGAAAGAGAGCAAGAGAGAGAGAGAGAGAGAGAGAGAGAGAGAGAGAGAGAGAGAGAGAGAGAGAGAGAAGAGGGAGGAACACGAATACAGGACTTGAATAAGAGCCTGGAATCTTGCATTCCGTCTCTACCTGCTACTCAATATTACTACACTAATTACCTTTTTTTACATTGTGACAAATTAATAAATAACAGAGCAGAGCTCACATTGAGTGAGTGATATAATGGCAGAGCGCTGACTTTCGGGTGAACACTACCAAACTTGACGTCAACCCAGACCTATCCGTCAAACTGAGGAGGTGGAGAAACTCAATTGAATATTACTATTAGTCTATTACTCTTATACTGTTGCTAACACTTCAGATTTGACCCAAAGAGCACCCGATTATTTTACTTGAATAATGCTGTACCTCATCTCAGAAGATTGCGATCTTACGGCATCGCCGGATCTATTTATAACCAGGGTGTTTTTCAACCCACTTTTCAATGGGAATCTAGTATGCGCTTTTAACGAAGATGAAAACGAGTGATACGTTTTTTCCTCAAATTTTTTGTATTGCATTCTTTGTTTCTCAACGCACGCTTTGGAACTATCCGTTCTCGCTCTTCTTCCGAGCAGGAGTAATAAGACTCGTCCCACAAGATTTAGTGTTTGTATTCATTCGCTTCAATATGATTACACAAGTTAGCAAGATAATTCAAGTCAAGTGTGAAAGTTGCTCAGGTTGTCCCTCAAGCTCCGTCCCTCTCATTTACCTCGAGTCCTGGCAGTCATTATAATACTCCTGTTTGGTGGTGATGAGAAACAGCTGGTTATAACTCACATTGAGCGATTGTATCAAGCGCGTCACACCAGTTTCGCAGCAGCGGGCGTCCAAATCCAGTTCCGAAAGTAGTTGCTGTCTAACTTCCTAAAGGCATCCGTTTACTTTTCAACGGCAAACTCCGGCCACGTTCCAATTTTTTTTGTTGCATTTTTAGATGATTCGAATTTTTTCTAATGTCCTAATGTCCCCATTATTGTATCCATGTTGAACTATAAATCTTGCCAGTTATAGTTTTTTTGTTGTTTTTCTCTTCTTGTTCAGCGTTTTCCATAACTTATAAAGCACAAATAATATATTTTTGGAACGCCACAATAATAAAAAAAAAGATAGTCAAGAGTTTCAATCCAGCAATTTCTGCCAGATTTCTGAGATGTCTCGGATACTCTGGTCTCGGATAGTCCTAATTTTGGGATTCTGAAATTAGGAAACTTTGAGCTGGAAAGTCAGTACTGATTCAGACAATCCAGATTACTGCAGTCCAGATTTATTAAGTTCTGGCCCATATATCATTAACTCTGGCTTTTCTGATTCATACATTCCAAATCAAAGTCCTGGCTATATTTTTCTCTTGGCTCAGAGTTTCGATCAGAAATTCATTGCTCGAACAGACCTTTTTCAGGCAGAGCATGTTACATGGATTCTCAAACAACAGTAACAAAATAAGATGTTTCACAAATCATGATCGATGGTTAATGAAGTAGACTCACAACTGGCAATTGCCCATCACATGAACCCGAGACCACCAGTTGCAGCACATCTTCCAACAGCCGCGCCTTCTCGGGTATGCTGCAAATGTTCTCTACCGACACCCGTTTTTTTCTTCTTCGAATTGAACTGATTCGAATCCGTCGCATGAACTATTAGCTGTTGTATTTGTAGTGGTCTGATTAAATTTATACACTGCGATAGAAGCACGGAATCAAGGAATCACGGATTTAGGCGTTCATCTCAATCGTGTGTTCAGACGAAAGCAAACACGTTCAGACGAAAGCAAACAAACATATTTCATTCAATGTGCTTCGTTCATCATCTTTCCAACAAGAGGATTATAATTTGAGAATACAATCCCTTTTCTTAATTCCGTGCTTCCGTTCTAACTTTAGTTCTATATAGAAGTCACAGCCTTTGGAATGTGTAAATGACTATGTATGACTATAACAGACTATGGAATGTGTAAATGACTATGTATGACTATAAATGACTATGGAATGTGTAAATGACTTTGTTTTTGTAACTATGGTGTTTCTGTTGTTGTTTGCCTAGAGGTCCCGTCGTAGGGGAGTTTTTGTTTAAAAGTAGTTTTACAACAATCCTTTCAAGTCAGGACACCAAACAAATTTTCTTCGCCTACGCTCGAAACCAGGGGTTTTTTAGTGTGACACATTACGGGACAGACGCCCGCCGAAGGCGGGAAATTTTTTTTTCACATAAGGGTCCCCCCTTATGATTTTTCAAACAGAGACCCGCCGAAAAAAAAAATTCACATAAGGGTCCCCCCTTAGGGGTAAAAAATTTTTTTTCTTTTTTTCTTACATAAGGCTCCCCCTTACCTTTTTTTCACATAAGGGTCCCCCCCTAAAGATTTGGAACACAGAGGGCCACCGACAGAAAATATGCCATGACTAAATAACCCCTGCTCGAAACGCAGCAGGCATTTTTCTCCGCGTAAACCTGAAGTTAATTGGAGAGGGAGAAGTCATGTCTAATGGCCCCCCTCATTACTTATTGGTCTCTTAAATAAAATGTATTCAATTTTTGAACACTTATTCAATTTATACGCAAAAAAAACCTATTTTACAGTTTCTTCAATATTATTAATGTTAAAAAAATTCTATTGAATCGCTGGAAAGACTTGTCAGGCTGTATGTATTGGGAACAAAAAAAGATGGAAAGGTGATTCGGAAAAATATAGGGCCGCCGACAGAAGGTCTGACATGACTGTTAAACCCCTGGGCTAAACTTCCTCAAGTTTCACGCTCAACACTAGTTGAAATGTCATTAGAATTGGGCTAATCAGCTTGGGGGTTATAAAGTTGCATGTTTGGAGTAGGAACTCATTCTCACAAAAAAAAGCTTGCTCGGAGCGAAATATGAAAAGTTGTAGTTTGAACTAGAATCATTGCAGAGCGGTGCGAGTGACGACTGAGGAAGTTTCTCCTTTGGAAGAATCCTCATCAAAATATTCAAAAAGAATGCTCTCGCCAGAAACTCTGGGCAAACAGAGCAAAATATATTTTCAAAATAATCAAACATGATGAAGAAATCCATCGCATGGGCAAAAATGGCCATCGACTGAGACCGAACCACGGTAGCCTATCCGGGGCTTGAAGATTATCAATACACCTCTGCCTTGTGCCCAGGGGTTAAATAGTGACCGGATTGGTCCCGTCGGCGGATACATTTACACACACTATTGACAAAGAACTCCCTTTCTTTTCTTGCCCTTTTCCTTCATCTTCTCTTCTTTTTTCCTCCAAACTTTGAGCGGCGGATACATGTGAACCCGAATTGGGCGGCTCCATTTAACCCCTGCTTGTGCCTTAAACATAGCAAGAAAACGCACGAGATAATGTGTGCTCGGTCGGTGTATTTGTAACGATCTTCAAGCCCGGATAGGCAACGGAGGTCCGGTCCCGGCCGAGTGCCATCTTTGCACGTGTGGTGGATTTCTTTCATACATAATATCAGCCCATTGTTGCTTAAACGATATGCAAAGATCATATCTGATTAAACTTAAATAAGAGAGAGGCTTTTTCTCGCCAGGGTGTTTCTTAGCAACCGTAGAATTTTTTTTGAGCAAGTAGTTTTTCAAAATTTCAGAGTTCAACATTCAATTTTTCCAATGATTCGGACTTTCGCTACGGAAATCCGAAAAAAATTTCCATTTGCATAGATTTTTTTACCCGCAGTGCGGGTCAGAGAAGCATTCTGTTCCTCACTCAAATTTCCTCAGAACGTGCTCGAGAGCTTCTTCGATCGAAAAAATTTTCTTCGCATTCATCAAGTTGAAAAGCTTCAGAGATCTTCGTCGTACGAGGCTCAGTAATAACGTCGGTTTGGAGTCACTTTTCCTCCCCTGGAAAAAAACCCTAGCTCAGTGCGAGAAATTTTTTAAGTGTTTAAGAGACCCACTGAGTACAAGGTCGTTCAATTTCCAATCGCAATTTAACCACAACCAACGGTGGTCACCAGCACTTTTGAGAATTTATATTAACGACCGTTCTTTGAGCGATGGAGCCTAGAGTAATGACTAACACTCTCTCCTCAGCTCTTAATCCTTTAGCTCGCTTCTCATTATTCCAGACTACCCCGCTCGAAGTACAGTCGTTCTTCATTTTAAAATTTCAACAGCTACACCTTTGGTGAACTATGACATCAACAAAGTCGTTTAGCTCGCCTTCGATGGTACTACAGCCCACAAGTTCACACCATCGCAAGGGACCGGTTCGTCCTCACCGGTATCGAGCGCGTCCTCAGGTGGCGGATAGAGGGATGTCTCTTTGCACAAGTGCATTGGAGATAGCGGGCTTGCCCGTCGCGGACCAAAATTGGATAGTATAGTTCGTCGAAGGAGGGCGATGCCGGACTGGCCTGGGCATGCCACCGGATAAAACATCAGCCGATACTCCCCTATACTTTGTAATGGCGAGTCGAGGCACCAGTAAAATAACCTCTTGCCCTTCTCCGGTTAACGAATGGGTCTCGCGAAGAGGTTCGCCGACTGCGGTGCGAGTGTAGACGGAGAAAATTTCTCCGGACTCAAAAGGATCCTCACCAACCTATCCCAAAGGACTCCCCTCGACAGGACCAATGGGCAAACAACAACAACAACAAGTACGGTCATTCTTCATTTTGAAATTTCAACAGCTACACCTTTGGTGAACTATGACATCAACAAAGTCAAAAGAAGCAGAGGCTCATCAGTTGGGACCAGCTACTGGGCAATAAATCACCTAAACCTCCTTCAAAACTAGCGAACTAGTTTTCAATTAGAGACGAAAAATTAATACAAACAAACAAAATTATGAAAACCTTGACTCTGGCTTTTATACCGGCATTGTGCCGCATTTCGGAAATCTTCTCCAAAGAACTCAGCATTAAACGGCGATGACGAAACTTTCCATACCATGAAAACTCCCAATTCCTGCAAAAATTTCAGTTGAAAGACTCAAAATAACTTCTTCCCACAAATCGAATGGAATCTTTCTTCGAAAATCGATGAACAATCTTAGCCTACGTGTCTCACACAGCTTCTGAATTGTCATCGATGAACAATCATAGCCTACGTGTCTCACACAGCTTCTGAATTGTCTCAGACAACACACACAAAATTAACACTGTCGTTATAAAAAGTCTGAATCAGGGTGTTTCTTAGCACCCACACAACTTTTTTCGAGCGCACAGATTTTTTTTTAAATTTCAGAGTTCGACATTCAAATTTTCCAATGATTTTGACTTTCCCTACGAATAATCCGAGAGAAATGTTTTTCCAAGCGCCTAGATTTCAATATTTTTCGGGGTTTTTGAAGAACGCATAGATTTTTGTAACCTGCAGTGCGGGTCAGAGAAACATTCTGGTCTGAATAAACTCTAAACAAACTAAGTAAAATAGTCCGCAACAAGCTTGTACTTCCGATCTCTATTTCTCTACTCTCCCACTTTTGCGCTAAAGGTCACTTTTTCATGACATCTATCACAGGTGAAATGGTATCAAGGTTATTTTCAAGGGGTCTTTGAAAGTATTGTTACCCTGAACCTCTATTTTCACGAATTTCTCGAATTAAACTCAAAAGTTACTGTAAATAGAGGCCCAAATATGGCAAAAAATGGAAAATGACTCACGAATTGATGACTTCATCCGATACCCTAGGCGACATTTTCTCCTTGTTTAGGATGAGAATGAGATTCTTTCCATCCTCTGACATGGACGCTTTTTCTGCGCCATATCCACCCGGCACAGTCTGCAAGCAGGGGTTAAATGGAGCCGCCCAATTTGGGTTTACATGTATCCGCCGCTCTTTTTGAATGGGGATGAAGGAAAAGTTTGAAGGAAAAAAAACAAGAGGGGATGAAGGAAAAGGGTAAGAAAAGAGGGAGTTTTTTTGTCAATAGTGTGTTTACATGTATCCGACGACGGGACCGATCCGGTCACTATTTAACCTATGTCTGCAAGTCAAATCTCTCTGACCATCATACATTTTTCTTCACGCGGAACCCTGGCGTGGCGCAATAATAGTGTGGCGCAATATGTCTTGATTTTCCAACAGGTTGTTGTTGTTGTTGTCTTGCCCATAGGTCCTGTCGAGGGGAGTCCTTTTGGGATAGGTTGGTGGTGAGGATCCTTTTGAGTCCGGAGAGATTTTCTCCGTCTACACTCGCACCGCAGTCGGCGATCCTCTTGGCGAGACCCATTCGTTAACCGGAGAAGGGCTAGAGGTTATTTTACTGGCGCCTCTACTCGCCATTGAAAAGTATAGCGGAGTATCGGCTGATGTTTTGTCCGGTGGCATGCCCAGGCCGGTCCGGCATCGCCCTCCTTTGACGAGCTATACTACCCAGTTTTGGTCCGCGGCGGGATTTCTCCCGCTACCTCCCAGCACGAATTCTTCGTAGGGAGGCGTCCCTCTATCCGCCACCTGAGGTCGCGCTCGATTCTGGACTGGATAATCCGGCTCCATCCGTGACAGGCTCTTAAGGCTGTAGAGTCACGAATGGCCACTGTTGCCAGTGTGTTTCGACAGGTCGATCGCTAAAATAGGCTAAAAGTTTCAATTTCAACTCTACGAAACCGGTTGAGTCTGAGTTATGGCTAATGAAACGCTCTATGGTGAAAACTGTGATACATTCATTCTGGGTAGGTCGGTCGCCCTCGACATTTTTTTGCCAGTTGGCAGTTTACTTATGATTAGTGTGCGCCAGTGTTGAATAGTACTCGAATCAGCTATGTTGAAGCATTCACATAAACGCTGGAAACGATCAACAATTTTTTCTCACGCTCTCTTTCTCTTTTCTCCCAGCCTTTTCCGCTTCTCTCGCCTCCTCCATATAACTCACATCAAGAGAAGTGCATGCAAACCATCTTTTGACCAGTCACATTCGACCTTTATTTTGCACAATTATTGCCCAAATGCTACCAAGTTTGACCGATTCACCGGAAAAATCAACAAAAACCGAAGGGGGTTGAAAAAATTAGATTTTGCTGTTATCCAGACTACATCAGCTGGTTCTACTGGAAGCGGTCCGTATCTCATCCCAAGCGAGCGAGTACCCTGAGATGAGAAGAGAACCACCATGAACCAACCAGTGAACGCTCCTAGGCTCTCTGTAGTAGGTTAAGAGTAGAAATAGAAGCCATACAGACATTATTCAACTCCTTCGCTCGGCTGAATTTGGCCCATTGGTAGCAAAATTGGACCCATCGCCTATTTTTAGATAATCTTTTGTATATATTGAATTGAGGGTTTTCATACTCAAAGAAAACCTTTGGTTTTGCATTTTCTGCCAGCATTTCAAATTCTTTTAACCTGGAGTGTTCAAATTTGTAAATTTTTTAGCTCACAATAATAAAAACATTGGGTCAAAAAACATTAGATTCGGTCTCCTTTGGCACGAACGACAGCTCGGAGTCGCTTTGGGAACGCTTCGATCACTGGACGAAGGTACTTGTCGTCGATCTTCGACCACTCCTCCTGCAGGGATATTTTTAGAGACTCCAGATTCAAGTGAGGATGAGCATTGACTTTGCTCTCAAGGCAGGACCACACGGAATAGTACAGCGGATTGAGGTCAGGCGATGAGGAGGGCCATTCTGCGCTGGAGATGAAGTCGGGAAATGAGCCTTGCACCATGCCTGTGTTCCGATAGCCTTGCGAGCAGGCGCAGAATCTTGATGGAAGACCCTAGGTGTATTACGGTAGTGGTAAGCAGACCAAGAAAGCAATACTTTTCGAAGAATCTGCTGGCGGTAGTATTCTTGATTAATTTTGGCTCCTGGTTCGAACAAAACAAGGGGAGTTTCGCCGGTGGCGGACACTCCGTCCCAAACCATGACTTTTGCAGGATGAAAAACTCTATGCAGGAATCCACCGGTATGATTAGCTGTCTGTGAGTCCCGAGCAAGCACTCGCACATTTTGAGGGTTGTAGGACTCTTCCACAGTGAACAGCTTCTCATCCGAAAAGACTTTCCTAAGGTGAGCACTGTCGCGCGTCCAGAGGATTAGGGCGCGGCACCTTTTGAGTCTTTTCTCTTTGTTCTTCAGAGTTAGGATGGCAGCCTTTTAGAGCGATATGGAGGGAGACTCAAGTCCTCTTCAACGATTCTTTGAAGAGTCTTGCGTGATAAGTTCATCTCTGAGGCCATTTTTTTATGCTACGGCTAGTATTTCGACCGACTCGCTTCCTCATGGCCTCAATCTTGTTAGGGGTGCGCACTAATCGAGGATCACCTCTTCGGGGCAAGTCAGCAAGTATACCGATCTGTTCAAACTTTTTGACTGCTTTTCAGACAAGATTGCGAGAGGCGTTGAGATCCTTAGCGATGCGTGTATTTGATCGACCAAGTGTGTGCAAGTCCACAACTCTCATAGAGCGTGCTCTATGAGAGGCCACCATTCTTTCGAGAATTGATCAAATGATATGAAATTTGAAACATGTAATAAAAACACATGTGAGAAGAACATATGTAAAAATTGAAGCACAGTGTGAACTATAAATTGAATTATAAACGCCGAAAAATTGGTTGCCGAATACATGGACCACCCTTTATAATAATCTTCCTCGCGCTTGTTCCCGCCTCGTGGCAGGGTGCGCGCTACCCTGAGATGCGGAACAGACCTATCCAGATGACAAGGCGTGCTCTGCGATCTGTTTATGCTTTGTTCCGTGCTCTTTGCATTAGAGATCCAGTGCCATACATCCGTTGTTACAAAACTTTCATTATCCCTCTGTTAGAGTTTGCTTCGCCTGTTTGGTCTCCTTACAAGGTTACACTGACTAGGAAAATTGAAAGAGTTCAACATACATTCACTAGGTTACTGTTCATTCGATGCCGTACACAAACATCAGTCCTACCACCTCCTGCGTATAACATGAGACTTAGAATGTTCCAGCTAGAAACTTTGATGTCTCGGAGAACTAAAACCCACATTTTGTTCGCTTATAAGATTCTTAACGGTTTCTTGGATATTCCAATTAGTAGAATGTATACCTTCAAGCCATGTCATGGTCGTACTTCCAGATACGCGTTCCACATTCCTCGGTCACGTAGGCTACCATTATTCAACTCGTTTGCATTACGGTCCGCGAGATATTATTGCAAGCTACCGCCTAGTATAGTATCCGCCCCTAATGTTCTGACTGTTAAAGATAGACTGAGCTCTGTTGATGTTCTTAGTTTGCTCGATATAAATGTAGCTGATCTTTGACTTTCAATTTGTTTCTCTCTCTTTACTTTACTTTCATGAATTTCTTGTGATGTTTAAATTGTATTCTATGATAGCTCGGTTTCCCTCACTCCGTTTATTTAACATGTGTTCTGTGATAAGTTCAAGCTCACTATATACAATGTGCTGTCACATTTTGAATAATGTATGAATAAATAAATAAATAAATAAATAAATAAATCCTGGTAGAACCAGTTGCTACCCATTAGATCACTGCTAGTTTGAATAGCAGCAGTTAAGAGAGTCAAATTCGTGCCAAAGCATTACCAATACATCTTAACCCTCTTGGTTTGGGTGCATCTATCCGGGGGTGAACTTGGGACTCTTCGCATCTCTTACACATAGATAAAAATAATAAACTATCTAGCCATCGGAGTGTTTTTTTCTCTCGATTATAGCCTTTTCCTCCCTTTGAACACACTTTTCACGGTTTACCATCCCAAACCAAAAAATTCCCTGACTTCAAGTCGCAGCAAGATTCTACGCCCAAGCTCTGGCTGGTTCACCGCATCGTAGACGAATCCCTTGTACAGACCAGTTGTTTGAATCTGCAAGTTTTACTTACCAACTTATTTCACAATACTTTTTACTCCTCATAAGAAATAGAAATCATCAGTATGTTTCACACTTTCCTCAAGTGTGCGGACCAGGGTTGCACATTTTTCGTTTTTCCGGTTTTTCGACATTTTTTCGAAAAAAAAGTTTTTCTCGAAAAAGGTCTTTTTCTCCTTTTTTTTCGATTTTTTTGTTTAAAAAAAATTTATTCTCCGTTTTTCGAATTTTTTCGTCTATTTTTTTCGTTTTTCAACTTTTTTTTAGCCTGGTGCGGACCGAAGAAAAAAGTGCGAATGCATCATGCTTAAAACAGACAAATTTGAAAGAAAAAGAAAGTGGGAGTTATAAAAAATCCAATCAAGATTTTTTCTTTAAAAAACCATAGACTTCATACCAGTTTTTTTCCTCTTGAAACCGCTTTGAAATCTATGCGCTATCCAAACAAAAAGCTATATCACAAAGTCTCTATTTGTATGGTATTCTCTCTTTCTCATCGCTTGCTTTCGGACTCTCTGGAAGTCTGCAGTTCCCTATTAGATCACTCTTTTTGATCTACAAGTTTTTCTTTTTGATCTACAAGTTTTTCTTTTTGATCTACAAGTTTTTCTTGGGTAGTTCTACGATTTTCGGTTCAGTCTGTTTCATATGCTTCAAGAAGAAGAGCAAATTCCCTTAGAATGAAAAAATAACACTTTTTTGAAACAGAAACATTAAACTAAATCAATTTTCACTTCTTGAATAAGCGGTATGATCAGAACCATCCCTTTTCTTCAATTCGAAAAAAGAAATGTCTGAGTCGTTAGAGTCAAAAAGAACCCCCTGTTAATGGACTGAGCTGTTCGCACACTGAAATGATTGTCGGAATCCTCTTCCGCAATCAGAAACAACTCGTGGCTGGTACTTGTCGCCACCCAATACACTAGAAGTTTGTCGCGCTGGAATTTGAACGATCGAAGGTTGAATACTATTCAATTATAAGTAAACCCCTTTTAAACCTCCTAAATACTTCTACCCTCCTAGGGGGCTGCTCTTATAGTGGTAGCAAAGGTCCCCGACAACTTGGGTGTCATATTGGTTACATAGTTTTCCGCCTACTCGGATCTTCAAATGGCTATTTCAGCTTTCGAAACCACTTCAATTAAATCACAAAAAAACCGGATTCTACCGAGCCCGTTAACTAGGGGTTTTCTCCGTTCTAAAGATTACTCACTATTTTTACAGTGTACCATTTTTTCCAATCGCCTTCATGTGTTAAAGTTTGAAGGAACTTTGTTCCAAGTTCCTCTTTCGATCAAGCAGTTACAGAACCTCAAAACTGTGAACTATTGAAACCTTTTTGGTTCGTGTAGATTGTATGTCTGGAGGGAAATCAAAGTTGAGACTAGTGAAAAAGAAAAGGTTCATAAATGCATTTACAATTTGATTGACAAAATAGATCATAGGAATTTAAATTTTATCGCAGAGCTCACTAAATATTGTGGAAAGTAGCTAAAGCGTACTTACCTTGAACCCGTCGACGTAAATGATTAGCTCGGGAGGCTCCTCTTCGTGTTCCCTAGCTAGGCATTTGAGAGTTGTACCCGAAAGATACATCGCGTACTGTAACACGAAATATATGTACAATGGAAGAGAAGGGGCGAGAAGTTTAGGCCGTGAGGCCTCGCCATTTTACTTAGCAAAAATTCAAAATTTCACCCACATAAAGAGAACATATGTAACAAAGCAACTTATACATAAATGTGCGCTCATACTTAGAACTTTCAAGTTCAAGAATCTTTTTCTATATAAAAATATTTTCGTTAGTATGTAACGTCCGTCCTCAAATAGAATACTGTTCTAATATGGTCACTTCATCAAAAACTTTCGAGAGAACTTTTTGAGAAAGTTTAACGTAGCTTCGCTAAACAAGTTTGTCGAAGATCAAGATTGCCTGAAATGAGCTATGAAGAGAGATTACAGTATTTCCAATTATATACTCTCGAAGATCAAAGAATCGATGCAGATCTCACTATGACTTTCAAAGTATTGACTCGGAAAACATCAATCTGCCCTCGACTATATGCTGCTTGAGCAGGCATAGTTACCATACTAGGTCTCATAAATACACCATACCGGGGACCAAGTTCAGGTCTGTCAAGTTTTCGAACATATTACCGGTTCTAGTTACAGTGATACGGAACAATTTAGCAGAAACTGCATTCTCGTCGAACAGTGTACAAGCCTTTAGATCTAGAATTCAGCCTTTTTGTTTTTTTTTTTACATTTTGAGTCTAACACGTTAACTTAACCTATCCCAAAAGGACTCCCCTCGACAGGACCTATGGGCAAGACAACAACAACAACAACACGTTAACTTTTCTCACTTAAAAAAAAATCACGCTTTCAGTGGAGCTGCATTTGTGACAATGCTATGATCGTCTGCATCCTCTCTTTTACATCACACGCTCTTTCAAAGGTCTGCCGTTACCTCATGACTAGTTATTCATTCATGACTATTATTTTGATATACACGTTCCTCCTGCGCGTTGGGAGAGACATCCTGATTCGAATACAGAAAAGCTCAAGTCTCGTCTGAGATTGTACAGGAGCCTGTTGTTGTTGTTTGCCCATAGGTCCTGTCGAGGGGAGTCCTTTGGGATAGGTTGGTGAGGATCCTTTCGAGTCCGGAGAAATTTTCTCCGTCTACACTCGCACCGCAGTCGGCGATCCTCTTGACGAGACCCATTCGTTAACCGTAGAAGGGCAAGAGGCTATTTTACTGGCGCCTCGACTCGCCATTACAAAGTATAGTGGAGTATCGGCTGACGTTTTATCCAGTGGCATGCCCAGGCCAGTCCGGCATCGCCCTCCTTTGACGAACTATACTATCCAATTTTGGTCCGCGACGGGCAAGCCCGCTATCTCCAATGCACTTGTGCAAAGAGACATCCCTCTATCCGCCACCTGAGGACGCGTTCGATACCCGTGGAGATACACCGGTCCCTTTCGATGGTGTGAACTTGTGGGCTGTAGTACCATCGAAGGCGAGATGGATTTTCCTGTATGGCGCTTGCCCGGCTCTTTAATCGCGAATACGAGCCATGACATTTTGTATACCTAACTATTTGTATTTCTTTCAAAAATGTTTATCGAAAAGCTGATTGACTTACTTCTCTATTAAAGTCAGATGTGACATATATTTTCCTCTGAATGCCCGCCTTGACAAAGTCGGTACTGATTTCATAATAAAGGTCCCCGCAAGCTGAAACGCAATCATCCATAATACAATCAGAATACAAAGTTTATATATTTAAAAAAAAAAACACGACCAGGGTTTGACATTGCCCTGATTACAAGTTCTCGTTCGTGTGTTAGTTCAAAACTATTCAGTACAAAGAGCGCTGATGTTATTACAAACTCAGTTCGTTTCTTATATTTTCAGTTGATTCTTTTTGTGCATCTTCGAAGAAAAAACAATACTTCTCTCATAGTTTTAACAGAAGATTCTTTCCTTTCGGAGAGGAAAGAGAAGAATGCCTTGATACATTTGGGGCGTTATTAGCAAAGTATTTTTCTAACTCATACTGAGAGCAGGGGTTAAATAGTGACCGGATCGGTCCCGTCGGCGGATACATGTACACACACTATTGACAAAAAATTTCCTCTCTTTTCTTACCCTTTTCCTTTATCCCCTTTTCTTTTGTCCTTCAAACTTTGAGCGGCGGATACATGTAAACCCAAATTGGGCGGCTCCATTTAACCCCTGACTTAGAGTAGAATCTCTGAGCGAGTCTAAGCGCCATGTAATCATAATCATATTATGATTACCCCTTTTTGGTGTAGGTAATTTTAGTGTAAGGGCGACGTTTCTCGAACTTTCTCTAATCAAATTTAGGTTTCTCCTAAAATATTTTAGGCCCACATTCGACACGTCGCTGCATTTGTTGTGTTGTTTTTTCGTTGTTTTATGTTATGTTAAGCTTTATAAGTTATTTTTGAGGTTAATAACTTATTATGCTTAAGTTATATATTTTCTCTTTTATCTTACCATTCTTACTCGGTCTTTCGTCCGGTAGGAAACATTTTTTCTTTTTCTTCTTCTTAACCTTATCACTCAATATAGTTTTAGAAGTCTGTCTTCTTCGTCTTCTTCCGCGCGCGCGTTTCTGTCACCTATGTTTCTAGAACATAGGTTTAATTACCCAAGTTTGAGGTACGTCCTGTTGCACGTAGCAGATCTCAATCGCTCGTCGATCTCAACCGCTCATCTAAGTTCCGGAAGAAGGCAGTCAAGCCGTCGGACAGGCGCGAAGTTAGCTTACTAGGACTAGTTAGATAGTGATCCGGGTAACGTAACGTAAGTTACTCACTTCTTTATTCTCACTTATAGTTTTCGGGTTCTATTAACTTCTTCCTCTCTCTTCATTCTTCTCTCTTAATTCTTCTCTCTTCATTCTCTCACCATAAATTTCATTATCTCTTAATTGGTTCTTTCTCTCTTCTCTCTTCACAATTCTCTCTCTCTCTTAATCACTCCTTGTCCTTCTCTATCATTTATTCTTGTTAGTTGGTTCGTTATTTAATCGTTCGTTGGTTCTGTGAATAAACCTGTAAAGGCTATCTTTGGAAGTCCCGCGTGGCAGGCAAGACAAGAAACGGCTTTCAAGCCCGAATTGTATCTTAAAGAATTCTGGTGTCCTTGAGGGAGTATCCCTTGACATCCAGATCTACCACACATTACCGAAAAGACTTTATACGCTATACGTTCACTATTTTTTAGCGCACGCTTTCAGTCTTTTTGCAAAGTCTGCCATTACTTCATCAATACTTTTATCCGGGTGTTTCTATAACCCGCACAGCTGAAATCTATGCGCTTTCAATCTACAAATCTATGCGCTTTCTGAAAATGGCTTGTGAGACAAATTACCTGTTCGTGCGTTCTCTATTTTTCATCGCAAGTTTTAGGTCTCATTCAGAATTCTTCTATTCCCTCTAGGGTGTTTCTTACCACCCGCATAATTTTTCTCGAGCGCATAGATTTCCAGAATTCAAAAGTTTGGAATTTTTTACTTCAAAGATTTAGAATTTTCCTAGGTAAAAATCGAAACTTTCTTCTTTCGAGTGCATAGATTTGAATGTTTTTCGGAATTTTTGAAGAGCGCATAAATTTTTTTCAACCGCAGTGAGGGTGGAAGAAACACTCTGATTCCCTCTCCCTCATGATTGGTTTTTTCCTCTATCTAGAAGCTTTCTATGGCAGGTGGTGAAAAGTAGTTTGAAATGTTCTTATATAAAAAGAGAATACATCAAGGTTCCAAGTCAAAAATTTTGTACCATCCTGGAATAGTCCTTCTCCTGTTAATTTCCCACCCATACTATTGATTCCCTTCTCTCTCTCTCAAAAAAACGGGAAAAAAGTTTAAATTTTTTTTAAATAATCAATTTCGAGAGAGAAGAAGAAATAAATGTAAATAGATATATGTTGTAAGTAAGGTCATTGTTGCCTGAGCCAAAACCAAGAAGAACTCGTCTACCCAACAGAAGATCTTCAACGGGCAACCACAGCAATAACGTACCACCCGCAAAACTTTTATATCGGAAAAGACTAGTTATAGGAGAAAGGTCGATTTTACAGAGAGTGCATAAAAAGAAATTTCATACCAACAGACAATTCTCATCGATAAGTTTCTAAAGACTGCTTAGAATTCACCCACAGTGCGGGTTAGAGAAGCATTCCGGTCCAATTGTGACGTTATTTCATCTGCTTCATCATTGTGCGATTGCTTCAGGGTGTTTCTTAGCACCCGCACAACTTTTTTCGAGCACATAGATTTTTAAAATTTCAGAGTTCAACATTCATTTTTTCAGATGATATGGACTTCCTCTACGAAAATCCGAGATAAAAAATTTTCCAAGCGCATAGATTTTTTCTACCCGCAGTGCGGGCCAAAGAAACATCCTGGATTGCTTCAAGACAAGATGAAAAAGCTTTCTGGAACATCCAAACGAACCAGCCTCCAACAGATCTTTTCGATTCGGTTTCTGCTCCCTCTTCAAACGGAGAGAGTTCACCCATTTTTCTTTAAACTTCCCGAAAACGACGACCGACTCCTGGAAACTCATTTGATTGTATCGATCGAGAGGAAGGAGAACATATGAAAAGAAAATTATCCCTCAATATAGGCCCATTCACAGCCCTTTCATGCAGAAACTTGACATGTATTAGTATTGTGACCTAGGAAGGTCTATTGGTTACTCACTCAATCTCTGGGTCAGGGATGGCTGGGTTCGATTCCACCAAGAGGACTAGTTTTCGCCCATATCACAATTCAAGCACATTCATCTTCAGCAATGTTCAACTTGGCTCCTAGCAGACCATTTCCAACATTTTGAGACCATACCGCTTAGAATATTCGTTTCGGTTCTACAAGTCCAACTTTCTGGGTCCAACATTATCGAGAACTCAAAGAATATTTGATTTCTGCGCGATTGTACGATTTGAGTTTTAGGTCTTTGACCGGTCGTTATGAATTTTCGCTCCACGACAGCCGATCACCCAACTGTTCGTACCCCCAACTTTTTGCAACAACGACTTCTCACACGCCCGGGTCCCATTCATGAATGAATGCCCTTTTTTCCTGTTAGGAACTGTTTAATCCGGTCTAATTGGTTCCAAAACAGGTTCCAATTGCCTATGAAAAGCCATCATAAGTTTTATTGACTCTACTTATAATTGATCCTTGGAAAATTCATATGAATTACTTGAGATTTTTATCCATTGAAGTCTAGATCTCGACATGGTTTTTATCCATTGAAGTCTAGATCTCGACATGGTTTTTATCCATTGAAGTCTAGATCTCGACATGGTTTTTATCCATTGAAGTCTAGATCTCGACATGGTTTTTATCCATTGAAGTCTAGATCTCGACATGGTTTTTATCCATTGAAGTCTAGATCTCGACATGGTTTTTATCCATTGAAGTCTAGATCTCGACATGGTTTTTATCCATTGAAGTCTAGATCTCGACATGGTTTTTATCCATTGAAGTCTAGATCTCGACATGGTTTTTATCCATTAAAGTCTAGATCTCGACATGGTTTTTATCCATTGAAGTCTAGATCTCGACATGGTTTTTATCCATTGAAGTCTAGATCTCGACATGGTTTTTATCCATTGAAGTCTAGATCTCGACATGGTTTTTATCCATTGAAGTCTAGATCTCGACATGGTTTTTATCCATTGAAGTCTAGATCTCGACATGGTTTTTATCCATTGAAGTCTAGATCTCGACATGGTTTTTATCCATTGAAGTCTAGATCTCGACATGGTTTTTATCCATTGAAGTCTAGATCTCGACATGGTTTTTATCCATTGAAGTCTAGATCTCGACATGGTTTTTATCCATTGAAGTCTAGATCTCGACATGGTTTTTATCCATTGAAGTCTAGATCTCGACATGGTTTTTATCCATTGAAGTCTAGATCTCGACATGGTTTTTATCCATTGAAGTCTAGATCTCGACATGGTTTTTATCCATTGAAGTCTAGATCTCGACATGGTTTTTATCCATTGAAGTCTAGATCTCGACATGGTTTTTATCCATTGAAGTCTAGATCTCGACATGGTTTTTATCCATTGAAGTCTAGATCTCGACATGGTTTTTATCCATTGAAGTCTAGATCTCGACATGGTTTTTATCCATTGAAGTCTAGATCTCGACATGGTTTTTATCCATTGAAGTCTAGATCTCGACATGGTTTTTATCCATTGAAGTCTAGATCTCGACATGGTTTTTATCCATTGAAGTCTAGATCTCGACATGGTTTTTATCCATTGAAGTCTAGATCTCGACATGGTTTTTATCCATTGAAGTCTAGATCTCGACATGGTTTTTATCCATTGAAGTCTAGATCTCGACATGGTTTTTATCCATTGAAGTCTAGATCTCGACATGGTTTTTATCCATTGAAGTCTAGATCTCGACATGGTTTTTATCCATTGAAGTCTAGATCTCGACATGGTTTTTATCCATTGAAGTCTAGATCTCGACATGGTTTTTATCCATTGAAGTCTAGATCTCGACATGGTTTTTATCCATTGAAGTCTAGATCTCGACATGGTTTTTATCCATTGAAGTCTAGATCTCGACATGGTTTTTATCCATTGAAGTCTAGATCTCGACATGGTTTTTATCCATTGAAGTCTAGATCTCGACATGGTTTTTATCCATTGAAGTCTAGATCTCGACATGGTTTTTATCCATTGAAGTCTAGATCTCGACATGGTTTTTATCCATTGAAGTCTAGATCTCGACATGGTTTTTATCCATTGAAGTCTAGATCTCGACATGGTTTTTATCCATTGAAGTCTAGATCTCGACATGGTTTTTATCCATTGAAGTCTAGATCTCGACATGGTTTTTATCCATTGAAGTCTAGATCTCGACATGGTTTTTATCCATTGAAGTCTAGATCTCGACATGGTTTTTATCCATTGAAGTCTAGATCTCGACATGGTTTTTATCCATTGAAGTCTAGATCTCGACATGGTTTTTATCCATTGAAGTCTAGATCTCGACATGGTTTTTATCCATTGAAGTCTAGATCTCGACATGGTTTTTATCCATTGAAGTCTAGATCTCGACATGGTTTTTATCCATTTAAGTCTAGATCTCGACATGGTTTTTATCCATTGAAGTCTAGATCTCGACATGGTTTTTATCCATTGAAGTCTAGATCTCGACATGGTTTTTATCCATTGAAGTCTAGATCTCGACATGGTTTTTATCCATTGAAGTCTAGATCTCGACATGGTTTTTATCCATTGAAGTCTAGATCTCGACATGGTTTTTATCCATTGAAGTCTAGATCTCGACATGGTTTTTATCCATTGAAGTCTAGATCTCGACATGGTTTTTATCCATTGAAGTCTAGATCTCGACATGGTTTTTATCCATTGAAGTCTAGATCTCGACATGGTTTTTATCCATTGAAGTCTAGATCTCGACATGGTTTTTATCCATTGAAGTCTAGATCTCGACATGGTTTTTATCCATTGAAGTCTAGATCTCGACATGGTTCACGTTAAAAAGGCCGTACGGATCAAAAAAGAAACATAAATATCTATTTTATCTACACTTGTCAGTGCAAAAAACTTAGTGAAACAACCAGTCACCTAATCATTGTTTCAGATCACAATTTTTGGGGTGAATCAACAAGCGGATAATTTGATCGATAAAACAAATTTTTAGCTCTTCAGCATTTGTCGTGAAGTTAAAATGACCTTTCATCCGCGGGGGGCTCAAGAATCTCTCACCTTACTGCCCTTCATTTTTGTTTGCTTCTCATTATTCCAGGCCCCCGCTCAGCTGATCGGTCTTTTTTGGGCAATTCAGGTGAACTAAGAACAATTCATAGTTTACCAACCAAACAGAGAAGCGATACTCATCAAGAAATTTAAAAAAATCTTCGTAAATCAAGTATTTGTTATTTAAAAATAACTAGATGACTCACTGATAAATCGGTTTGCATCCAAAAAAGTGTGAACATTTCTCCAACATAGAAATCAATGACATCATCAATCTGAAAACAACGCCAATACTTTTTCGTTCCATAAAATCCTAGAAATCTTTGTGTTAGAAAAAACAAAGTTTTTTCTCAATCAACTTTAATCACCTAAATATTGTAATCGTCTCTTATTTGTTGTGTTTTTCTAGTGAATCTTTCCTGGTGAAATTGTGTTTTCTCGTGATTCAGAGGAGAAAAAAGCATGCCGGAAGCTAATAATACTTCAAGTTATATAGTTACCCTTTTCTAACGATAAAAAAACTTGAGCTCAAACAACAATTCAAAACCAGGGATCTAACAACGTTGTTCAATAAGCCAACAGAAACTACCGAAACTCTAAAAGGTTTCGTAGCGTAAGATCACCAGAAATTAGTATTCAATCAATTTCATTGTTAGATCCATATTTTCTAGTTTACATAAATTTTCCCATTCTTTCACAACTTCATTCATATTTATTGTATACTTTGAAATCATTTTGTTAACCAAATCTACAACTTCATGACCTTTATCAATACGCTTAAAAGATTAATAAATCAATAACATTGGTGTCTCCTATGTCCAGGGGTTTCGGTCTGCTGTAGACTTTATTATTCTCGGCATCTCCATAGACAGCTTTCGCGTGGCCCGTGAAATATAAGCCGTTCTCGGTCAGGAAAATAGAATGTGTGATGCCAACGCGGAACTTTAATAACTGCAAATCGGGCTGATTGAGAAGTTGTTGCACGATCGCTCTCTCTCCCATCCTATTTAAGCAGCCCACGCGTTAAATGAGACCCGTCTAAGACTTGTTCGTACGCGCTAAGCGAGTTGAAAAAGGGATGAGGAGAGGCAAAAGGAGTGGAAAGAGAAGTAGAGTAAAAGTAAAATAGAACGGAAGGAGAAGATAATGTATATCATCCTCGGTGTGAACATGTATGCGCAAACATAGCCAGGGGTTAAATAGTCATGTCAGACGTTCTATCGGCGGGCCTCTGTTTTTCCAGATCATAAGGGGGACTATTATGTAAAACAAAAAAGTCCCCCCTTATGAGTTAAAAGACAGACGCCTGCCTAAGTTCTAGAACAGATGCCCGCCGACAGGCGACCGGACATGACTGAATAACCCCTACCATAAATTGCTCACTCACTCACACTTCACCTTTACCCCTTTTTTATTTCAGAAAATTCCCCAATTTTCAGACTCTAACCCTATTTTTGCCTTCTTTTGCTTCCAGTCCTTCACTGTTTGGAAAAAAAGCTTGACAATAAGTGATTCCATGAAACCTATTCCCTTTATAATCACCCAGGAAGTTTTTCGTAATCAAAACTAATCTTTTTTTGTTGTCAAAATTCAAGTTCACCAAGATCTGCCAATGAACTTAGTAAAAGATTTAAAAACTTGGTTAATACAACCTAATCTGACCATTCTCAATCATTAAAGGCATAGATCATTAGATAAAACGATCACCAACATTATCTCGAGATTTCCAACCAATTGATTTGATATTGAAAAAAAATCTGCGAATAATAGATAAGCAAGCCTAGCAAGCGGGATACAAAAATTTAGCAATTATGTAATAGCAATGAGGCAACTTCTATAATTTCCTAAAAAGTGCTAGTATTTCAACGTTAAAAAAAGTGAATATGAGATTGAGAAATGTTCTACATGAAAACAGTACATCTACACCCTGGAACCAGGGGTTAAATAGTGACCGGATCGGTCCCGTCGGCGGATACATGTACACACACTATTGACAAAAAAACTCCCTCTCTTTTCTAACCCTTTTCCTTCATCCCCTCTTCTTTTTTCCTCCAAACTTTGAGCGGCGGATACATGTAAACCCAAATTGGACGGCTCCATTTAACCCCTGCCTGGAACGGAACTTGACTTCACTAACTTTTTCCTTATCGAAGCATGAATTAATCTCAAAATTTTCAATAGGCTTCTTGCTCGCCAAACCGAGGTTGCCGAACTGATTTTCACCTTTTCCGACGACGTAATACAATTCTGAAACGACTTTCTTCTGAAACGGTCACATAGAAATAAGATACATACGCAAAAACGGATATCCTTTGAATATTGAGAAAAAACACTTTCGCCATTCTCCACTCAATTACCGCGAAATTAGACTGAAAAAAGTGAATGCCAAAGACTTGACTAAGTGGCACACTGAGAGACAGCTAGATAATACTCACTATTCCAGCCCTTGACTAAGTGGCACACTGAGAGACAGCTAGATAATACTCACTATTCCAGCCCCAAAAGACTCCGCCTAGTTTTAAAGATATTTAGACCCAACTCTTCTTACTTCTAAATCTGGCCTTTTTCAACTAAGGGTTTTATTATGATGCGTCCAAAAAACTCAAAAACCCGCCGAAAAAAAAACGCTCGAGCATAGCCCAGCGGATTGTAATAAAGAAAATTGGTTTTTTACTAAAAGTTCTACCATCGAAATGATAACAGACCCGCATAAGTCCAAAACATAGGTTCGTAAATATTCGGTACGCCTCGATCATTTAATACCCGTTTTCACCCTTTCGCTCGTCTTCTCATCATTTTCTTCTCAATTTCACCCGTCCTTGAACTGACTTTTTGTTTTCGGCGGAATACACATGTTGCACTGCACAAAGTTCTCGTACATGACCAGCCGTGGAAAAGGCCGTTTTTGCCCATCCATCACAGATATCAACTTCATCATCACATACACGGGAAACCTATCCACGCCCTGGTTAATCAAAATGGATTTGGTTACAACCGTGGAAATGAACCACCTTCTACGCGTTTGTCTTTTTGATTCACACGGTCCGATTTATATATTGCAACAAGATGTTGCTTTCATATGAGCTGATAGTGATGAATGATTTATTGCAGAGTGCGATTTGAATTTCAGATATAAGAGGTAAAATTCACATTGTTGTCATTTCACAGGCATTTCACTTTTTCATAGAAAAATGTGAAAAAATTTAAACGGGTTTTCAAGAAAATGAAATAGTGCTCTTTGAAAAAAGCTGATGAGAAAACTTCTCTGCTCCTATGTCACTCTATAAATATATCTTTCCATCCATCCATGCAGGGATTAACACATCCTTCTATCCTATCACACCTATCCATCTACCAATACAGCAGAATGTTTCTTTCACCCGCACTGCGATTTAAAAAGATCTATGCGCTCTTCAAAAAGTAAGAAAAACATACAAATCTATGCACTAGAAAGAAGAAATTTTTTGATTTTTACCTAGGAAAATTCCGAATCTTTGTAGAAATAATTCTAAACTCTTTCAAATTCTGAAAATCTATGCGCTCGAGAAAAATTATTCGGGTGGTGTGAAACACCCCACTATACAGCCATCTATTCATCCACCTATCTATCTATCTGTTTATCTATCTTTCTATCTTTTCATCAACCTATCCATCTATTTATCAATCTATATAACTATCTACATATCTATCTTTCCATGCATCCATTTATCGACTAACATCGATCTATCTACCTATCCACCTATCTATAAATCTATTCACCAATCTATATATGTATTCATCTATCCTTCTATTTTTCCGTCTTAGGTATCGGAGGTTTTCGCTGTCTAGCATGAACTGGTAGTTTACGGACGATTAGTGTTTTGATCTACAAACTCCAGCGCGGGTCGTATGAAACAATTTGAATGCACTTCTTAAATTTTGATTTTTTTGGTGTTATCTGCTCTACGACACTTCAGACTGAAATTTACAAATTTCCAGCGCTCAGGCGTCTTAGCAGGCTGTTCGAATTTTCGTTCCAAAAACTTTTTTTATGGTGAGAAAACGGAAGAAATGATTATTCTTCGTACTACAGTTTTTATGTAGCTTGCGCTCTACTTTTAGATCCCATAGACTCTTGTTAATTAATGGCTCTATTTTTCGATCCCATAGACTTTTGTTGATTAACGAACCACAGGTTAAATCTGTCTTGATTTCTCAATACGTTGATCGCTAAAGTAGTCTAAAAAATTCCAATTTTAATTTTACGAAACCGGTTGAGGCTGAGTTATAACTGAAGAAACGTTCTATTTGTAGAGAGGAATGGAAATTTTTCACTTTCACTTCTAGCTGATAAAACTTTGATACATTCCTTTCGAATGAGAAAGAGGGTCGGTAGGTCGGTCGTCCTAGAAATTTTTTTAGCCAGTTGGCAGTTTACCTATGTAACGAGCCCACTGTTACCAGCAGCAATAGAAGCGTATAGATAAAAAATACTGAGCATTTCGGAACAGATTACTTCAGAGCATAGGTGAAATACCAACTGGCAAAATTGTTTTAGGGCGACCGACCTACCGACCTTCTCCCTCACTCGAAATGAATGTATCAGAGTTTTCACAGCTAAAATTGAAAGAAAAAATTCTTTGCTCTGCACAATAGAATTTTTCATCAGCCATTACTCAGCCTAGAGCGGTTTCGTGAAGTTAAAAGTGAAACTGTTAAACTACTTTAGCGATCGACCTATTGAAAAATCAAGACAAATTTTACCTATGCTTTAGAGAGATACCGACAGCCAGGGGTTAAATAGTCATGTCAGACCTTCTGTCGGCTGGCCTCTGTTTTCCAAATCATAAAAGGGGACCCTTATGTCAAACCAAAAAAGTTTTCGCGGGCCTTTGTTTTTGTTTATCATAAGGGGAGGGAACCTTATGTGAAAAAAAATTTTTTTTTTTAAAAAAAAAGGCGTCTTTCCCTTTTTCTTGCACTCTAAAAAAAACCCTGCCGACAGCGTTCTATGACTAATAGAACATGTCATACAAACAGAGAACTCTTCAAATTAGTTTTCTTGGAGCATAGCTTTAAGCCGCATTGCGCCTTTGACAAAGACCATGGGGCCAACTGGCAGACACTTCATTAGCGCAACACTTCCCTTCAAAGTCTCTTAAATACTGAATCTGCGCGATGGTAACAGGGGTTAAATAGTGACCGGATCGGTCCCGTCGGCGGATACATGTACACACACTATTGACAAAAAACTTCCTCTCTTTTCTTACCCTTTTCCTTCATCCTCTCTTCTTTTTTCCTCCAAACTTTGAGCGGCGGATACATGTAAACCCAAATTGGGCGGCCCCATTTAACCCCTGGATGGTAAGGCTCCTTTCGTTTTTTACAGTAATTTGGAGAAAATTCTACTATTAACCGCTCAAGCTAATCTTACCGTTTTTTAACCATAGTAACTTGTCCAGACTCGTTTTGCAAATATGAGATGGACAGACCTGTTTGAAAAACTCAGTCCTCATCCATTCCGGCTTGTCTTTCAGGTACTCGGCAAGAATGTTTATGCACTAAACATCACCGTTGGATAGGGATTGAGTATTCTACCATCTTTAGGCGAGACTATCCTTTCAAATTATTCGGGTATATGTCATTGTTCACCAACGGTCTAGTGTAATAATCTTCCTCGCGCTTGTTCCCGCCTCGCTCCCCTGAGATGCAGAACAGACCTATCCTGGTAGAACCAGTGGCTGCCTGCTAGATCACTGCTAGTGTGATTAGCAGTAGTGAGGAGAGTCAGATTCGTGCATGAGCACTACCAACATTTCTTAACCCCCTTGGTTTGGGTGGATCTGTCCGGGGTGGGAGTCGAACTCGGGACTCTTTGCACAATGGTCTAACACACTAACCATTATGCCACGCCCGGACACCAACGGTCTAGTGTAACTCTTGAAAATTCATAAATAACGACAGCTCTTCGACAGCGGGAGAGTTTGGAGTGATGAGAAGCGAGCTTTCTTTAGGCGAGACTAGGCGAGAAGAGGTAGAGAGGAGAAAGAACAGCTAGTCATTCTTCTAGACTCCGTCGTTCAGAGAACGGTTGTTTTTCGAGATTCTCAACTGTGCTGGTGACCTAGGATATCTGTTTTCGATATGAATCTCTACATAGGAAACCATTATATTTGTTTCTGTTATAATGAAGTATGAATAAACTTCTGGAGCGCTCACCTTATCCGTTGTTTGAATGTCTCTCTTGATATAGGCGAGGAACAGTTGAGCCATGACTGCCCGCGCTCGTATTGAAATGAATCTGACGTTATCCGTCAGTACCTGTAGGCAGGGGTTTAAAAGTTACCGGATCAGCTATGTTGGCGCATACATGTTTGCGCCCAAATGATCTACATTCTCTTTTCTTTTCGGTTTTATTCAACTTTTCCTCGCTTTTCCTCATCATTTTTTCCAATTCGCTCGGCGCGCAGAAAAATTCCTTAGACCGGTCCAGGGGTTAAATCGTTACCGGACCAGCTATGTTGGCTCATACATGTTCACGTTGCGAATGATCTACATTTTCTTGATCTACAGAATGATCCTTCCTTTCTGTTTCACTTATTCTCTACTTCTCTTTTCACTCTTTTCGCCTTTCCCATCACTTTTCCAACTCGCTCGGCGCGCACAAACATGCCTTAGAACGGTCTTACTTAACGTCTGCCTGTAGGGATTTGATGCTTGAATGAATTTTTTTAAACCTTTGAAAACTTCTTGTAACTATCAGCTGGAGCAGGGGTTAAATAGTAATGTCAGACCTTCTGTAGGCGGACCTCTGTTTTTTCCAAATCTCAAAGGGAGACCCTTATGTAAAACTATATAAAAATTTCACGGCCTTCTGTTTTTAATTATGTGGGGGAACCTATATGAAGTAATTTTTCCACCTCTGGCGGGCGTCTGTGCCTTTTTATTGCACACTAAAAAACCCCTGGACATAAGAAGCGAAAATCATAGCATTTGGAAAGCAAAGTCAATTGGAAACGGCAGTGTGATTAAACGTTAGAAACTGAAAACTTTAAAAAGTGAAAATAATTTTCCTAGAGCTTTCCTGGATAGCCCATAGGTTTCACACAGAGTGCGGGTAAGAGAAACACATTGCTCACAAAAATATATCAAGTATTCGAACTTCGAAGTCGAGAACGGGATTAAATGAACGAATCTTACCGTCTGTTAAAGGGTTTCTGTTTCAAAATTTCGCGGGCAGAGCCAACGCTTACCAAGCTTGTAAAATCTCTCCCGGTCTCCCGCCCGGTCACCAGAAAAAAAAACTTTTTTTATGATGGAAAATATAACAGAAGTTGAACTTTGAGAAGAAAAAAGAACTGAATGTGCTTGAGGTATTTTTTTGTTGTTGAGGTCTTTTGGATATTCAACTCCGGTTTGGCTACGAAACGTGAGGATCAACTGACACTGGGAGACAGTGTCAGTCAACACTGTTGTTAACCTCTGTTCATCGGTCAACCAGGGTCGCCCGGTCATTCGCCCAAAGTTCTTTTTTGTCACACATGCTCGTGAGCAGGAGTTAAGTAGTGATGTCTGACCTTCTGTCTGCGGGCATATGTTTTTCCGAATCATAAGGGGGGACCCTTATGTAAAACAAAACAAAAAAATTTCGCGGGCAGCTGTTTTTTTATCATAAGGGGGGACCCTTATGTCAAAAATTTTTTTCCGTTCTTGGCGGGTGTCTGTACCTTTTTCTTGCCCACTAAAAAACCCCTGCTCGTCAGTTACGGGCACAACCTAACGTGAGACTACATAATTTTTTCCAACAAAAGAAAATAAGCAACGCGGCCGCCCTGCTTCCTCAAATTAGTAAACTGCAGAAAATTATCTGGTGAATCACAGAAAAAAAACCTTAAACCCCTTAAACCTTTAAAAAAAAGTTGGCTTTCGGTGTCCTTCGGGAGTTATTTTTTCAAGTAAGAGTAGCAGGAAAACTAGTAAATCGCAGGAAGTGGTTACTTTCGGAGTAGTTGGTAGGGCAATTTCGATGCTAAGGCCCAATAAAACGACTTTTCATAGCAACTTGCATGTCTCTGTTAACGCGATTTCTCCCTTTCGGCGAACGCATTATGAAAAGAAGTGAAAGAGTCACATTCAGCAAGTGTTCGACTCTCGCGATCATCTGCTCACTCTCGTACGCTCCTTGTGGAAAACCCTTCAAAAAGGTAATTTAATACATGTTCTGAGATGAAATTTTGGAGAAGAGAAAAAATCGAAATTAAAAAAAGAAGCGGAAACTGACCTCAAATTTAACACTTTGGAACACGTTTCGAAGATTTTCCCATTCATTTTCCTTTTCTCCCACTTCGGGATAAGCATACATCACTGCTTCAGAGCCGGTCGATTACTGTTGAACGGTCCCACCTTCAAAGATGATTCAAATCCTATAGGGTTCGAAAAATGAGCTGGATACAGGGGTTTAATAGTGACCGGATCGGTCCCGTCGGCGGATACATATACACATACTATTGGCAAAAAAACTCCCTCTTTTCTTACCCTTTTCCTTCAACCCCTCTTCTTTTTTCCTCCAAACTTTGAGCGTCGGATACATGTAAACCCAAATAGGGCGGCTACATTTAACCCCTGACTGGATACAGCGCAAGACTGGAAAACTCAACTCAACTCAGTAAAGCACTTTTCACGAATATAAAATTCAATTGTGAGATCAGACGATTATATTTGATAAAAACAGAGTAGAGTGAACAGTTGGTTTGTGAGTGTTGAATCAGATGAATTTTTTGTCATATTCTTAAAAGATTGTTATGTCAGGGTCACTTGCGACCAGACAATACCAAAAAGGATTTATTTGGTCTGGAGAAAAATAAAAACGTGGACCAATGAATGGAGAGGGGAGAGGGAGTATCTCTCATTTCCCTTTCTCATCCCTCTCTCTCTCTATATTACTGTATCACGATTAGAATCTCTCGCCGCAGAGACGTACAGTAACGCCCGAAATGTTATCATATATAGATTACTGAACATAACTTTTTCATAAAAAACCGAAAGAAGCTCAAATTCTCTTTACTTGTATTTTTATTTGTCCAACAGTTCGAACCATGACTTGAAACAAAAACTGTATGAATAAAGTTCGCAAAACAAAAAATTATAATAAAAATCATGGAGAAAAAACAGCTTCTTGCATGATTTTACTTGTATTTCGATGTCCAACAGTTCGAACAATGACTTGAAACAAAATTCGTATGAACTAAGTTCAAAAAACAACAAAAAAACTTAACAAAAAAATCATGGAGAAAAAAATTGAAAAATAGAAGGTATACCATTTTAATGTATTTCCTGGAGATAATTAATAAACTTCTCCAAAAGATGTCCGGTACGGTACAGACGCCCAAAAAACTTGTGGAAATTTGAGCTTTGAATGTTATCTTTGAAAAAAGTTATTATCAATAATCTATATATGATAACATTTCGGGCGGTACTGTAGCTGCCTGCGTGAGGGCCATTACTAAAGCACGCCGTGCACGCTGTGTTCGCTGTGCACGCACGCTGCACGCTAAATCATTACTAATGTACGCTGTGTCCATTCGAAAATTCTTAACTCAGCCCCATGCACAGCGTACATTAGTAATGATTTAGCGTGCAGCGTGCGTGCACAGCGAGCACGGCGTGCTTTAGTAATGGCCTGAGTGAGTGATGATTGACTTTTCTCTGCGAGGCACAGTGCACAATTAGACTCTTATTTTTACATTAAAAAATAGTTTTACATCAAAAAACGCTTAGGACTTTAGGGACACCCCCCTACCCGAGGTTCAATGCACTTTAGGGACACCCCCTACCCGAGGTTCAATGCACTTTAGGGACACCCCCCCTACCCGAGGTTCAATGGGTCTGACTTTCAAGAGAGCATACTTGCATAGGGTGCTATAGAACCAATTTTATTCGCTCAAGTTCTCGATATTGAGCAATTGAACTCATCTAACCCATTGCACCTCTGGTAGGGGGTGTCCCTAAAGGGCAAATGTTCCATGTTATTTTATTTGAATTGATTTATAAATCAATTCAAATACTAAAACTCGGTCGCAACTTTGGGCTGTATTCTGAGCAGCGCCGTTGCATAAATTTTAGGCTATCACGGGCATACTTGACGCCAGACAGTGCAGATTGCCTTTTTTTGTTGATACGGTCTCGTTAGCCTAAGCCGTACGGTCTCGTTAGCGTAAAGTTTTACTAAGCCAAGCGTTTTTAAAATAAAAAATTAATTTTTTATGTAAAAGTAATGGCACAATTTAACTTAGGGGGCTCCGCTTTACTTGGGGGGGGGCTCTTTTCGGCGCGTTCAAAAAATGTTTTTTAAAAATGTAAATTTTCTCATGCGGTCTCGTTCGCCTAAGCCGTACGGCCTCGTTAGCGTAAACTTTTTCCTAAGCCTAAGCGTTTTTTTTAACGTAAAAAAAACATTAAAAAAAATAGATTTTAAAAAACCCCCAAGTAAAGCGCGCCACCCCGCCCCCAAGTTAAAATAACCAAATTAATTTTTTAATGTGAAAATAAGAAATTTTTTATTATTTTTTTGGAAAATTTTTTTTTAAAAAAAAATAAAAATAATTTTTTGCTAAATTCTTTTTAACCGGAGTCTGTGATGCACAAAAAATCACCTATGAAGAAAATTTTCGAAACCGGAGCGTTTAAAGCCAATTTTCCGTCTAGTATTCCAATGTCTGCGTCTTGGGTATGCTGCCCTTCAGTATATAAGAACCAAATTTTATCTTTAACAGAGAAGGGAACGCTGCGAGCTATTTCTCTTTTTTTCGAGTTTGAAATAGCTATTTTGAGCACGCGATAAAGCAATATATTCAAATTTACACGGGAACCAGGAAAAAAGAGCGAATAAGCACTGGTTTCAGACGCAACACTGGAACAAAGTTGTGAGTGTGTCTTAGAAATAGTTTTAGTGTGTTTGTTTTATCGCCAAACATTACAGACTGCAATTAGGTGAAATGTATTCAAAACATCGTACTCTCCGTACATTAAATGTTCATAATACTCTTAGTCTAAGAAGAGTCTTAGAGCATAGAATGTAAGTTTTCAGTCTAAGAAGAGTCTTAGAGCATAGAATGTAAGTTTTCAGTCTAAGAAGAGTCTTAGAGCATAGAATGTAAGTTTTCAGTCTAAGAAGAGTCTTAGAGCATAGAATGTAAGTTTTCAGTCTAAGAAGAGTCTTAGAGCATAGAATGTAAGTTTTCAGTCTAAGAAGAGTCTTAGAGCATAGAATGTAAGTTTTCAGTCTAAGAAGAGTCTTAGAGCATAGAATGTAAGTTTTCAGTCTAAGAAGAGTCTTAGAGCATAGAATGTAAGTTTTCAGTCTAAGAAGAGTCTCAGAGCATAGAATGTAAGTTTTCAGTCTAAGAAGAGTCTTAGAGCATAGAATGTAAGTTTTCAGTCTAAGAAGAGTCTTAGAGCATAGAATGTAAGTTTTCAGTCTAAGAAGAGTCTTAGAGCATAGAATGTAAGTTTTCAGTCTAAGAAGAGTCTTAGAGCATAGAATGTAAGTTTTCAGTCTAAGAAGAGTCTTAGAGCATAGAATGTAAGTTTTCAGTCTAAGAAGAGTCTTAGAGCATAGAATGTAAGTTTTCAGTCTAAGAAGAGTCTTAGAGCATAGAATGTAAGTTTTCAGTCTAAGAAGAGTCTTAGAGCATAGAATGTAAGTTTTCAGTCTAAGAAGAGTCTCAGAGCATAGAATGTAAGTTTTCAGTCTAAGAAGAGTCTCAGAGCATAGAATGTAAGTTTTCAGTCTAAGAAGAGTCTTAGAGCATAGAATGTAAGTTTTCAGTCTAAGAAGAGTCTCAGAGCATAGAATGTAAGTTTTCAGTCTAAGAAGAGTCTTAGAGCATAGAATGTAAGTTTTCAGTCTAAGAAGAGTCTTAGAGCATAGAATGTAAGTTTTCAGTCTAAGAAGAGTCTTAGAGCATAGAATGTAAGTTTTCAGTCTAAGAAGAGTCTTAGAGCATAGAATGTAAGTTTTCAGTCTAAGAAGAGTCTCAGAGCATAGAATGTAAGTTTTCAGTCTAAGAAGAGTCTCAGAGCATAGAATGTAAGTTTTCAGTCTAAGAAGAGTCTTAGAGCATAGAATGTAAGTTTTCAGTCTAAGAAGAGTCTCAGAGCATAGAATGTAAGTTTTCAGTCTAAGAAGAGTCTCAGAGCATAGAATGTAAGTTTTCAGTCTAAGAAGAGTCTTAGAGCATAGAATGTAAGTTTTCAGTCTAAGAAGAGTCTCAGAGCATAGAATGTAAGTTTTCAGTCTAAGAAGAGTCTCAGAGCATAGAATGTAAGTTTTCAGTCTAAGAAGAGTCTTAGAGCATAGAATGTAAGTTTTCAGTCTAAGAAGAGTCTTAGAGCATAGAATGTAAGTTTTCAGTCTAAGAAGAGTCTTAGAGCATAGAATGTAAGTTTTCAGTCTAAGAAGAGTCTCAGAGCATAGAATGTAAGTTTTCAGTCTAAGAAGAGTCTCAGAGCATAGAATGTAAGTTTTCAGTCTAAGAAGAGTCTTAGAGCATAGAATGTAAGTTTTCAGTCTAAGAAGAGTCTCAGAGCATAGAATGTAAGTTTTCAGTCTAAGAAGAGTCTCAGAGCATAGAATGTAAGTTTTCAGTCTAAGAAGAGTCTCAGAGCATAGAATGTAAGTTTTCAGTCTAAGAAGAGTCTTAGAGCATAGAATGTAAGTTTTCAGTCTAAGAAGAGTCTTAGAGCATAGAATGTAAGTTTTCAGTCTAAGAAGAGTCTCAGAGCATAGAATGTAAGTTTTCAGTCTAAGAAGAGTCTCAGAGCATAGAATGTAAGTTTTCAGTCTAAGAAGAGTCTCAGAGCATAGAATGTAAGTTTTCAGTCTAAGAAGAGTCTTAGAGCATAGAATGTAAGTTTTCAGTCTAAGAAGAGTCTCAGAGCATAGAATGTAAGTTTTCAGTCTAAGAAGAGTCTCAGAGCATAGAATGTAAGTTTTCAGTCTAAGAAGAGTCTCAGAGCATAGAATGTAAGTTTTCAGTCTAAGAAGAGTCTTAGAGCATAGAATGTAAGTTTTCAGTCTAAGAAGAGTCTTAGAGCATAGAATGTAAGTTTTCAGTCTAAGAAGAGTCTCAGAGCATAGAATGTAAGTTTTCAGTCTAAGAAGAGTCTCAGAGCATAGAATGTAAGTTTTCAGTCTAAGAAGAGTCTTAGAGCATAGAATGTAAGTTTTCAGTCTAAGAAGAGTCTCAGAGCATAGAATGTAAGTTTTCAGTCTAAGAAGAGTCTCAGAGCATAGAATGTAAGTTTTCAGTCTAAGAAGAGTCTCAGAGCATAGAATGTAAGTTTTCAGTCTAAGAAGAGTCTTAGAGCATAGAATGTAAGTTTTCAGTCTAAGAAGAGTCTTAGAGCATAGAATGTAAGTTTTCAGTCTAAGAAGAGTCTCAGAGCATAGAATGTAAGTTTTCAGTCTAAGAAGAGTCTCAGAGCATAGAATGTAAGTTTTCAGTCTAAGAAGAGTCTTAGAGCATAGAATGTAAGTTTTCAGTCTAAGAAGAGTCTCAGAGCATAGAATGTAAGTTTTCAGTCTAAGAAGAGTCTCAGAGCATAGAATGTAAGTTTTCAGTCTAAGAAGAGTCTCAGAGCATAGAATGTAAGTTTTCAGTCTAAGAAGAGTCTTAGAGCATAGAATGTAAGTTTTCAGTCTAAGAAGAGTCTTAGAGCATAGAATGTAAGTTTTCAGTCTAAGAAGAGTCTCAGAGCATAGAATGTAAGTTTTCAGTCTAAGAAGAGTCTCAGAGCATAGAATGTAAGTTTTCAGTCTAAGAAGAGTCTCAGAGCATAGAATGTAAGTTTTCAGTCTAAGAAGAGTCTCAGAGCATAGAATGTAAGTTTTCAGTCTAAGAAGAGTCTTAGAGCATAGAATGTAAGTTTTCAGTCTAAGAAGAGTCTCAGAGCATAGAATGTAAGTTTTCAGTCTAAGAAGAGTCTTAGAGCATAGAATGTAAGTTTTCAGTCTAAGAAGAGTCTCAGAGCATAGAATGTAAGTTTTCAGTCTAAGAAGAGTCTTAGAGCATAGAATGTAAGTTTTCAGTCTAAGAAGAGTCTTAGAGCATAGAATGTAAGTTTTCAGTCTAAGAAGAGTCTTAGAGCATAGAATGTAAGTTTTCAGTCTAAGAAGAGTCTCAGAGCATAGAATGTAAGTTTTCAGTCTAAGAAGAGTCTCAGAGCATAGAATGTAAGTTTTCAGTCTAAGAAGAGTCTTAGAGCATAGAATGTAAGTTTTCAGTCTAAGAAGAGTCTCAGAGCATAGAATGTAAGTTTTCAGTCTAAGAAGAGTCTCAGAGCATAGAATGTAAGTTTTCAGTCTAAGAAGAGTCTCAGAGCATAGAATGTAAGTTTTCAGTCTAAGAAGAGTCTTAGAGCATAGAATGTAAGTTTTCAGTCTAAGAAGAGTCTTAGAGCATAGAATGTAAGTTTTCAGTCTAAGAAGAGTCTCAGAGCATAGAATGTAAGTTTTCAGTCTAAGAAGAGTCTCAGAGCATAGAATGTAAGTTTTCAGTCTAAGAAGAGTCTTAGAGCATAGAATGTAAGTTTTCAGTCTAAGAAGAGTCTCAGAGCATAGAATGTAAGTTTTCAGTCTAAGAAGAGTCTCAGAGCATAGAATGTAAGTTTTCAGTCTAAGAAGAGTCTCAGAGCATAGAATGTAAGTTTTCAGTCTAAGAAGAGTCTTAGAGCATAGAATGTAAGTTTTCAGTCTAAGAAGAGTCTTAGAGCATAGAATGTAAGTTTTCAGTCTAAGAAGAGTCTCAGAGCATAGAATGTAAGTTTTCAGTCTAAGAAGAGTCTCAGAGCATAGAATGTAAGTTTTCAGTCTAAGAAGAGTCTTAGAGCATAGAATGTAAGTTTTCAGTCTAAGAAGAGTCTTAGAGCATAGAATGTAAGTTTTCAGTCTAAGAAGAGTCTCAGAGCATAGAATGTAAGTTTTCAGTCTAAGAAGAGTCTCAGAGCATAGAATGTAAGTTTTCAGTCTAAGAAGAGTCTCAGAGCATAGAATGTAAGTTTTCAGTCTAAGAAGAGTCTTAGAGCATAGAATGTAAGTTTTCAGTCTAAGAAGAGTCTTAGAGCATAGAATGTAAGTTTTCAGTCTAAGAAGAGTCTCAGAGCATAGAATGTAAGTTTTCAGTCTAAGAAGAGTCTCAGAGCATAGAATGTAAGTTTTCAGTCTAAGAAGAGTCTTAGAGCATAGAATGTAAGTTTTCAGTCTAAGAAGAGTCTCAGAGCATAGAATGTAAGTTTTCAGTCTAAGAAGAGTCTCAGAGCATAGAATGTAAGTTTTCAGTCTAAGAAGAGTCTTAGAGCATAGAATGTAAGTTTTCAGTCTAAGAAGAGTCTCAGAGCATAGAATGTAAGTTTTCAGTCTAAGAAGAGTCTCAGAGCATAGAATGTAAGTTTTCAGTCTAAGAAGAGTCTCAGAGCATAGAATGTAAGTTTTCAGTCTAAGAAGAGTCTTAGAGCATAGAATGTAAGTTTTCAGTCTAAGAAGAGTCTTAGAGCATAGAATGTAAGTTTTCAGTCTAAGAAGAGTCTCAGAGCATATAATGTAAGTTTTCAGTCTAAGAAGAGTCTCAGAGCATAGAATGTAAGTTTTCAGTCTAAGAAGAGTCTTAGAGCATAGAATGTAAGTTTTCAGTCTAAGAAGAGTCTCAGAGCATAGAATGTAAGTTTTCAGTCTAAGAAGAGTCTCAGAGCATAGAATGTAAGTTTTCAGTCTAAGAAGAGTCTCAGAGCATAGAATGTAAGTTTTCAGTCTAAGAAGAGTCTCAGAGCATAGAATGTAAGTTTTCAGTCTAAGAAGAGTCTCAGAGCATAGAATGTAAGTTTTCAGTCTAAGAAGAGTCTTAGAGCATAGAATGTAAGTTTTCAGTCTAAGAAGAGTCTCAGAGCATAGAATGTAAGTTTTCAGTCTAAGAAGAGTCTTAGAGCATAGAATGTAAGTTTTCAGTCTAAGAAGAGTCTCAGAGCATAGAATGTAAGTTTTCAGTCTAAGAAGAGTCTTAGAGCATAGAATGTAAGTTTTAAGTCTAAGAAGAGTCTTAGAGCATAGAATGTAAGTTTTCAGTCTAAGAAGAGTCTTAGAGCATAGAATGTAAGTTTTCAGTCTAAGAAGAGTCTCAGAGCATAGAATGTAAGTTTTCAGTCTAAGAAGAGTCTCAGAGCATAGAATGTAAGTTTTCAGTCTAAGAAGAGTCTTAGAGCATAGAATGTAAGTTTTCAGTCTAAGAAGAGTCTCAGAGCATAGAATGTAAGTTTTCAGTCTAAGAAGAGTCTCAGAGCATAGAATGTAAGTTTTCAGTCTAAGAAGAGTCTCAGAGCATAGAATGTAAGTTTTCAGTCTAAGAAGAGTCTTAGAGCATAGAATGTAAGTTTTCAGTCTAAGAAGAGTCTTAGAGCATAGAATGTAAGTTTTCAGTCTAAGAAGAGTCTCAGAGCATAGAATGTAAGTTTTCAGTCTAAGAAGAGTCTCAGAGCATAGAATGTAAGTTTTCAGTCTAAGAAGAGTCTTAGAGCATAGAATGTAAGTTTTCAGTCTAAGAAGAGTCTCAGAGCATAGAATGTAAGTTTTCAGTCTAAGAAGAGTCTCAGAGCATAGAATGTAAGTTTTCAGTCTAAGAAGAGTCTCAGAGCATAGAATGTAAGTTTTCAGTCTAAGAAGAGTCTTAGAGCATAGAATGTAAGTTTTCAGTCTAAGAAGAGTCTTAGAGCATAGAATGTAAGTTTTCAGTCTAAGAAGAGTCTCAGAGCATAGAATGTAAGTTTTCAGTCTAAGAAGAGTCTCAGAGCATAGAATGTAAGTTTTCAGTCTAAGAAGAGTCTCAGAGCATAGAATGTAAGTTTTCAGTCTAAGAAGAGTCTTAGAGCATAGAATGTAAGTTTTCAGTCTAAGAAGAGTCTTAGAGCATAGAATGTAAGTTTTCAGTCTAAGAAGAGTCTCAGAGCATAGAATGTAAGTTTTCAGTCTAAGAAGAGTCTCAGAGCATAGAATGTAAGTTTTCAGTCTAAGAAGAGTCTCAGAGCATAGAATGTAAGTTTTCAGTCTAAGAAGAGTCTTAGAGCATAGAATGTAAGTTTTCAGTCTAAGAAGAGTCTCAGAGCATAGAATGTAAGTTTTCAGTCTAAGAAGAGTCTTAGAGCATAGAATGTAAGTTTTCAGTCTAAGAAGAGTCTTAGAGCATAGAATGTAAGTTTTCAGTCTAAGAAGAGTCTCAGAGCATAGAATGTAAGTTTTCAGTCTAAGAAGAGTCTCAGAGCATAGAATGTAAGTTTTCAGTCTAAGAAGAGTCTTAGAGCATAGAATGTAAGTTTTCAGTCTAAGAAGAGTCTCAGAGCATAGAATGTAAGTTTTCAGTCTAAGAAGAGTCTTAGAGCATAGAATGTAAGTTTTCAGTCTAAGAAGAGTCTCAGAGCATAGAATGTAAGTTTTCAGTCTAAGAAGAGTCTCAGAGCATAGAATGTAAGTTTTCAGTCTAAGAAGAGTCTCAGAGCATAGAATGTAAGTTTTCAGTCTAAGAAGAGTCTTAGAGCATAGAATGTAAGTTTTCAGTCTAAGAAGAGTCTTAGAGCATAGAATGTAAGTTTTCAGTCTAAGAAGAGTCTCAGAGCATAGAATGTAAGTTTTCAGTCTAAGAAGAGTCTCAGAGCATAGAATGTAAGTTTTCAGTCTAAGAAGAGTCTTAGAGCATAGAATGTAAGTTTTCAGTCTAAGAAGAGTCTCAGAGCATAGAATGTAAGTTTTCAGTCTAAGAAGAGTCTTAGAGCATAGAATGTAAGTTTTCAGTCTAAGAAGAGTCTCAGAGCATAGAATGTAAGTTTTCAGTCTAAGAAGAGTCTCAGAGCATAGAATGTAAGTTTTCAGTCTAAGAAGAGTCTCAGAGCATAGAATGTAAGTTTTCAGTCTAAGAAGAGTCTTAGAGCATAGAATGTAAGTTTTCAGTCTAAGAAGAGTCTCAGAGCATAGAATGTAAGTTTTCAGTCTAAGAAGAGTCTTAGAGCATAGAATGTAAGTTTTCAGTCTAAGAAGAGTCTCAGAGCATAGAATGTAAGTTTTCAGTCTAAGAAGAGTCTTAGAGCATAGAATGTAAGTTTTCAGTCTAAGAAGAGTCTCAGAGCATAGAATGTAAGTTTTCAGTCTAAGAAGAGTCTTAGAGCATAGAATGTAAGTTTTCAGTCTAAGAAGAGTCTTAGAGCATAGAATGTAAGTTTTCAGTCTAAGAAGAGTCTCAGAGCATAGAATGTAAGTTTTCAGTCTAAGAAGAGTCTCAGAGCATAGAATGTAAGTTTTCAGTCTAAGAAGAGTCTCAGAGCATAGAATGTAAGTTTTCAGTCTAAGAAGAGTCTTAGAGCATAGAATGTAAGTTTTCAGTCTAAGAAGAGTCTCAGAGCATAGAATGTAAGTTTTCAGTCTAAGAAGAGTCTTAGAGCATAGAATGTAAGTTTTCAGTCTAAGAAGAGTCTTAGAGCATAGAATGTAAGTTTTCAGTCTAAGAAGAGTCTCAGAGCATAGAATGTAAGTTTTCAGTCTAAGAAGAGTCTCAGAGCATAGAATGTAAGTTTTCAGTCTAAGAAGAGTCTCAGAGCATAGAATGTAAGTTTTCAGTCTAAGAAGAGTCTTAGAGCATAGAATGTAAGTTTTCAGTCTAAGAAGAGTCTCAGAGCATAGAATGTAAGTTTTCAGTCTAAGAAGAGTCTTAGAGCATAGAATGTAAGTTTTCAGTCTAAGAAGAGTCTTAGAGCATAGAATGTAAGTTTTCAGTCTAAGAAGAGTCTCAGAGCATAGAATGTAAGTTTTCAGTCTAAGAAGAGTCTCAGAGCATAGAATGTAAGTTTTCAGTCTAAGAAGAGTCTTAGAGCATAGAATGTAAGTTTTCAGTCTAAGAAGAGTCTTAGAGCATAGAATGTAAGTTTTCAGTCTAAGAAGAGTCTCAGAGCATAGAATGTAAGTTTTCAGTCTAAGAAGAGTCTCAGAGCATAGAATGTAAGTTTTCAGTCTAAGAAGAGTCTCAGAGCATAGAATGTAAGTTTTCAGTCTAAGAAGAGTCTTAGAGCATAGAATGTAAGTTTTCAGTCTAAGAAGAGTCTTAGAGCATAGAATGTAAGTTTTCAGTCTAAGAAGAGTCTCAGAGCATAGAATGTAAGTTTTCAGTCTAAGAAGAGTCTTAGAGCATAGAATGTAAGTTTTCAGTCTAAGAAGAGTCTCAGAGCATAGAATGTAAGTTTTCAGTCTAAGAAGAGTCTTAGAGCATAGAATGTAAGTTTTCAGTCTAAGAAGAGTCTCAGAGCATAGAATGTAAGTTTTCAGTCTAAGAAGAGTCTTAGAGCATAGAATGTAAGTTTTCAGTCTAAGAAGAGTCTTAGAGCATAGAATGTAAGTTTTCAGTCTAAGAAGAGTCTCAGAGCATAGAATGTAAGTTTTCAGTCTAAGAAGAGTCTCAGAGCATAGAATGTAAGTTTTCAGTCTAAGAAGAGTCTCAGAGCATAGAATGTAAGTTTTCATTCTAAGAAGAGTCTTAGAGCATAGAATGTAAGTTTTCAGTCTAAGAAGAGTCTCAGAGCATAGAATGTAAGTTTTCAGTCTAAGAAGAGTCTTAGAGCATAGAATGTAAGTTTTCAGTCTAAGAAGAGTCTTAGAGCATAGAATGTAAGTTTTCAGTCTAAGAAGAGTCTCAGAGCATAGAATGTAAGTTTTCAGTCTAAGAAGAGTCTCAGAGCATAGAATGTAAGTTTTCAGTCTAAGAAGAGTCTCAGAGCATAGAATGTAAGTTTTCAGTCTAAGAAGAGTCTTAGAGCATAGAATGTAAGTTTTCAGTCTAAGAAGAGTCTTAGAGCATAGAATGTAAGTTTTCAGTCTAAGAAGAGTCTCAGAGCATAGAATGTAAGTTTTCAGTCTAAGAAGAGTCTCAGAGCATAGAATGTAAGTTTTCAGTCTAAGAAGAGTCTTAGAGCATAGAATGTAAGTTTTCAGTCTAAGAAGAGTCTCAGAGCATAGAATGTAAGTTTTCAGTCTAAGAAGAGTCTTAGAGCATAGAATGTAAGTTTTCAGTCTAAGAAGAGTCTTAGAGCATAGAATGTAAGTTTTCAGTCTAAGAAGAGTCTCAGAGCATAGAATGTAAGTTTTCAGTCTAAGAAGAGTCTTAGAGCATAGAATGTAAGTTTTCAGTCTAAGAAGAGTCTTAGAGCATAGAATGTAAGTTTTCAGTCTAAGAAGAGTCTCAGAGCATAGAATGTAAGTTTTCAGTCTAAGAAGAGTCTCAGAGCATAGAATGTAAGTTTTCAGTCTAAGAAGAGTCTCAGAGCATAGAATGTAAGTTTTCAGTCTAAGAAGAGTCTTAGAGCATAGAATGTAAGTTTTCAGTCTAAGAAGAGTCTCAGAGCATAGAATGTAAGTTTTCAGTCTAAGAAGAGTCTTAGAGCATAGAATGTAAGTTTTCAGTCTAAGAAGAGTCTTAGAGCATAGAATGTAAGTTTTCAGTCTAAGAAGAGTCTCAGAGCATAGAATGTAAGTTTTCAGTCTAAGAAGAGTCTCAGAGCATAGAATGTAAGTTTTCAGTCTAAGAAGAGTCTTAGAGCATAGAATGTAAGTTTTCAGTCTAAGAAGAGTCTCAGAGCATAGAATGTAAGTTTTCAGTCTAAGAAGAGTCTTAGAGCATAGAATGTAAGTTTTCAGTCTAAGAAGAGTCTCAGAGCATAGAATGTAAGTTTTCAGTCTAAGAAGAGTCTCAGAGCATAGAATGTAAGTTTTCAGTCTAAGAAGAGTCTCAGAGCATAGAATGTAAGTTTTCAGTCTAAGAAGAGTCTTAGAGCATAGAATGTAAGTTTTCAGTCTAAGAAGAGTCTTAGAGCATAGAATGTAAGTTTTCAGTCTAAGAAGAGTCTCAGAGCATAGAATGTAAGTTTTCAGTCTAAGAAGAGTCTCAGAGCATAGAATGTAAGTTTTCAGTCTAAGAAGAGTCTTAGAGCATAGAATGTAAGTTTTCAGTCTAAGAAGAGTCTCAGAGCATAGAATGTAAGTTTTCAGTCTAAGAAGAGTCTTAGAGCATAGAATGTAAGTTTTCAGTCTAAGAAGAGTCTCAGAGCATAGAATGTAAGTTTTCAGTCTAAGAAGAGTCTCAGAGCATAGAATGTAAGTTTTCAGTCTAAGAAGAGTCTCAGAGCATAGAATGTAAGTTTTCAGTCTAAGAAGAGTCTTAGAGCATAGAATGTAAGTTTTCAGTCTAAGAAGAGTCTCAGAGCATAGAATGTAAGTTTTCAGTCTAAGAAGAGTCTTAGAGCATAGAATGTAAGTTTTCAGTCTAAGAAGAGTCTCAGAGCATAGAATGTAAGTTTTCAGTCTAAGAAGAGTCTTAGAGCATAGAATGTAAGTTTTCAGTCTAAGAAGAGTCTCAGAGCATAGAATGTAAGTTTTCAGTCTAAGAAGAGTCTTAGAGCATAGAATGTAAGTTTTCAGTCTAAGAAGAGTCTTAGAGCATAGAATGTAAGTTTTCAGTCTAAGAAGAGTCTCAGAGCATAGAATGTAAGTTTTCAGTCTAAGAAGAGTCTCAGAGCATAGAATGTAAGTTTTCAGTCTAAGAAGAGTCTCAGAGCATAGAATGTAAGTTTTCAGTCTAAGAAGAGTCTTAGAGCATAGAATGTAAGTTTTCAGTCTAAGAAGAGTCTCAGAGCATAGAATGTAAGTTTTCAGTCTAAGAAGAGTCTTAGAGCATAGAATGTAAGTTTTCAGTCTAAGAAGAGTCTTAGAGCATAGAATGTAAGTTTTCAGTCTAAGAAGAGTCTCAGAGCATAGAATGTAAGTTTTCAGTCTAAGAAGAGTCTCAGAGCATAGAATGTAAGTTTTCAGTCTAAGAAGAGTCTCAGAGCATAGAATGTAAGTTTTCAGTCTAAGAAGAGTCTTAGAGCATAGAATGTAAGTTTTCAGTCTAAGAAGAGTCTCAGAGCATAGAATGTAAGTTTTCAGTCTAAGAAGAGTCTTAGAGCATAGAATGTAAGTTTTCAGTCTAAGAAGAGTCTTAGAGCATAGAATGTAAGTTTTCAGTCTAAGAAGAGTCTCAGAGCATAGAATGTAAGTTTTCAGTCTAAGAAGAGTCTCAGAGCATAGAATGTAAGTTTTCAGTCTAAGAAGAGTCTTAGAGCATAGAATGTAAGTTTTCAGAAGTATAATTTACGCTTAAAAAATTCAAAAAAGCATTCCTTCGAAAGTTGGATTTTGCATAACCAGTTCAACAGTTATTTTTAAGATTATTGGTCTTAAATAGTTTCGTCAGATTCACGAAGAGTTCCTGAGATTGATCAATTGCAGAACCGTGAAGAACATTGAGAAGGTATAAGAAAGAAGCTCTCATTTCCAGTCATGGAAGTATACAGAGAAGAGCTGAAAAGCGCTTGCTCACAAAAAACAACATTAGACTGATAAATTGTTTTCTTTCACCGCAATTTTCTTAAGATATCTCAAAAATGTGATAGAGTCGATTGTATATGTAAATTCGAGAAAGTCTGAAATGTAAAAATCATTAACATTTTCACGGTCTCTATCACCGTACTTTTTACCGCGTCACTTTGTGTCGCGGTACTTTTTACCGCGTCACTTTGTGTCGCGGTACAAAGTGACGGGGTACAAAGTGTCGGGTACAAAGTGTCGTATACAAAGTGACGCGGTACAAAGTGTCGGTAATTCCTCTGACAAAGTGTCGCGGTACAAAGTGACGGGGTACAAAGTGTCGGGTACAAAGTGTCGTATACAAAGTGACGCGGTACAAAGTGTCGGTAATTCCTCTATCACTTATTGAGAATCGTGCCATACGAGAGGAAATGTCAAAAAGGTTACGAGTTTCCAATTCCACACAATGATCTACGCGAGGGGAAAATAGGGGGTAGAAGGGTATAAAAGGCGAAAAAATCTTCATTATTTCAGTGTTCGCTTGAGCTCTCCTTGGAGAAGTCGAGAAAATATGAAGAAAAAACCCAAGTTTGAGGTTTTTTATCAAGACTAAGCTTCACCTTTCCTCGAGATGTCGACCGTGAGTCCATCACTTGACGCCGCTGATGATCAAGTCATCAGCCAGTTGGACAAGATGAAGATCGTCGAAGTGGACGCCCAGAATAAGCACAAGAAGACTCACTCATTGAGTCTTCTTCTCCTTATCCTGGGCGTCCACTTCGACGTGTGTGAGAGAGCGGGGTGTGAGAGAGCGGGATGTGAGAGAGTGGAGTGTGAGAGAGCGGGGTGTGAGAGAATTGGGTGTGAGAGAATGGGGTGTAAGAAAATGGGGTGTGAGAGAATGGGATTTGAGAGAGTGGGTGTTTGAGAGAGTGGGTGTTTGAGAGAGTGGGTGTGTGAGAGAGTGGGTGTGTGATAGAGAGAGGGGTGTGAGAGAGGGGTGTGAGAGATTGGGGTGTGAGATAGTGGGTGTGTGAGAGTGGGGTGTGAGAGAGTGGGGTGTGAGAGAGTGGGGTGTGAGAGAGTGGGGTGTGAGAGAGGGGGGTGTGAGAGAGTGGGGTGTGAGAGAGTGGGCTGTGAGAGAGCGGGGTGTGAGAGAGTGGGCTGTGAGAGAGTGGGCTGTGAGAGAGAAGGGTGTGAGAGAGGGGTGTGAGAAAGTGGGATTTGACAGAAAGAGAGAGGGGTTTAAGAGAGAGGGGTGTGAGAAAGTGGGTGTGTGAGCGTGGGGTGTGTGAGTGTGGGGTGTTTGACAGTGGGGTGTGAGAAAGTGGGGTTTGAGAGAGAGGGGTGTGAGAGAGAAAGGTGTGAGAGAGAGGGTGTGAGAGAGTGGGGTGTGAGATAGTGGGGTGTGAGAGAGTAAAGTGTGAGAGAGTGGGGTGTTAGAGAGTATGGTGTGAGAGAGTGAAGTGTTAAAAAGTGAAGTGTTAGAGAGTGGGGTGTGAGAGAGTGGGTTGTGAGAGAGTGGGTTTGAGTGAGTGGGGTGTGAGAGAGTGGGCTGTGAGAGAGTGGGGTGTCAGAGAATGGAGTGTGAGAGAGTATGGTGTGAGAGAGAAGGGTGTGAGCGAGAGTGGGGTGTGAGAGAGTGGGTTGAAAGAGAGTTGGTGTGAGAGAATGGGGTGTGAGAGAGTGGGGTGTGAGAGAGAGTGGGGTGTGAGAAAGTGGTTTTTGAGAGAGAGGGGGGTGTGAGAGAGTGGGGTGTGTCCCAATCCGCAATCCGGGAGACGAATTGGAAATAATGCTCAACGTAGCAGAAATCTAAGAACAAGGACTGATTCTCATTGTAAGAAGTGTATGTACATATAAGCTATTTCAGTCAATAAATGGAAGATTGAGATCTCCTACTACCACCGTATGTTGGGAAAAGTAATCGATTTAATGTAGGTCAACAGTCGGATCATCGTTGATGATGTACAAGATGGGTAACGGTGGATCACTACACATCGCAATTGCCGATGAAGTGCAATAGGGTTGAGAATATCGAGAGATATCACTTCTATGTCATTATCTTGAAAAGAGGAAATTAGAACAGATGGAATATTAAAGGAGACAAATGCGGCAACTCCACCGCCTCGATTAGGATCATTCAGGTAACGATCACATCTATACAACAAATACTTGTGATCCTTCAAAAACTCATGATCGGAATCTAAGGAAGAAAGCCAAGTTTCTGTAACGAGAACAAGATCATAGTTATTGTGAATAAGCAAAAAATCAAGATCAGCTACTTTATTGCGTATAGATCTCGCTTGAATAAACATGCTTTCGTTAGAGGGCAAGAAAAAGAATTCCTAACACTGCCACTGACCCAGCGAGAACTTCTTTTGGTAACGTTCGCGTACGTCTGTTCTTCTCGGAATGGTCTCGGCGTCGATAGCTTGGACAGCTGAGTTCCTCTGACGGTCCACTCTATCTGCCCGGCTGCCTGGTTCCGCTCTCTGACAATATGTCTGCACTGCTTCTCTAATTCGAATCCAGTTCTGGTCAAGTCTTCTCTAATGAAGACTCGGGGAAGAGTGCAGGACAGGGAGCCTTGAAGTTCTTATATTTTCAGACAAGCTGAGCGTAGAGATGTAGACGGGAGATGTATCTTCAGAACTCGTCTTTTGTGCTCCGCTTTGCCAAACCGCTTGTATTTGACTTTACCTTTCTTGAAGGCCTCCGAGAAGCCCTGGATTTCCAGTTATTGTATGAACTTAGAAACGAAGGTTTCTTCGTTTGCGGCTGTGACTGAGTCCGATTCATGTTCCTCCATTCCAACAACCACGATATTCTTGGCCTTCTCTTCAATAACATCTTTGTCTTCGAGTAGACAGCGTCTGACTGCCTCATACGCAACAGCGTCTGGAGACAAAGTAAAAGGAGAAGATTGGGCTGCTTATAAAAAGGCAAACTTTTCTTGAGTGAGAGAATCGATCTGCTTGTTTTGAGCCTCGATAGTTCGCGCTTGAATTGCTATCGTGTCTGCTTGCAAACAGATGGTTTCCAGATGAGAGGCGACTTCAATGTTGGCAGAAGAAGAGGACATGTTTGGACAGGAATAGGATATAGGGCACTGAGTCGAGAAATCAATATCAGAGCTCTCAATAAACGCGACGCTCACTGCGAGAAATGGATGTAGTTTTTGTTGATGAAGTTTTGGGAAATTCTTTAAAAAAAATATGTTTCGTAGAACGTGAATCAGTTCGTTGGAATGAGTGACAAGTTAACAGTTCTGAAATTTCAAATGTGAGTGGTACATCGGGTCTGGGACGCGCATTGGGTCACACTCATTATATTTCGCTTCGTTACTTAATTTTATCATTTAAAAAAGTTTAATCACACGATGTCAAGAGAGTCAACTTCTCCCAGTTGCGAAATCTAATTTTATTCCAATACGTTCCAGTAGGTATAAGCTTAAAGTTTATGATCGGAGGGAGGTACGATCTAGCAACTATTAATAACTCTGACGTATCAGCACTCAGCTGAGAGCGTTAAATTTAGTTGAGGCTTAGGCTTTGCAAGTTGATGACGCAGAGCAAGCTTTTGAAATTTCACCGAGTCATTCAAAGCTGAAGAAAAAAACACCAAAAAGTTTTCAAAAACATTTGAAACAAAAAAGAAGATTTTTTGAAGAAAAAAATTACTTTTTCAAAGTTCTTAAAACTCATTTTTTTGGTTTTTTTGTTGTTGCTTAAGCCTGATACTTCATATAAAAAACTGAAACAGTTATGGAGGGACCACAATAGTTAACTTTCGCCACACTTCGTAGGTTTATGGCTCTACTGGAAAAATAACATATGCCTGTTGTGTCCCCTTTTTAAAATTTTTAATCTTAAAATTTTTTCTTCTCGTTTTTGTTGTTTAATGTCTACCTTATAAGTGTATGCGACAACAAGCATACCTTTGGCGAATAAAGTGAAATTGAAATTGAAATGAAATGAAGAAAAGAATCGAACTGAGTTCTGGATTTGGAATATTAAGTCCACAAATATGCGAGTTATTGAATATGAGTAATGGCTCTTCTAAATAAATTCATGTTGGTTTTAAGTTACCGGAAACAGTTTTGTACAAGATTTGCAAATTTTCAATTTCATACACCTGCCGTCTCGTATGTTCAAATAAAGAGGGTTCTTTTTGCTTTCTATTAGCGCAGCTCGTCATCGTTTCCAAAAAAATCGTCGTTCCCAAAATTTTCAATTTTTGAAGCGTTTTCTTGAGAATCTGGGTATTAGTGATGCTCGAGAGTCCCTGATAATCCCAACTTTATCCTTGTTTTAAGAGCTTTGGAATGGAAATTGAAAAGTTTTGAAATGGAAATTGAAAACATTGGTATAAATATTGTAAAACGCCATCATTCAGTTTATGAATCTCTCTGGTTGCCATCATTTTAGTTGCCTCCCAGTCAAGCGATAGGACCACTCAGTGGAATCAATCTAGAAAATAGCTAGAGAAAAAACATATATAAACTCCAATTCATAACGAATACCCACTTCTATTTCTCAGGTTCAGTCAATAAAGTATGTAGTAGGATGCAGTGAGGAAAGATATTTATTAAAGTGATAAGATTTATACCTCTTCTCTCGGTTTTGGTACCGATGATTTTACGCCTTCGGCAAGTTATCTAAAATTGTCAAGTTCTAGTAAAATTAATTTATGATCTAATAATTAATTCATAGCTAAGTTAATTTATAACACTGATATGATTGATTTCTTGTAAAGGTTAACTACTGTTTTCTTTTAACTTCTGTTTTCTTTTAAAACTACTGTTTTTTTTCTACTGTTTTCTTTTAAACACTTATTCCACATCCGTGGCAGTCATCCATTGTCATAACTTCTACTTGTACAACTGGGATAAAGATTTAAATTTGAATTGAAAGGTATACATTTAAGAGTGTATAACTCAAAATTAGGCAAAAGTATGTTGGACTGGGTACATTGGCTAGCTTTTTTTCTCCCATGTGATTGTATTCTCTGCGGTTTCAAGTCCAGTTGGCAGTAACCGACAAATATTACAGACAATGAATATTAAATTGCTTAGTTTCTAGCTTTTGAATGGTTTGTGCTCATGTTCTCAAGTGCTCTTCTAAATAAATTCAATGGCTCTTCTAAATAAATTCATGTTGGTTTTAAGTTACCGGAAACAGTTTTGTACAAGATTTGCAAATTTTCAATTTCATACACCTGCCGTCTCGTATTATAGGAAAGGTGATAAAAAGAAAAATGAGTTATAGTTAATATAAGAGAAAGTTGAATAAACGTGTCAAAAATATTTTTAAGCATAAAGAAAAGTGAAATGTTACTGCAAAGTAGACATTGCAGAAGTCTGTTTCGCCCCCGCTCAGACAGACTTCTGCACTCTCTGGGTGGGGCTCATCAGTGAGTGCCCAGAGAGTACAATTGTAAAGAAATAAGAGTAAAAATTTTAAAAAATTTTAACTAAATGGAATTAATTAAAAGAGTATGATAATAAAGTTAATGAAAACGGTAAAAGAAACGAAAAATAGAAAAGAAAGAAGCAAAAGAAACGGAAAAAAGTAAAAAGTAAAAAACCAATCTAAAATATGAAAGGAGAAACTAAATAAAGTAAAGATTTTAAAAATAACTTAGAAAATAAAAAATAAAAACCAATTTTCATTTTCCATTCTTCAATTAGGTTTTCTTCTTCCGAAAGTTCACGTCGTCTTCCTTCGTCGGTATTGTCACCAAATGACAAGTGAAGTGTAGAAGAAATGAAGAGGAGTGAGTTAGGATGGTGATGATATTAGGAGAAGGGATTGTTGTAGTGTTCAATGTTTATGTGTTATTGATCTACTAATTTGTACATGATATGAACTTGACCCAAATAAATGAACATGATATGGGAAGAATAAAAAGAGAAAGAGAGTATATGGATAGTAATAAGTTATTGATTAAGGAGTTTGAAATGAATTGATGGGTGTTTTATCAATATTTCATATTATATGGAGAGAAATAATTTATTGGAATTGTTTAGAAAAGTGTGAAATGATTATATGGTTTTTAATGTCATATTTTACTTCAATTTTAGGATTATTACGTAGTGTTTTGATAAGTCTACCCATTATAGTTAAATCTGGAAATTTATTTTCACGGTATCTTCTAATGAGTATTTTGATTCTACTTAAGAAATCTTCGAATCGTGTGCAGTTATCGCTGAATCTTAAAACCTCGGTATATATGGTGTTTAGGCCAATGTAGATAGGTATGTTAGAGGTGTAATGAGGATATTTGAGGGTCTTGAAGTTATAGTCATCTGTTTTGTTATAAAGGTTAAGTTTTATATGCCCGTCATTTTCAATGGTTATGTAGAGATCTAAAAATACGGCCTCACTACTTTTATGATTAGTTCTTTCTAATGTTAATGAGTTGTGATAGATTTCTTCAGTAACTTTTATAAATTCTTGATCTTTATCAGAAACGTGAAGAAGATCATCTATGTAGCGGAATGTACAGTTCAGTGAACTACTCAAACTATGGGATCTATTTATATTTTTGTTAATGTATTTGAATTCCATCATAGCTAGAGTAAGATCTGCTATTTGTGGTGAAGCGTTATTGCCCTGAGGGATTCCCTTATTTTGTTTGAATATTTCACCACCATAAGTAACATAGCTATTATTTAAAATATATATAAGAAGTTTGTATATTTGAATGGGTAGATAAGTTCTTTTTTGGTTAATGTCGTTAGTATAATGTGTATGATTGCCTTTAATTGAGATAGCTTGGTATCCACAGTTTTTAAAGCAAGTTGTAATTACTCGATACATGTTATCTTTAATTACTTCATGTGGTAGATTTGTGAATAATGAAGTGAAATCTGCACAGAAAATGTTTTTAGGTTTGTTATCTAATGTTTTGAAAATATCTAGTAAAGGTTTAGTGTTGAGTATGGAAAAGAGGTGATTAGTTCCATTTCTCTCACCAGTTTGCTTAGAATAATTTTTAAAATGTTTAGATAGGTGTTTTAGTAAGAGTTGTAGTTCAACAGATATAGGTTTAAGGCTACTGTTGTATGCTCCTGTGATAAATCTAAATTTTATTGGATTTTTATGCATTTTTGGTATTCCATATACTTGGGGAATTTTAAAAGTATTATCAAAATTTATTTTTATTCCGTTTTGTAAGGTGTGTTTGATATGATTACTAATAATAATGGAGCTATTGATGTTAGAGGTAGGTTCATATGTTTTTACATTATCATTAGTTGTATTCATTTCTTCATTAATATATTTAACATATAATTTTTTGCATATAAAGGCGTAGTTATTTGTGGCTTTATCGATTCGAGTAATTATAAAGTCTTTTTTTAATTTGTTAATATTTTTTTGAATTCTACCATATATTGATGTTTCCGAATAATAAAATCTATCTATATAATTCTTGATTTTGGGGAGGTTATTATTTATGAGAAGGTTAGCTAGTTGATTTCTATCAGTTGTTTTCAAGCTGTATTTTCTTGTAATGTTATCAGTTGTTGATAAAATTGATTGTATAATCTCTTCTGTAATAATTTCTTTAGTAGAATTACCGCTGCTAATACGATATTTAGTACCTTTTTTTTAAAAAATACTACGAAGAAGAGGATCCGAGACAATATTCGTGTTGCCTGTACAAATGTGTCCTAAATTATGTTCAATAAAGTGAGGGTATTTATGGCAGACACAATTGTTTTTGTTTATATCTTCAATTATAGTTTTGTTTAGATTTCTTAAAAAGTTATTGTAATTAAAGATTTTTTTACTGATAGGTTCTTCTAATTTGTATATAGTGCGTATTTTGAATGATTTATCAATTCTTTTGAAAAGTTCTACGTCTATGTTGCTTTTAAGACTTTTATTAAAAATTCGGTTAAAAGGGATATTATCCATATATTTACCATGATATGTAAGCTTTATATTAAATGTATCTATTTCATTATTTATAAAATTAGTTTGTTTTCTCCAGAAATAGTCACAAATGGTACTAGTAATAATTATTTTATTGTAGTTATTAAGTTTATGAAATTCTTTGGTTAAAGTGAATTTTATGAGTTTATCTTTCTCTTTGTTTTTCAATTTTTTGTGTTTATGTTCAAATAAAGAGCGTTCTTTTTGCTTTCTATTAGCGCAGCTCGTCATCGTTTCCAAAAAAATCGTCGTTCCCAAAATTTTCAATTTTTGAAGCGTTTTCTTGAGAATCTGGGTATTAGTGATGCTCGAGAGTCCCTGATAATCCCAACTTTATCCTTGTTTTAAGAGCTTTGGAATGGAAATTGAAGAGTTTTGAAATGGAAATTGAAAACATTGGTATAAATATTGTAAAACGCCATCATTCAGTTTATGAATCTCTCTGGTTGCCATCATTTTAGTTGCCTCCCAGTCAAGCGATAGGACCACTCAGTGGAATCAATCTAGAAAATAGCTAGAGAAAAAACATATATAAACTCCAATTCATAACGAATACCCACTTCTATTTCTCAGGTTCAGTCAATAAAGTATGTAGTAGGATGCAGTGAGGAAAGATATTTATTAAAGTGATAAGATTTATACCTCTTCTCTCGGTTTTGGTACCGATGATTTTACGCCTTCGGCAAGTTATCTAAAATTGTCAAGTTCTTGTAAAATTAATTTATGATCTAATAATTAATTCATAGCTAAGTTAATTTATAACACTGATATGATTGATTTCTTGTAAAGGTTAACTACTGTTTTCTTTTAACTTCTGTTTTCTTTTAAAACTACTGTTTTTTTTCTACTGTTTTCTTTTAAACACTTATTCCACATCCGTGGCAGTCATCCATTGTCATAACTTCTACTTGTACAACTGGGATAAAGAATTAAATTTGAATTGAAAGGTATACATTTAAGAGTGTATAACTCAAAATTAGGCAAAAGTATGTTGGACTGGGTACATTGGCTAGCTTTTTTTCTCCCATGTGATTGTATTCTCTGCGGTTTCAAGTCCAGTTGGCAGTAACCGACAAATATTACAGACAATGAATATTAAATTGCTTAGTTTCTAGCTTTTGAATGGTTTGTGCTCATGTTCTCAAGTGCTCAACCTAAAAAACATGCTCTATTCACAGACTTGAAACAAGTGAATACTTTTTGAGCATTAAAATCAGTTTCAGGCCAGCCCAATTTTTAAATTTTTTAAACCTGCTCGTGACAATTTTTTTCGTATTTTTGGTCTATCTGCTGGTTTTTCTCTGAATACTGCTTTCAAAAGATCTCTCAGTTGTTTAATGCAGATCATGTACATATTGCTTTGCGGTCAAAAAAAATTTCGGTGACAGAGCCGGACTTGAAGTCATAAAACAGAAGTGCGCTTGGGAAAACTTGGAAACATTCCTAAATCATATAAATTGCTCCGTTAATAGATTAAAAAAAGTTTTCTATGTCTTCATAAATACAAAGTTTCGTTAATCTTCATGCGTTCAAGGTTTTCTGTGATCATTTGTAAATTAAAGTTAACGAAACAGTAAGTGATTCCAGCTTTTACAACTTGACACAGACTATCTTCTAATTATTTGTTCCGACACTTTACAGTGGACAAATCGTATGTTCTGCGATGAAAAATGGGCGTGAAGCATCTTTCAATGTAAGCGATATTTATCATTTCTAAAACCTTGATTCGTAAATTATGCTAATGTTTTGTTTTATCTCATTGATCTTTAGTAGCAGTATCAGCTCTGATAATGTATTCCGTAATGTTTCTTTTTTCGGCAGTTTTTCTGAAGAATTTGTTTTTAATGGTGAATTTCTCATCCAAGAGTTTCGAACATATGACTTACTGTTAAAAGACTCGGATCTAATTTTTTCTTCAAAAATTTTCTTTTCTCTTAAATAGTTCATTGTCGAAACGTTTTTCATTCAATTCTTCTTTGATCTAGAAAGTAATGAACAGGCTGTTTCCTTACGATTTCGTTGCTACGGACCCGTTAGAGTAAACTAAAATATGTTTGCAATGACTAAAATATGATTTATTGAATTGTCCCGATTAAGACAGACGCAAATGTTTTGCCTCTTCAAGTTGACTCAGCGATTCGTAGGAAGTCGCAGAATTTGATATGCTTCTCGGCTCAGCTAAAAGATTCGTTCTGGCAAATTAAAAAAAAATCTTCTTAAAGAACATTGTTCCCGAAAAGTTGTTTTTTGAAATATTCCTTGCTTCCTATAATTTCACTTCAACTGTTTTGCAGGATACTGGTCAGATAGCTTATGAATATACCACTGGGGGGCGCGGCTGACATCGCCGGAGGCTCTGGTATACCAGCCGTCTCCGGCGGATGGGAAGAGGCGCAGTCTTACTTAAGGTTACTACCGATATTCCTTTTGTTCGAGAACTACACCCTGATTTGGCCTGAAAGGGCGTCTTCATATTGCCCGAGGCGATAAAAATCTCGCCTGTATGATCATAAACTCAGTGACAAGTGAATCAGAATTTTTCTTAAACCCGCACTGCGGGTCGAATCTATGCGAAAGTTTATGCACTATCATTAAAAGGCTAGTGTTGAGAATTATTCCTTCGTATGCGTTTAAAAAAAACAATCTCTCAGTCTTTCTCCTGAGTCTGTCATTCCCTCATGATCAGTTTTTTCTGATTGACACGCTTTTTGCGAGTTGTAAGACTCAGCCTTGTGTAGATTCATTGATACAGAACAGTGATTTTTTTCGGTAGTTGTCTCGAATTCACTAGAAGGTAAGAGAGGATCTCAAAACTACCTAGAATATTCATATGTGCTTTTAGGAATATATCATTTCAAGATTTTCTTTTTCACATAATCTTACACAAGACCGTTTTAGCAGTTTCGACTTTTTAAAATGGGTTTTCTGTTCGGTTTCCGCCTCTTTAATCATGTTCAGCCAAGAATAAGGGGATTTTTAGGATCTCAGAAATATTATGTACATAGTTTACCAGCACTCACAAAAATTTATCAAAAAGACCGTTCACTCGAGCAGGGCTTGGAATAATGAGTATATTATTTTGATGCCCTCCAACTCTCACTCGCCTCTCATAATGGTAGGCACCCCGTTTAACCGAACGGTTAAAAACAATTTTTTCACTAGTGCTGGTGAGCTATGATAATTCAAAAATTTTGACAGGATTCAGTGTTGAGCCCAGCTATCATACAACTGGTTTTGGCGGTCAAAACGCTGTTCACAAAAAAATCTTGTTCTAAAGCCAGGATTTCAATACTCTACTGGTAAATGTACAATCACTGTAAAATAAGTGAAGTAAATCAGTCAGTTCGAACCGACTGGTACTCGAGGCTGAAGTATACTAGTCATTCCGAACCAACTGGTACTCGAGGCTGAAGTATACTAGTGAGTCCGAACCAACTGGTACTCGAGGCTGAAGTATACTAGTCAGTCCGAACCAACTGGTACTCGAGGCTGAAGTATACTAGTGAGTCCGAACCAACTGGTACTCGAGGCTGAAGTATACTAGTCAGTCCGAACCAACTGGTACTCGAGGCTGAAGTATACTAGTCACTCCGAGTCAACTGGTACTCGAGGCTGAAGTATACTAGTCAGTCCGAACCAACTGGTACTCGAGGCTGAAGTATACTAGTCAGTCCGAACCAACTGGTACTCGAGGCTGAATTATACTAGTCAGTCCGAACCAACTGGTACTCGAGGCTGAAGTATACTAGTCAGTCCGAACCAACTGGTACTTGAGGCTGAAGTATACTAGTCAGTCCGAACCAACTGGTACTCGAGACTAACGCTAAATTCTCTGTTTCACAGGCGGTTCAACACAGTAGCTTCATTGGAGCGTGCTTTGAGTCAACTTTCCGGCTCGTATTTTCTGAACCCGAGTGATGAAATGCTCTTGAGGCTCTGCTATGGATTAAAGGAGCTGTTGAAAGGGAGCGCGCAGCAGGACAAGGTTAGTGATTAGTTTGGAGTCCAAGGTAGTCGATAAAAAGGAATAGGGTGGGTTGTTGGGTGCAGGGGTTAAATGGAGCCTTCCAATTTGGGTTTACATGTATCCGCCGCTCAAAGTTTGGAGGAAAAAAGAAAAGGGCATGAAGGAAAAGGGTAAGAAAAGAGAGGGAGTTTTTGTCAATAGTGTGTGTACATGTATCCGCCGACGGGACCGATCCGGTCACTATTTAACCTCTGGTTGGGTGTTATCAAAGACGAATAACCACGTTGAGTCAGGGCTGTAGTAGTTCGTCTTGAGACCGAATGCATCGTTTCAAAAGAATCAACCGCTTATTCGAGCCTTGAAACCTTAAATAAAGAATAACCAGCGAGAGGTGGAAATCAGAATAGGTATAAAGATTAGGCAGTATTAAGAGTTCAAAACTATGAGACCAGCTCGCTTTTAATTGTTTCTAGCTTATCGATTAAGTGGTCTTTTCTGACAAGTTAGGGTTGCCAAGGTTAGCCGAATCCGTCAACCTCACTCTTCCTGTTGGTCTGTATAGCCATAACTCCATACCCTGTTTGGCAATTTTTGGCCCTGTGCCAAGCGAAAAAGTATGGTAATATACCTGCCATCCTCAGCACTAGAGTTTTTTTTTAGTTTTAGGCACTCGGTCTTGCAAGAAACATGATTTATGACATGCGCTTTGAAAAAAAAAAATCATTTTTTTGAGCTTGAACGCTTTTTCTGTTTCAGATTTTGCTCACGGAAAACTTTTGTAGATTTTGAAAAATAGCACTGTGATAAAGTTGAAAAAATTAAGACAAAAATTGGAAATTTTTCTACAAATGGCCAACTTTGGGTTATATTTATGTATTCTATTTTTGATTTTGTTTATGTGAGATTTTGAATACAGTAGCTAGTTTAAAGATTTTTTGTTTAAAAAAAAAGGATAAAGATGACGTTTTATAAGCTGATGATGACGCTGGATTAAACTTTAAAATTCAGTTTTACGTCAGATTCGAGGCATTTGAATTTCATTTTTTGCAAAAGAATCAAAAATTTCATTGCGTTCTAGGCCATCTAGGTTAGTGCCAGTAGCGAGTAACTGGCACCACTTAGATTGTAGGGTAGTATAGCTCGTCAAAGGAGGGCGATGCCGGACCGGCCTGGGCAAGCCACCGGACAAAACATCAGCCGATACTCCCCTATACTTATCAATGGCGAGTCGAGGCGCCAGTCAAATAGCCTCTTGCCTATCTCCGGTCAACGACAGGCGAGACGTCTCTACTCCCACCCAAAACGATGCTAGGCCGGCTTGACCAACCACTCACAAGGCCTATAGCATGAACAGGTTGCTACAACGATGTCCGCCTTCACAAGGTGCAGCATGACAGTCTCAGGACTGCAAAGGACATCAAAACCCTTCTCCGGACGCATCTCGTCCGAAGAACACGAGAACCTCTCTCATTAAAGAGAGTGTTCATAACCAAAAGTCTTCGATGCGGGCTGCTTGCCGGCAACAACAACAACAACAACCACTTAGATTTGGGCTCATACTTTTAGTATAGAGCTCTTTGAGTTTTATAACTGGGCTGGGTCTAAACTAAGGCGTTTGGTTGAGTTTATTAGATTAGGTGAGTAGTTGAGTTTATTAGATTAATTAGGTAATGTGGTTGAGTTTATTAGATTGTGGTTGAGTTTATTAGATTAATTAGGTGAGGCGTGTGGTTGAGTTTATAAGAGGAAAACGAGCACAAGAAGTGTTAAAAATGAGCAGGGTCACTTACTTTTCCAATAATGTAACCCATTCAAAATCAGTTGTTTCTTCTTCAAATTAGTGGTATGCATGTTAAAACTTTTTTAGTTTTCAAGAGCAAACCTTATATTGAAACCTCTATTCATCTCAATTTGTGAATGAAACAAATTCATCTTGCCACATATGCGTCTTTGCTCCGGCATTGAACGCTTTTTACGCTTCAAGAGTGTTTTGATTTCAAAGTTTTTTTTCAACACTGGTGTTTTTTTAACACTGAGCAATCATTTAAAAAAAATTAAATTTCAAAACCGGCTTTGTAGTTTTTTTTGTTTGTTGCTGATGATGCTTGTTTTCAGTTTTCTTCTTGTTTTCAATATCGAAATAAACCGAGAAAAATTTACATAAAAATACACGATCACCTTACAACTCAAAAAACAAGCAACTGCAAGATTAGAATAACAATAACTTTGTAACTGAAACAAATATACCGAGAAAAAGCTTACCAAACTTGTGAAATTTATCTTGGTCGCCCGCCCGGTCCTCTAGGAATTTGTTTGATGATGAAGAAAATATAACAGAAGTTGATCCAAAAAAACTAAATGCTTGTAAATAAACCAATTATTCATTGGTTAAACTACGGCCCCGACTACGCGAAATAAAAGATCAATAGTCTTCACAAAACAGACCAAAGGTTTTGTTGAATTACCCTCTCCCTCCTCTCCGGCCGCCCAGGGTCGCCCGGTCAACCAGCCGAGAAAGTTATATTCAACACATCCTGGTGAGCTATGAGTAACTCATTCAAGTCGTAAGACAATCATTTCCTATTGTTGTGAATCAACCGTTATAAGAGCGGAGAGTCTGGGAAAATGAGAAGTGAAGGGAAGTTGAACTGTAGAGAAGGGAGAGCCTCTCCTTATAACTCGCTCTGGAAGTGGAATCTTGTTAGAGCAAGCTGAATTCATGTGCTGTACTAAAAAACTAATGAAAAATTGTTTTTGTCGCTCACTGTCGTTTCCTCTCCTATGCATTTCCTGCTGTCATAAATAGCGTTTTTGATCTACAATCTCGTTCAAACGTTCGTGAGAAAGTTGCGCGTTCTGATAAAATCAGCAATTGTTACCGTTGATGTGAGCAGACCGTATATTGTTGCAATCACGTAGTTGGCAAAGAAGCACCAAAAAAGTTCAACGGTGAGTATAAGCCCTCGAATACGTTTCTCGTACCTTAGAATCGTCGTCTACATGCTTAAAAGCTTGATTTTTTCTTCCTCTGAGCCAGAGTATTGTTGTTGTTACTGGTATGCAGCTTAGATTCTTCTGAGCTCCTGGAGAAGTTTGTTGTTGTCTTTTGCAGTCCTACACCTGCCAGAGTCTTGTCGCTTCAGGCCGCTTGAACTTTTTGTTCAACAATGAATTCAATATGTTTGAGACATTTCTTCTTGCAAATTTCATCGAAGGAGTCGTCTTTTCAGTTGAGTTCTTTCGTTTTTTAGAGGTTAGGAAGATCACTTTTGCCACCACAGGCGCTTTTATGCGAGATGATTTTTGTGGTTTGCACTGCGGAGACCCTGTTCTAAAAACTGCAAGAAGCCATGTGTTTGGTTCTCGACCTTCTGTTTTTCCGTAGATCTTTTTGTCGTGTCGTAGGTTCCGCCGGTTTTGTCTGATAGATTCAAGATATGCTGTCACTTCGATCGCTTTCCTCAAATGATTAAGAATGTAATTTTTACTCGCTATTAAATGCAATAGAAGTGTCAAAAAAGCGGTTGGATAGGTCTGATCTTTATCTCTAGATTGATTTTTAGTCACTTTTTCTTTCTCTGTATCTATCCCACTCTCTCTCTATCCCACTATCCCACTCTTCTTTCTCTGTATCTATCCCACTCTCTCTCTATCCCACTATCCCACTCTTCTTTCTCTGTATCTATCCCACTCTCTCTCTATCCCACTCTTCTTTCTCTGTATCTATCCCACTCTCTCTCTATTCCACTATCCCACTCTTCTTTCTCTGTATCTATCCCACTATCTCTCTATCGCACTATCCCACTCTTCTTTCTCTGTATCTATCCCACTCTCTCTTTTCTTTCTCTGTATCTATCCCACTCTCTCTTTTCTTTCTCTGTATCTATCCCACTCTCTCTTTTCTTACTTTGTTTCTATCCTAATCTCCCTGAGAAAAAGGCTGTTTTGGGATTGAAAAAGTGCCTAAGCTATAGGAAGAAGACAACTCTAGTTACGTAGAGGGGTTAAATGGTCACTTCAGACCTTCTGTCGGCGGGCCTCTGTTTTTCCGAATCCTAAGGGGGACCTTTATGTAAAATAAAAAAAATTCTTTGCGGGTCTCTGTTTGAAAAATCGTAATTTGGGACCATTATGTGAAAATTTTTTTACACTTTAGGCGGGTGTCTGTACCTTTTTCTTGCACACTAAAAACCCCTGGTTACGTATGGGTTTTGGTTTTCCGCCTATCAATTCTTTAATTTACTGGTAAGTTGCGGTATATCTCTTTTCCCTCTCTTGCATTGTCTTTGTCATTTCTCTCATTAGTCTATTTTCATCTTTTTCTCGGTTTAAACTCTGTTTCTAAATCTCAACCTAAATGTCTCTATCCAATTTTCCTGATGTGTTTTTTTGCATCCATTTTCCCAATCCGTCATCCCGTTTCCAGTCAGTAGTGTCTTCTTTTTATCTGCAATTTCTCTGTTTCATATGCTCTTTCGTTTTGTATCTTTTGTCATCTTCCCTCTTTTAATCTTTTTTCTCTCTCTTTCTCTCTCTCTCTCTCTCTCTTCCGCTCATCTCTCCTCTCATTCTGTTTCTCATATACTTTCACTCTATCAACCTATCTGACAACGCTACTATAACCCATTTCTTTCTCAACACAGAAGCTAGCTAGTAGCATTACCTTTTTTCTTGCTCTCTCGCTTTCTTTGAGTTTTTTATGCTTTGGCTGATCGATTGCACTCTCTTCTATGCCCCCACTCTTTTTGTGGTGCCGCTCTTCCCATATCTATCTTTTTATCTCTGTTTCTATCAATCTCTTTCTCTATTTCGATCTCGTGGAAAGTGTACCTCAGAAGATAGTCAACGCAATAGGAGGTGTAAGCAACAGAACTAAAGAGGGAGAAGAAAGGGGCCAATGCAAGAGCAATGGTTGAGATAAAAGAGAAAGCAAACCCCACTTGAAACGGAGTATAAAAAAGGGAAAAAAGGTTAGAACTAAGAGACGAAGAGAGATATCCGCCTTCTAGAGAGTGGTCATGTGGGTTGATCATGCCGATGCGCCTAAGAAACAATAGCGATGTGTTTGCGTGTCGTTGCCTCAGTGGTCATATGATGACCGAATAGAACTCTGTGATCCTTTGACGGATGCGTACAACCGGAAAAAAAGAAGAGGTCGTCATATGCAATCTAAATGATTTCGTCAAAAAAATTAAAAATATTAACCCCAAACTAAGCAAATTTTTCACTGCAAGCTTTATCTTGTAAACTTTCATCGTCTAAATTTGCGGTGGTTACGCAATCTCAATCCTTGGGAGTGACTCATATTCCCAGTTGTTTTAAATTACTTGCAAAAGTTTCAGCAGGAAGTATCAGGAAATATTTTGAATTTTTTCGCATTAAACAATATATATTTATATTTATATTAATATATTACACTATAAAAATGTATGATATATTTTATCGACTACTTATGATGCAAAGTAGGCATAACAATCCGGTTAAAGGAACATGTAACAGAAGGCACAACGATGTCCGCTACAACGATGTCCGCCTTGTGCTACAACGATGTCCGCCTTCACGCGGTGCAGCACGACAGTCTACAGACTGCAAAGGACATCAACAACCTTCTCCGGAAGCATCACGCTCCGAAGAAACTACAAGACATAGCAGGCCGAATGTCGCAACGTAACAATGTACTGAAGGCGCTAGCCGGCAGTACATGGGGCAACCAAAAGGAGACACTCCGTCTCACGTACAAAGCCATTTGTCAATCCATATACAGCTACGCAGCTCCAGCCTGGGCCAGCTTTCTCTCCTCCTCAGCACATACCAAAATTCAAAGAGGACAGAACAATGGCCTGCGTATCGTAACAGGAAACCATCAAATGGCCAGCGTCGACCACATACATGCTGAAGCTAAAGTTATGAGATCGAAATCGCACCTTCACATGCTATCAGCCCAATACTTGGCAAGGACCTTGAGCCAAACTCACTTCCATCACGGATTATTTCTCCAAGGACCCCCACCACGCAACATGAAAGCTGATCTTTACATCGCATGCAGAAGCACTGTTGAAAGAGCCCTGTCGGAAACAGCAGAGAAGAACAACGGGAAAAGCGTCGCCAACCGAGTCCACACAAACATGGTCTCAGAAGAAAAGGAAACCATCCAAGGTCCAGTCATACTGGGCGGCCGACCACCACCGGACATAAATGAAGAAGAAGTGGACCTCTCCAGAAACTCCCGCTGCACGCTGAGCCAACTCCGCTCAGGCTACAGCAGGTACACCAACCACTACTTACACCGGATCGATGACTCGATACCTGACTACTGCCCAGACTGTCTCAATGGACCTCACGACGTGGCCCTTCTCTTCAAATGCGCTAGACGTCCAACAAGACTCACGTTGGAAGATCTCTGGATGAAACCAAAAGAAGTAGCCTCATTTCTGAGACTATTGTGAAGGAAAGAAGAAGAGATGTATTTTAAAATAAAAAAAGAGAGGAGAGAGAGAGAGAGAGCGGCTCTCCATAGCCAACTCTCTTCGACGCGAGACGTTTGCCGGCAACAACAACAACAACAGAAGGCTTACGTGAAAACATCAACTATTACAATTGAGAGAAATCTTAATAATTCTTTAACTTTTACATAACTCCGATATTTTGTCCTAATCCTAGTTATAGAAAAATCCTCATTTTTTAGTTTCTCCTTAATAAATCAAGGTGCTTCTTGAACGTCCACCGTGTTATAACGATCTCCTAGATTAATAACGATAAGTTTTCTCTGTGTCTATTTTCTATTTGCTAGGTATACCTGGGAAAAAACAATCTTCATGTGATCAGGTTAATACGGAAGCTAGAGCACGCTGACGGCAAAGAATAAAAAAAAATTGGGAAATTTTTTTGAAAGATTTTAATAGAGGGTTTACTTACAGGAAGCCGATGCAACATTGACGAATGCGGTGGAGAGAGTTCGCCTTCTGGCAGGTTCGTAGAAAGGGGCTCATTCCGGAATCAAAAGGGCTAAATTCGTCCCAAAGCCATGAGTCATGCGGTTGAAGATTATATGTATAGAGGATGATCTTCTTGAGTGATGTAAAAAAAGATTTCAAAATAAGCTTCCCGATGCAAATTCTATCACAAATGTTTTTTTTGTATGTAGTAGTTAAAAACTTCACACGTATTAACGAAATTGGAATGAATCACAATTTTTTTCAAACTTTGCATTGACATTTCCATGTAATGGAGGCATGTATTTGGGGGTTTGAGATGAGCAGCTCAGAAATACTTTTGCATTTAACAGCTTTGCTATTTAGATAATACTTTGTGAGTGAGATACCAGGAGCGTTCGAATTGCTCTTAGTTTTTTTTAGGATTAGAGATTTGTTTTAATATTATATAGGCCTATGACAACTTGGAAAGTGGTCCCCGACTACAACCGGAACATAATGTTTTGTATTCAATACTTATTCAAAGTTTCGAGGAATTGGGCGGAGCTAGTTTTGGGTGATTACTGTCATGTAAAAAAGGGGCTGGGCTTTTAAGGAAGAAGATGAAAATATTTCGCATTTGCATTTTCAATGGGAAAGAAAACGCTTTCGTTCATCCTTTTGTCGAGGGATTTAGGTGAACTACCGAGTAAGCTAGTATAGGTTTCATAGTGTGTCCGAGCAAGCGTGGCATAATTGTAGTCAGGGTTTATTCAGTCATGTCCGGTCGCCTGTCGTTGTTGTTGTAGATTGCCCGCCGTAGGTCTCCGGCTGGGTAGACGAGGTCTTCTTTGACATGGCTCAGAAAACAATAACCTTACTTACATCATTTATCTAATTACATTATTTCTCTTTCTCTCTCGGGGTTTATTTTTTTTATTTTTTTTTTTATTTTTATTTTTTTTTATTTTTGTTTTTTTTTTCCCTTTTTTTTTTTTTTTTTTTTTTTTTTTTTTTTTTTGAGAGAGAGAAAGGAATCACTGGTATAAGAACTTAACAACAGACGTCGGGCTATTCCACAAATCTATACTTCTTAAAAGTGTGTGGTCACAGCGACACGAGAATAAATGACTAGTTGTATGTGGCTCTTCTAAACATTTTGGGCAAAGAGGTGATAGGGCAGCTCCTATTCTGTGTAGGTAGCTGTTAAGGGAACTTGCATAGCCACTACGTAGTTGCGATAATGTTATTTGTTGTTCCCTGGGAAGTTGATTCGTTGATTTATGGATTCTGGGAGGTTTCTTACCTAGAACTGGGTTAGGTGAGCAAGATCTAATGAAATTTCTAACAGTTTCAGTATGTATTCTTTTAAGTGCGGCTTTCTGATCACTGTCTACTAGCATAATTTCTAAGTCCTTGGCATGTTTACGAATAGTTCTAGGTGGTTTGGGTTCCATGCATCGACGATGGGAGGGGTGGTTTGGGAGGAGTCTTGCTCTTGCAACGAATTGCTTGGTAAGCATCGTGTTGTGCTCCTTTATGGGTAACATTTCGCTTTCTAGAGCTAAGTGCTCTGTGCCGGCCATTGCTAGGTTTCCTGTTGCGATCCGAATTGCTCTATTTTGGTTTGCCTGTAGTTTTTTCCAGTTCGTCTCGGCCAATTGAGGGGAGTAAATTGGTGCGGCGTAGTTGAGAACGGATCTGGTCATTGTTTTGTAGGTTGCAAGAAGGGTGTTTTTCTGTTGGCCCCATGTTCTTCCTCCGAGGGCACGTAGTATATTCAGTCTTTTGGCCGTTCTCTGTTTAAGGTATTCTGCATGTTGTCGGAAGGTGCCGAGTTGGTCTAAGACGACACCGAGTATTTTGGGTGTTTTAGTTGTCGGCAGAAGGGTTCCGTGGATTTCTACCTTGGGTTCTTTTTTACATTCGCCTGTATGGGTTGTGAAAAGGGTGACCGTAGTCTTTTCCTTGGATATGATCATTTTACGTTGTTCCAATTCTTCTACGAGTTTCGGTAGGAAGTGGTTGATCTGATCTTCACAGGTTTCAATACAGGGGCTTGAGGAGAGAATTGATATGTCGTCGGCGTAGGCTGTCATCTGCGTGTTTCCTGTGGGTTGCGGGAGGTTGTTTATGTAGAGATTGAATAAGAGGGGGCTGAGCACTGCTCCTTGTGGGACACCAGATCTGCATGTGAGACGTCGACTGCTTTTTCCTTGGAAATCTACCTTGATTGTACGGCCTCTTAGGTAGCTGGACATCCATCGGACGATGGCTCTTGGCATATTCGTTTCAGTGAGTTTCTTGCAGAGAAGGGATATGTTCACTAAGTCATATGCTGCAGTGAGGTCAAGGGCGACCATGAGAGTGCGGTCCGGGGGTGGTTTCCGATTGAAGCCGTTTGTTATTTTCCCGGTTATTTCCAGGAGTGCGGTAGTAGTCGAGTGCTCTTTGCGGAATCCATGTTGCCAGTCAGCGATTTGAAAGCCTTCCGCCAGGAATGGTAATAAGACCCGTTCGAATGTTTTGGCTATAGGGGATAGTATTGATATTGGTCTATAGCCGTTCAGGTTGCTGGAGTCCTTTCCTGGTTTAGGTAACATTATCACTCTTGCATCTTTCCATCTGGACGGGATAATACCTGTCTGCAGCGTGTTATTGAAGAGGATGCAGAGGCATTTTCTGAAGTTTTCACCGGCCATTTTGAGTAGTAGAGGGCAGATGCCTTCACTGTCTGGGCATTTGGAACCTTTGGTTTTCTTGATTGCTTCTTCGATCTGTGCCAGGGAAATTTGGGGAGCGTCTGTCCGTTTGAGGCCTTTAATTAGTCGTGTTGTGCTTCTTGCTGATTTGTCGACCTCTTTAGGGGCTTGTTTAGCTAATTTTCTGGCAAAAGCGTTTGAGGCAGATGTTGGGCATAGACTTTTCCCGTCGTGGCTGATGGTCAAGTGCGTCGGTTTAATTGATTTGCCGTCGATAGCCTTTATCGTTTTCCAGAGTTTGTTGCCCGGTTCGTTGTGGCTAATTTCAGATATGTACTTTTCCCAAGCCTTCCTCTTTTCGAGGTTGGTGCGGAAGGAGATTTCGGCCATTATTGAGGGGAGTGAGGGGTCCGTAGGATTGTCCCTCCTCATTTGGTCCCGTTCTGCAATCAGCTTCTTCACATCTTCACTCAAGTGAGGCGTGTATTTTGGCACCTTTCCACGGGGAATGTTGTTCTTAGCCGCTTTGGTCAAGGTGGTGGTCAGGAATTTGTGCATCTGAACTGAGTTGCCGGCGAATGGGAAATCCATGAGAATCTTGTTGATGTCCCTTTCGAAGCCTTCCCAATTCGCTTTGTTGTAATTTGTATAACAACGTGCGTTTGAGATGCTGGATGGCTGTGTTTCGACGTCAATCAGGCATGGGAGGTGGTCAGAGTTCATTCTGTTGATTGTTGACCAGTTGCAGTCGATGGCTATGTCGTTCGAGGCGAGAGTGATGTCTGGTGATGCTTTTTGTCTTGTGGGCATCTTTGAGTTGTTGAGACATACAAGATCGCTGTCGTCAATGAAGTCGCATAGTTCATCTCCTCTGCTATCCTCCGTACCTTCACTCCAAACTTTATTGTGTGCGTTGAAGTCTCCACCGACAATGAATGGTTTCTTCTGTGTTAGGAGTCGGTTGAAGTTCGGCGCGTATGTGTTGGGGCATGACGATCGAGGTGGGATGTAAATGTTGCAGATTCTTATGGTTCCTTGGTCGGTTGGCACGTCCACGCTGAGTGTTTCGGCTGTCTGGTCCGTTGTTGGGGAGGTCACGTTAGCATAGCGAATATTCTCTTTGACTAGTATCGCAAGTCCGCCTCCAAAGTTGGAGCGGTCTTTTCTTATGATCGTGTAACCTACGATATTCGGAGATGGAATATTAGCATCCATTTTGGTTTCTTGGATGAGTGCTACGTGAACATTCAACTCATGTAAAAGGTCCTCTAGCTCGGTTAGTCGGGCTCTCAGTCCATTAGCGTTCCATTGGATTATCCTCAGGTTAGCTACCGTCTGGGAGGCAGTCTGCTGGATCGGGGCTCTCTCACAAATTCTACATCTCCATTGGGGGTTCCAATCATTAAGATTGTTAAGGTTGGAACAGCGGAAATGTACCCATTTCTTACATTTGCTACAATTAACACAATTCGAAGGCGCGTTAAGAGAGCATACAGAACAAGGCCATCTTGGGCCTGGGTTAGTCTCGATACCAGCGATTTGGAGGAGTGTTCGGATCAGAGACGCTGGGTCTTTCTGATCCGTGTTAGAAAAAATGAGGTTTCGGGGGAAGCCGTCCTCGTTGTCCCTTGCGGGAGATTCCATTGGGAAGTTTTGTTTGGAGGTCCATTGGGTCCGACGCCATGTAGCGTCGTCCACAGTCGCACCGCGTGTAGGTGACCTCCGTCGCGACCTGTCAGCGGGCGTCGGTTTTGACCTTTGGCGGGCGTCTGTCTTTTAACTCATAAGGGGGACCCTTATGTGAATTTTTTTATCATATAAGGGTGAAAATTACAAAAAAAATTATCTCATAAAATGAAACTTAAAAACTTTTTTTCGAGATGTGAGGCAAGTTTCTGTATACGAAAATTTTTTCCCCCGGCGGGCGTCTGTAGGACTTTCGGACCAACTAAAAAAAACCCTGATTGTAGTGTGTTCGACTATTTGCGAAGAGTCCCGAGTTCGAATCTCACCCCGGACAGATCCACCCAAACCGAGGGGGTTAAGAAATGTTGGTAGTGCTCATGCACGAACCTGACTCTCTCCGCCGCTGCTAATCACACTAGCAGTGATATAGCGGGCAGCAACTGGTTCTGCCAGGATAGGTCTGTTCCGCATGTTGTTGTTGTAGCCGATAGATCTTCTATTCGGCATCGTCTTCGGTGATCGGTAGTTTTAGAAACCTTGCAGCTTCTACTGGGTCGGTCCAGAGAGACCAAGCCGTTGTTGTTAATGTAGATTGCCCGCCGTAGGTCTCCGGCTGGGTAGACGAGGTCTTCTTTGACATGGCTCAGAAAACAATAACCTTACTTACATCATTTATCTAATTACATTATTTCTCTTTCTCTCTCGGGGTTTATTTGGTTTTTTTTTCCTTTTTTTTTTGAGAGAGAAAGGAATCACTGGTATAAGAACTTAACAACACACGTCGGGCTATTCCACAAATCTATACTTCTTAAAAGTGTGTGGTCACAGCGACACGAGAATAAATGACTAGTTGTATGTGGCTCTTTTAAACATTTTGGGCAAAGAGGTGATTGGGCAGCTCCTATTCTGTGTAGGTAGCTGTTAAGGGAACTTGCATAGCCACTACGTAGTTGCGATAATGTTATTTGTTGTTTCCTGGGAAGTTGATTCGTTGATTTATGGATTCTGGGAGGTTTCTTACCTAGAACTGGGTTAGGGGAACAGGAGCTAATGAAATTTCTAACAGTATCAGTATGTATTCTTTTCAGTGCGGCTTTCTGATCACTGTCTACTAACATCATTTCTAAGTCCTTGGCATGTTTACGAATAGTTCTAGGTGGTTTGGGTTCCATGCATCGACGATGGGAGGGGTGGTTTGGGAGGAGTCTTGCTCTTGCAACGAATTGCTTGGTAAGCATCGTGTTGTGCTCCTTTATGGGTAACATTTTGCTTTCTAGAGCTAAGTGCTCTGTGCCGGCCATTGCTAGGTTTTCTGTTGCTATCCGTATTGCTTTATTTTGGTTTGCCTGTAGTTTTTTCCAGTTCGTCTCGGCCAATTGAGGGGAGTAAATTGGTGCGGCGTAGTTGAGAACGGATCTGGTCATTGTTTTGTAGGTTGCAAGAAGGGTGTTTTTCTGTTGGCCCCATGTTCTTCCTCCGAGGGCAGACCAAGCCGTCAAACTAGTCGGTCTATCTGGACAGGAGAAGAGGTGAGTCGTTGTGTGTCCGGGTTCGTCGCAGTCCGGACATCTGTCCACGATTTTGGAGTCAATTCTGGACATATAGCTTCGCAGAAATGGGCTATATCCAGACCGGAGCTGGGCGAGTGTTCGTCTTGTAGATCTCGGAAGATTTCTCTCTTCTCTGGAGATAGGCGGTTGTGGGTATCCTCCCTGTACCACAGGCGGTGAGTATTTGTTCTTCTCGAAACACACTGGCAACAGTGGCCATTCGTGACTCTACAGCCTTAAGAGCCTGTCACGGATGGAGCCGGATCATCCAGTCCAGAATCGAGCGCGACCTCAGGTGGCGGATAGAGGGACGCCTCCCTACGAAGAATTCGTGATGGGAGGTAGCGGGATAAATCCCGCCGCGGACCAAAACTGGGTAGTATAGCTCGTCAAAGGAGGGCGATGCCGGACCGGCCTGAGCATGCCACCGGACAAAACATCAGCCGATACTCCGCTATACTTTTCAATGGCGAGTCGAGGCGCCAGTAAAATAACCTCTTGCCCTTCTCCGGTTAACGAATGGGCCTCGCCAAGAGGATCGCCGACTGCGGTGCGAGTGTAGACGGAGAAAATCTCTCCGGACTCAAAAGGATCCTCACCACCAACCTATCCCAAAAGGACTCCCCTCGACAGGACCTATGGGCAAGACGACAACAACAACAGTATTTGTTCTTCACCGCTGTGACTGTATCCGTGTGTATCTTCTTTATGTCTTCGCGGTACGCTTCTTCTGTCTTCACTTCTTTATCTTCGTCAAGGAATGGAGTGATGCTGTTTTGGTGTTCACTGAAAAGGGATCTCACCCTCTTCAACTGTCTGGGAGGAGGTGGCATCTTGGTTGTGTCGTGGTCAATGTAGTCTCGTTTATGTAGCCGAAGGAGGAATTGCTTGCACATCATGTCGTTGTGAGGCTTCACCGGGAGGACTTCGGATTCAATATGGATTCATTCTATCTTGTTTCATTCTATCTTTAGAGTATCTTTCTATCTTATCTATCTTTAGAGTATCATTCTATATTCTATCTTTTCATTCTTCGGATTCATTCTATCTTGTTCGCCATGACTAGAGTGGTCGACTTTCCATCTGCTCTCTGCTCTATTCATTCCGTCTAGTGTACAATATGTAATCCGGCTTCAACGAGGAATTGGACACCTTGAAGCTGTATCGTCCTAGTCCCTCACCACCCTCCCACAGAATGCTACCACTGGAGTAGGACCGACCAATCCCTCGCAAGTTATTTCCGTAATCAACGTGGACCCATTTGACCTCATATGTTATCAACTCCTTCGACTTCACGTTTCCCCTCAAATGGAAGACCCCGTTCTTTATACCTTACCACGCATTTTCCATGCGTAATAAACTCAAACTCAGATGATCTATGGATGTCATCTTGACGCATCCTGTTGCCGCTCTCAGACCAACATTGTCTGTTCCGCATCTCAGGGTAGCGCGTACCCCGCCGTCTGTTCCGCATCTCAGGGTAGCGCGTACCCTGCCACAAGGCGGGAACAAGCGCGAGGAAGATTATTATTATTGATATTAGTGTGTCCGAGAAAGAAACAGAGGCCCGCCAAAAGTGTAAATTAGCCGGAACAAAGACCCGCGGCTGACAATTAAATACCGTTTGATCGAGAGTACATGGGTGATTCACAGAAAGTGTTGCTCTTGTAATGAATGCAGAGACCCGCAAAGTTGGGAAGAGAAACCGGCCAAAAGATGGTAGGACTTGACATTTTCACCCCTTTTACTAAGGGGTTGAATGATTGATTCCTATGTGAACGGACATGTCTCGAACTCGGACAGGTTTTTTTTACAAGGAACTCTATGGAAACCCCGTTCTCGCTTCAGAATATTCCCGTCCTCTGTTGGCGGTTTTTTGTGTATTCTTCTTTTTTGCGTGTTTCTGTGTAACGTATGTTATAACCGCTAAGTAAAAAAAAGTAGTGATCATTGTCGGAGCCTCCTTTTTATTGTTTGTTCCACCATATACCTTAGAACACACACCGTGGAGATGTAATTACTAGGTTAACTTTTCACAACCACTTGCTTTCAGGGATTATTTACTGTGTCGGAAAATGGTACAGAGACCCGCCTTAGGCGGCGTAGCCATCATCGTACAGAGTACAATTCAATAATCCGACGTCATCATAGACCCGCCGAACTAGGTACGGTACCAGATACAGAGGGCCGTCATCGTAGTGATGGACATGGGTATTTTACCCCTGCTTGCTTTCTACTTCATAGTTTCTTACGTTCTTATATGCATACATGTCGGAAAAAAATGAATTAGACGGAGAAATAGATGAAAGAGTTTCAAAACTTCTGGAATGATCTAGGCGGACGTCGCAGTGAAGAAGAGAACCTGGACGACTCAGAGAGGCTCGTTCGGATCGCCTCCGAAGCCTTCGGAGCCGTCGCCGAGCATCTGTCCGAGTTGAGGGTAAGCGGGTGCGAGAGGGATGCGGTAGTACGGTAGTAAGGACACGCAAGTACGGTAGCAAGGCAGATATAGGTTTTGAGGAGTTTGAGGTATTTGGAGGGTTTCGGAGCTTTTAAGTTACTGTAGGACATGTGTAATGGACATTCACTGTAGAATAATAAGAGCCTAACAATGTCAAGAGGCTAAGGAGAGCATATCAATGTTCGCATGTTCCAAGTTTTGATTGGAGTTCAGGGTATCTTCCAGACTGTACCTGTTCACACATCAGTTTCAAGGGGAAACCGGGCATATTTTTGAGGCAAATTTTGCTCTGAGGTCCAATCAGCTGGATATTGTCTTATATTAAAAAAAGTTTACGATCTACCGACCAAAAGAGGTCAGGAGAGTAATAGAATGAAAAAGGAAGGAAGACAAAGGGAGAGAGAAGGAGAGAGAGAGACAAAAGAAGAGGTAAAAGAGATTAGGAATGAGAGGGGTTACAATTAGGGTAATCTTGAATTAATATCTGTCGAATGAGCAGCACGCGTGTGGGTCACAGCAGTCACCACAGCGAGTGTATGTGGCACAGCCGCAGTCAGTCGGTGGATCGGTCCAGCCCGCCGGAGCAGTTCAGGTCACGGTATGTTAGCAATTATTCCGAGATTAAAACAGGCAATTATTCCGAGATTAAACAAGTTGTTTCGTTGCGGAAAAAAGGTTTACGGTAATTATATCCATAGTCTTGCTGCTTGAAAATTCATGTCGATAATTTGACTGTAGATCGTCACAAAACCACCGAGAAACCAAAAGGAGCAACAAAAAGAAGATTGTTTTTGATTTTCGCTGATTGCTTCACTTACAGACAACCAACAATGGGCAACAGCCGCAATGGTTCGAAGATGGTGCTGATGGTGCGACTGGGGTGATTCAAGCCCTGCAGGTTTGTACCGAGCTGTTTCTTACTAATCTCGAATTTCAACGGGATCGAGACTCGAAAGGAAAATTTGTAGATCAAAAAAGTCATCAGCAAACTACAGGCAGGGTTTCAAGAGACCGAGAGAATGTCATAGAAATGTGGAGTATGTATCACTGGCAGGGGTTAAATAGCCATGTCAGAGCTTCTGTCGACGGGCCTCTGTTTTTTTAATCATAAGGGGGGACCCTTATAATAAAAACTTTTCCCGCCTTTGGCCTTTTTCTTGTCTGTACCTTTTTCTTGCACACTAAAAAACCCCTGATAACTGGAGCGCAAAGTTGTGTATAGCAACGCTCTGGATGGTACTCTATCGCGCTCAGAGATTAGGGGCATAAGTTGTGCTTCATTCTCTGTATTTTGTTCATCGTAGGCATTTCTCTCATTATCACGGTAGATCACGAACTAGAAAAAGGACAGGCTCTTCTTTATCCGCTCTTTACCTTCAGCTCACTCAATATTCCAGACTACTCCGTTTGAAATGCGGTCGTTATATTATAATTTTCAACAGTTAAACGACACTTTTGATGAACTATGATCGCGAAGTCTCATATCGCCCGATTCCAAGTTATATGAAATCTTTTGAGAAAGAGGTAAAGATGAACAGAGACGCAATGGTACTAGGTAGGAAGGTGTTTGAAAATACGGTAGGACTGAGCGGGGGCTCAGACAAACAGACTTCTGTGATTAGCGTCATCACAGTGATCGATAGTGATAGTGCTTGTAAATTCTATCCTTTCATTCTTAAACATTCATAATTATCTAGAACTTCATTGTGTGATGTTGCAGAATGATCTGCGTATGATTATGCAGCAGCAGGGAGTGAGTAAAGATGGTCATGAGACGACCAAGCACACCAAGCAGAGGAAAGCCGCGGGTGGGAAGAAGCGCGAGAACACCAAACCAACCCTCAGGTTAATTTTGGGGTTTGCCCGATAGTAATGACCATCTTGGAAGACTTGGTTGAGTTCCTGACGGTTAGCACTCCACGCACTCTCTTCATCTTAATTTTGAGTCATTTGGGCTATGGTCTTTTTTGCGGGATTTTAGGTCTTTCTGCTCAAAAACGCAGGAATTAAAAAAAAAGTTGCTTTTCTTCTGGAAGAATCACGGTAAAGAAAAGTTTCTTTCCTTTTGGTTTTCTATGGTTTCCTTTCTAGGACCAAATTGTCACTTGAAAATGTTTTTCGCTATCTGTTCGTAATAAACATCGGGTAGATTTACTGAATCTGGCTTTCTGATGATTGTGTTCACATTAATGTAATCATCTTTAATACTTTCGGAATAGTTTTTGGGCAAGGTAAAGTGGTTAAGAGGGTGTTTCTTACCACCCGCATGATGATCTCGAGCTCATAGATTCCCAGAATTTAAAAGAGTTTGGAATTTTTTTCTTCAAAGATTTGGAATTTTCCTAGGTAAAAATCGAAACTTTCTTCTTTCGAGTGCATAGATTTGAATGTTTTTGGACTTTTTGAAGAGAAGATAGATTTTTCACCCGCAGTGCGGGTGATAGAAACACCTTGGTGGATAATAGAAGGGATTTTAGTATGAAATGTGTGTATTTGTAAAGGCGCCCCTTTGATGCGTTCTGGTCGGCAAACAGCACGTCGTACGCGCAGCAGTACCCGATTCTGGACTACAATCAGAGGAGGTCCCTTGGATGGGAGGAGTGGCGGAAGATGGACGATGAAAGCAAAAAGAGGTTCCTCATTGATTGTGTCGCTTTTCCGGTTTATTATCCTTAATCAAAGTTTCCCAGTTCAATCAAAGTTATCAACAAAATTTTGAAGACGTTATGACAGGGTAGAGTTCAGAGTGCTTCTCTAACCCGCAGTGCGAATAAAATCTATGCATAAATCTATGCGCTTTTCAAGAAAGCTAGTGATAATAAATGCTATGATTTTCTGCGTCCTCTTTTATATCACACGCTCTCGCGCTTCCTCATTTGCCTGTCATTTCCTCATCATTAATCATATTGATATACCCGCTTTTTCTGCAAGTCGGAGGAAACAGCCTGGTAGAGTTTTTAATCAATGAGAGGTGGTCTACGTCATAGGTAAACTGCCAATTGGCAAAAAAAATCTAGGGCGACCGACCTACCGACCTTCTCCCTCTCTCGAAATGAATGTATTAGAGTTTTTACAGCTTAAATTAAAAAAAATTCTTCATCTTTCTATATAAATAGAATGTTTCGTGGGCCATAACTCAGCTCAACCGGTTTCGTAAAGTTGATAATGAAACTTTTAACCTACTTCAGTGATCTACCTATTGAGAAATCAATACTTATTTTACCTGTGGTCTATGTAGAAGTATATTTTAAATTTTATTGCTTTTTCATTGAAAAATCATAAATGAAGTGGAAGGCAAATGAGAAAAAAGTTCTTCAAATATATCATATTGTTATTCGTTTTTTTTTGTTTATATTATAAATAACAATAGCTCTCACAAAATACAAGAACTTTGATCGTTTGCAATTTCTAGAAGAAGAAAAAAAGAGTTTTCAGAACTTTTTCAAAATTTTTTTCATTCGCTCTATAACCAATGTCATTGACATGAAGCGCCATAATTTATACAATTTATCACAATTATAAATTCAAAAATGTTGCTGATAGATTACGAGTGAGAACGTTGAACGTAGAGATGAGAGAATGTATATTATGGTTTGGACGATACGGCCAAGGTATCCAAAAGGATTTATCTCATTTACCCGTCCTCCTGAGCGGCTGCCATGTAATAGCGCTTCCCACTCCTTATCATCCTACGCTATTTCCGTCCTCCTGAGCGGCTGCCATGTAATAACGCTTCCCACTCCTTATCATCCTACGCTGTTTCCGTCCTCCTGAGCGGCTGCCATGTAATAACGCTTCCCACTCCTTATCATCCTACGCTATTTCCGTCCTCCTGAGCGGCTGCCATGTAATAACGCTTCCCACTCCTTATCATCCTACGCTATTTCCGTCCTCCTGAGCGGCTGCCATGTAATAACGCTTCCCACTCCTTATCATCCTACGCTATTTCCGTCCTCCTGAGCGGCTGCCATGTAATAACGCTTCCCACTCCTTATCATCCTACGCTATTTCCGTCCTCCTGAGCGGCTGCCATGTAATAACGCTTCCCATTCCTTATCATCCTACGCTGTTTCCGTCCTCCTGAGCGGCTGCCATGTAATAACGCTTCCCACTCCTTATCATCCTACGCTGTTTCCGTCCTCCTGAGCGGCTGCCATGTAATAACGCTTCCCAATCCTTATCATCCTACGCTGTTTCCGTCCTCCTGAGCGGCTGCCATGTAATAACGCTTCCCACTCCTTATCATCCTACGCTATTTCCGTCCTCCTGAGCGGCTGCCATGTAATAGCGCTTCCCACTCCTTATCATCCTACGCTATTTCCGTCCTCCTGAGCGGCTGCCATGTAATAACGCTTCCCACTCCTTATCATCTTACGCTGTTTCCGTCCTCCTGAGCGGCTGCCATGTAATAACGCTTCCCACTCCTTATCATCCTACGCTATTTCCGTCCTCCTGAGCGGCTGCCATGTAATAACGCTTCCCACTCCTTATCATCCTACGCTATTTCCGTCCTCCTGAGCGGCTGCCATGTAATAACGCTTCCCACTCCTTATCATCCTACGCTATTTCCGTCCTCCTGAGCGGCTGCCATGTAATAACGCTTCCCACTCCTTATCATCCTACGCTATTTCCGTCCTCCTGAGCGGCTGCCATGTAATAACGCTTCCCACTCCTTATCATCCTACGCTGTTTCCGTCCTCCTGAGCGGCTGCCATGTAATAACGCTTCCCACTCCTTATCATCCTACGCTGTTTCCGTCCTCCTGAGCGGCTGCCATGTAATAACGCTTCCCAATCCTTATCATCCTACGCTGTTTCCGTCCTCCTGAGCGGCTGCCATGTAATAACGCTTCCCACTCCTTATCATCCTACGCTATTTCCGTCCTCCTGAGCGGCTGCCATGTAATAACGCTTCCCACTCCTTATCATCCTACGCTGTTTCCGTCCTCCTGAGCGGCTGCCATGTAATAACGCTTCCCACTCCTTATCATCCTACGCTATTTCCGTCCTCCTGAGCGGCTGCCATGTAATAACGCTTCCCACTCCTTATCATCCTACGCTGTTTCCGTCCTCCTGAGCGGCTGCCATGTAATAACGCTTCCCACTCCTTATCATCCTACGCTGTTTCCGTCCTCCTGAGCGGCTGCCATGTAATAACGCTTCCCAATCCTTATCATCCTACGCTGTTTCCGTCCTCCTGAGCGGCTGCCATGTAATAACGCTTCCCACTCCTTATCATCCTACGCTGTTTCCGTCCTCCTGAGCGGCTGCCATGTAATAACGCTTCCCACTCCTTATCATCCTACGCTATTTCCGTCCTCCTGAGCGGCTGCCATGTAATAACGCTTCCCACTCCTTATCATCCTACGCTATTTCCGTCCTCCTGAGCGGCTGCCATGTAATAACGCTTCCCACTCCTTATCATCCTACGCTGTTTCCGTCCTCCTGAGTGGCTGCCATGTAATAACGCTTCCCACTCCTTATCATCCTACGCTATTTCCGTCCTCCTGAGCGGCTGCCATGTAATAACGCTTCCCACTCCTTATCATCCTACGCTGTTTCCGTCCTCCTGAGCGGCTGCCATGTAATAACGCTTCCCACTCCTTATCATCCTACGCTGTTTCCGTCCTCCTGAGCGGCTGCCATGTAATAACGCTTCCCAATCCTTATCATCCTACGCTGTTTCCGTCCTCCTGAGCGGCTGCCATGTAATAACGCTTCCCACTCCTTATCATCCTACGCTATTTCCGTCCTCCTGAGCGGCTGCCATGTAATAACGCTTCCCACTCCTTATCATCCTACGCTATTTCCGTCCTCCTGAGCGGCTGCCATGTAATAACGCTTCCCACTCCTTATCATCCTACGCTGTTTCCGTCCTCCTGAGCGGCTGCCATGTAATAACGCTTCCCACTCCTTATCATCCTACGCTATTTCCGTCCTCCTGAGCGGCTGCCATGTAATAACGCTTCCCACTCCTTATCATCCTACGCTATTTCCGTCCTCCTGAGTGGCTGCCATGTAATAACGCTTCCCACTCCTTATCATCCTACGCTATTTCCGTCCTCCTGAGTGGCTGTTATGTGATGATAAAATTTCAAACTTCAAATCCTGCCAGAGACCGAGATGAGTAATAAAATTAAATTGAAAATTAGAAAAAGTTGATTTGAGATGGAAATTGGACGCGGATGAGTACAATAAAAATCGATTGGAGAGAGGGATACAGGAACAGCAGGCGAAGAAGCGAAAGAAGGAAGAAGAGCAAGGAGGAAAACGGTATGACACAGGGGAAGACAATTAGGGAATTTTTAGTAATATGTCTTGGTGCATTTTACAAACAGGTGCAAATAGCTTGGGGTCTTTGCGGCAAAGCAAATAAGAGATTCGTTTGTTGTTCTTCTACAAGTAGGTGAATATCAAAACTTCACCATTCCGAGCTTGCGCATGACGCCTGTTTTGATAATTTTCCTATTTCAGACGAAAAAAATTATCTCAAACTGGTACAAATGAATAATTGTTCCAGGTCTTCTATAAGGATTTGCTCTCCACTACTATTAATGGGTTTCTCTCTGAGTTGCGTGAGTGTAAAGTAGTTAAAACTTTTAAGTTTTACGGATAAAAAACCATTAATATTCTATACTAAAGATACCTTATGGCTTCAAATAGTTTCAATCTATTAGTTTATCGTTTTTATTGGTATATCGGTGTTTAACGGTCCTTCAAATGCTCAGCTATCCTTTAACTGAAATGAAAAAGTGAAAAACACCTGTAACGATGAGTAGTGTTGAGGGATCGAAAAGACGACTACCGTAGCCGTGCGATGCACTACTTTGTGCGTGAGCGTATGGCAGAGATCTCTCTGCTGGCGCCAACGGCAAATTGGGCGACCAAGATGGCGCGGATCCGTAAGGAGTGGAAGACGCTCGCGGACCGCACCAAGTGGCAGAATATGGCGGAACAATTCAAGCGGACTGGCGTCGAGCCTAACGACGCGGCAATTGTTCTTTGAAAGAGGCGAAGAGATGCTACTTTGAAAGGATAGAAGAGAATGTTTTTCAAAAAGACAAACGAAAAGTTATTCGAAAGTAGAGTCTGCGTAGAAATTTTTGGACCTGGCAGATCGAGTATTGTGCAAAGGTTTCCAAGTTCGAACCCCATCCAGATTCACTCAAACCAAGGGGGTTAATAAATGAGGGTAGTGCTTGCAAGAATCTAACTCTCCTTGCTGCTGCCACACACCAGTGACTCAGGGCGCAGCTTCTGGTTCCAGCTAATTAGATCTGTTCCACTTTTTTATTTTCACCTAATTCGACCTAATTTTTCCACCTAATTAGAATTAGATCTCGGAAGTTTGTGCCATAGGCCATCAGGACGGACGTGTGAAAGAAAGTTTTGAAAAACGACCGTTAATTGAGCGAGGTAGGAAAGAAAAGAAAGAAAGAATGAGAAGCTCATCTTTTCTGCCAGGAACATCCAGTACGTTTCTCACTATTCCGGACTCCTCCGCTCGAAGAGCGGTCGTCAACACTAGAAAGTTAAATCTTCAAATAAGCATGCGTGACTAAGAGAACAAGGCATATGAGCCTTTCATATAACACTATCGCACGGAATAGCAATGTGTCCCCGTGGTGTAATGGTAACACGCGCTCCCGGTTTGAGTCGAGATGGTCTGGGTTCGATCCCGCCCGGCAGACTAGCTTTTTTCTGTGCGATAGTTCAATCATTTGTCACTAGAAAGTCACCTTCTCTTGAACTATGGAGCGTATGTACCCTGCTGCGAGTTTTTTTCAACTGCGAAAAAATTGAAGATGACTCTTGGAAAAAATGGAAAACATAGCCCTTTAAAAAATGTGTTTTCTTTGTTTTCTTTAAATAGCACGGAAGGGAGTTTTTGAAATTGATGATTATTCAATCATGAGATATTATCACATGCAATCGTATAATGAGAAGATCCAGAATATATGAATCTACTGATTATCAGAAATCATTCAATAATTCAATGTTCCCTTTTTTTCATAAGAAAAGGCAGACTTTCTCGCTTTCTCTTACTGTTGCAAATCACAACATGAGAGAACAAATCAGTTTATCTTTGTCTAGGGTGAAGTTATTCTCTCCAAGCAATTTTCATTTGTATTCATTTGAATAAATTTTTTTCCGTTTTTAATGTTGCTTCAGTTGAAAATGTCGATATGTCTCACTAGATCGATTCTTAGTAGTTTTTGAAAGAATGCAGTTAGAGGATGGCTTTTCTGTTTTTAGAGCTAATTCTTCCCGGTTTGATAATACCCTTTTTTACTATTCATATTTTAATTGGTTTCTGTTTGTTGTGCTTTTTCTATTTTGATTCATCTACCCGTTAAAAAGACATGGCCTGAATTCCTGTATGCGTGAGTTGTTTACTATGATACCGTACTTAGAGTAATGTGAGAAACTGTAATGTGCAGATCCTGTAAGAAAAGGCTCATTGGGGTACTGAGTTGAGTAAGATACTGTATACCTCTTGTATAGCAACCGCGCGCGCTTTTAGCTCTCCCATTTCCATGAAATGCTCAATTGCTCATGAAATTCTTATTCTTCGCCACAGTATATGAAAATATGAGGTTTGAAAACAATGAGAGCCTAAGCTTGTTCATCAACAATCTTTTTATGCCTCACTTGCTAAACATTGCTTTTCCTCCATGTTCGAGTCGAAGTAGAAACTGATTTGCGTATCTCAGGGGGCTCAGGGGTGTTTTGAAGCTATTTTCGGCCTTTTATGTTAAGTTCTGCTGATGTATGCTTATAAGACTAGAAAGAGGTTTTTTGTGTAAGAAGGATATTTCGAAAATGAGCACATGCACTGAATCATTTTGATAAAAAAGTGTATATGATATTCTGTTCAAAAAAATTCGAAAGATTTTCACTAAATAAAGAGAATGAGAGGCTTGCTTGGTTTCTGTTAATTGATAATAAAGAAGAATGCTAGATCTGAGAATCGAAATAGCAGTTTGACTTCATGTTGTATGTGGTGATACAAATTTGATCCTGAAATTTCGTAATAGGGAAAGTATGCATTTTGTCCGTCCACCGCAGGAAATTTTACGCTGTCACAGTGGAATTTAAGTTTTGGTGTCGCTATTGAGGACGATGTTCAAGACTGTTTATTCTCGGTGATCGCTTTGCAAGATAAGATAAAGAAACTGGCTGAAGAAATGTATTATTGAAGTCATATAACACGTTGGCATTGCGGTGAACAGCTGTGAGTTGCCAGCTTGCAAACCGGGAGAACGAGCAAAGAAGATTGGTATTGTCATCCCTAATACCAAATCAAATGACACCTACTCGTATCTTTAAGAGTCTCGAATATGTCTTCTGTACCCATACGTTCTTTATCTCTGATCGTTTCACAACCCATCCCGTCTCGAAGACCACACTCCTCTGACTTTCTATTATGTCTCTCTGTCTGATTCATCATTACTATGTTAAGAAAGAGGGTTTAGAAAAAAAACAATAACAGAGAATACATTTGTGTGCCGTTTATCCGTTGAATTCTAAGTAGACTGTTTGGTGTTTTGACTTAACAGTTCCAAGAAGTCCGCAAAATCATAACGCTTCTATACCGAGCGAGAGGAAAACAAAGCGACCAAATAGTTTATAATAAACTGAAAATGACTACCCTGTCGTCGCAAAAAAGGGTAGATCGAAAAGACGAAACGGCACGCTTAGAAAAGAGCGAGAGCGTGCGATGAAAACGAGAGAATTCGATAGATATTAAGAGCTTTTTGCGAGCTTCAAAGAGCGCTTAGGCTTCCATCACAGTGCGGAAGAGAAATTCTCAATTTGGGAGAGAACCTTGCTGCTTTTTACCGAGTAAAAACCGAGCAGTGATCATATCGGCTGTGATAAAAGTAACTAGCTGTTTGACGTCAGTGTTTTTGTGTTGAAAAAGTATTTGTTTTAGTTTTTTTAGGTCTAGGTTTTCTTGAAGTTAAAAAAAGATTATGCACAATTGAAATTCGCTTAATGCTTTAGTTTTCCGCGATAGTAACGTAGAGCGGTTCCCGCTCATTTTTAATCTTGGCTCGTCCTCAACGAAAACAAAAATAACTGAAAGTCTGTCATACCTGTCAAAATGTGACCCAGCGCACGACGCATATTTAGTTGTGTCGTGCGTTGAGTCACACTTCTGTTCGTGTGCTTGTATCTTGCTCATTTCAAAAACATTTTAAACTGGTTTAGAATGAGATAAAGGTTTTTATTTCCACTCAGCAATGTGTAATTAGCAACTATAAGCTATATTCGTATGTAATAAACAAAAATTGAGCAACAAGTAACACTTGAAACTTGAAAAAAATTTTCGAAAAAAGTTGTTTCAAACCGATTCAATCCGCTCTTGCTACCGATATTATTTTTGATACTTTTTTACTTGGTCTGGTACCTCGCGTCGCGGTCGCGTCGCGGCTTTCGGCCTCGTTAGCTAAGCCGTACGGCCTCGTTAGCTAAGCCGTTCGGCGTCGTTAGCGTAAACTTTTCCTAAGCCTAAGCGTTTTTTCAATGTAAAAATAATTTTAATTCCACGGTTCAATCCGGTTTAAGCGACGCGAAAGGGGCCACGACGCGACCGCAACGCGAGGTACCAGACCAAGTAAAAAAGTGCCTTAGTTTAAATGGACTTATGGGGATTCGAAAAAAACTTTTATTCGACGAAGAAAGATCAAAAATGAGAGGGACCACTCTGCATGACTATCGACGAGTTCTCAAGAGTTTAAGAAAACGGAGGCACTAAGTTTTAGGTCTCCAACTTGTTACTTAAATGCGGAAGATTACTTTATTTACATCTGTTTTTTATTTCAAAAATCCGCTAGTGCTCAACTGACTCAACTCGCGAACTGGCTTATATGGATTTTTAGATCAGCATACGTATGTTTCTCGTTTGTTTAAAAAAAATTTTTTTTCAGATTTAAAAAAAAGTATGTTTCACAAAAAAATTCTGGACCTCTTTACTTTGTCCAGAGTTGATTGAGTTGAACGTACATTATTAAAATTTTTTCTAAATTTCAAAAAAAGGCGACTGGAAAAAAATTTGAGTGATTCATAAAATCCGGGGCTTATCCTCTAAATATTGGCCAGAGGTATGCGATACTCGTAAAGTGCTTTTTCCAGTTCTGAAACGAGAAAACAAACTTCAATTGCATGAGTTTCAGTGATTTCGTCGATTTTGATTTAATCCTACGGGTTTAAAATCCGGATTAATCTTCTTGAATGAAACAAAATTTCGAAGTTTTGAATTTCTAGAAAGTTAAACTGGAGGACTCTATCGTCTGAAAAACTAGTATGAATAGCACTTAAAAGAATTTATATCAATTGGAAACTATTTTTTTGAAAAAAAAAATCAAAACGTGAAATTTTTCAGCTATTTTTTCGGTTAAAGCATCTGCGTACAAATTGAAAAAAAAAATTTTGTCGTTGAAAGCAGGGAAATTGAGTGGTTTGATATTTTTTGCCTTAAAATCGTTGAGAATTCGAGAGAAAAAGTGCCTTGTATAATAGTTTATGATTTGAACCGAAACTCCGACGAAATGTAATTAGGCGGGTTTATAAAAAAAGACGTTAGGAAATTTGAATGTTTCGAATTAAACAAAAAGTTAAGGAAGATTCAGATGTTGATAACGAGTTTATTGTTTTCTGTGTTTCTAGTGAGCCAGTATGGCACTTTTTCCGTTAACCGGATACTCGCGTCGCGGTTCCCTTCGCGTTTTATTTTTACATCAAAAAAGTTATTTTTACATTAAAAAACGCTTAAGCTTAGTAAAAGAATACGATAACGAGGCCGTACGGCTTAGCTAACGAGGAAACCGCGACGCGAAGGGAACCGCGACGCGAATATCCGGTTAACGGAAAAAGTACCGCCAGTATTTGATTCTCAGGTAATTAAAGTTGACATTCTTCATCAACAGAAGGATCGATAACTATTTCATCGAGAAGATCGTTCTTGAACAGGAATGTACCGACCTGTTCAGAAGAAAAATGCGTCTTCGGTTCGTGCTTTTGTTTGCAAATGAATCGCTTTTTGGTCAATCACTTAGACATTACCGTATACAAATTCACGCAGTTCCAATATTATTTTAGTGTATTCTGTAGATCGAGCGAGAACTTTGTGCTTGAATACTTGGATACCCTCAAGGGGCGGAGTCACGGATTTGTGACTAATTTTTTTGATACGGTCTCATTAGCCTAAGCCGTACGGCCTTGTTAGTGTAAACTATTACTGAGCCTAAGCTTATTTTATTGTGATAATACCAGGGAGAGAGATGAGAATGAGAGTAAAATGAGAAAGAACAGGAGCAACATCGTGCATCGAAATGCAAGGGATAGGATCCTACTCATAGGTAAAATATGTCTTGATTTTTTAATAGATCGATAGTTTCACTTTTAATCTAGGAAACCGTTTGAAGCTGTAGACTAAAAGTTTCACTTTTAATCTAGGAAACCGTTTGAAGCTGAAGAGGAATGAAGAGTTTTTATTAATTATAGCTGTGAAAACTGTGACATTCATTTTGATTGAGGAAGAGGGTCGGTAGGTCGGTCGCCCTATAATTTTTTTCGCCAGTTTACAGTTTACCAGTGAGCCTACGTCGAACTAGACAAGTGCCTATTTTTGTCTCTTCAGAATCGTCTCATAAACATGGCTTCCAACCAAGGAAATCCAGGATCTTCTAATAGAGAGGTACATTTTTGTTAATAAGAAACAGACCATAATAGAAATTATAACAAACGGTTTGAAGTTATAAGCTACTAACCATGATAAAAAGTGGCACACATTTACATGAGAGGGGCCTAACTTTGCTTTGAGAGGAAGGATGACTTTTTTTCGTTTTTAGATAGATTCAGTTAATCAAACTGGCGAAAAACTCGTATTGTGAGAATCTTTTGATGCGGTCTCGTTCCTGAGCCATACAGCCTCGTCAGCGTAATTTTTATTAGAGCCTAACAGGAAAAAAAAGAAAAACTCCCCCTCCTCCCCCCCCCCCCGAAGTTGAAAACAACCTAATTTATCATGAACTGACCTTCCAGACAGTGTGTGTTTCATCATTCACTGAAAAAGCATGTATAATAGATGAGAGAAACTGTCCATGAGGGAGCCACAGAATTAGGACAGAACCAAGAATGAGAGTACAAAAAAGACAAAGCATACGAACAGGGGCATACGGCATACAAAGCATACAAACATATTTTAGATACAGCGATACAATATTGTCTTTCTAATCTTTCGATACAGCGATACAGCTATACAAATGGATACAGCGATATTTTGTGAAGGGCACCTGTATCCCTGTAAAGGTTCTCTCTCTAATCTTTTACAGTTTACAGCAAAAAAATCGAATCTTTACAGGAAACGGATACAATTTTAAAATTCTAAAGGCTGCTGTAAAGATGGATACAGCACGCATTTACAATGTTTTTTCTTTATATTTTTGTTTTTTTCTCTTTATATTTTGTTTTTCTTCTTCTTATTTTTCCATCTCCATTTTTTCTTTCTTTTTTCACCAAAATTTTTTCATTTACTTAATTTCGTTTTTTCTTTATCCATTAATATTAAACATAATTGAAAACATGATAATAGTTTTGGCAATTTTATATTCATATAAGTATTGTAATATTTTTCTAACTTCAAAGTATTATTATTGCAAGTTTTTCTCTAAAATAATTTTTTTCAATTGAAGTCAATTTTTTTCAATTTTTTTCAAAATAATCATCATTCTTCCTAGTTGGCTCGGTATAGAGCGGTTGCTTCCGAAAATGCCTGGCAAGCGCACCTTCCTTTCCCCTCCCCAGTGCACGCGTTGCCCAGAATATGAGAAGAAATTTGAAGATATGATGAACAAAATCTCAAGACTGGAGAAAATCGTCGAAGACCTCGTCTCTCGTCTTTCAACTCTTCATACTTCTCCCCCCTTCTCGACTCCTCAGCCCCAGACCCCCACAATCCCTTCCCTTCTCTCCATCCCACCTCATATGCTCGCCTACCAAGCTGCCGTGCGTGCAATCACTGTCGACAAGAACCTCATCGAAGAGAAAGCACAGAACCTAGTTTGTGTTGGACTTCCTGAGCAGCCCAGTGACGAAGCCACGGACAGTTCGGACCAATCCTTTCTCAAGGCCCTTTCCCTCGACCTCGGCTGCCCAGAACTTGCAAGTGCAAGGTTCAAACGATTCGGCGACCCCGTGAAGAAGCGTCGAGTTCTCAAAATCTTCCTCCAGTCACCAACATTAAGAACTGAACTACTGAGGAAAATTCGAAGTCGTCGCCCGTCTTGCCTTTCTCCGCATCCACATTGCTACATAAGAGAAGACTTGACTCGCGACGGACTTGAATTGGAACGAGAAGTGAAGAAAGTGGCGCGAGAGCGGAACGGCATCCCCGGAGGACAAAAGTGGAAGGTCATCGGAACTTCCTTGATTCCTATTCGGCACTACTCCCAGACGACTTGGCAACAAGAAAAGGCGACTCCGAGGATCACGGATCCGCAGATGGTGACTCCGATGGCGACTCCTCGAGCTCCAGAGAGGAACAACGTGACGCAGAGAAGATAGATCAGTGGCGGTGTCCCTATCATTAGTCATGACCTCACCAATATCAAGTGCTTTTCAATAAATGCTCGTTCAATTCGAAATAAGTTGTACAACCTTTCTTACTTGCTCGCTTCAAATATTTATGATATGATAGCTATAAGTGAGACTTGGTTGAGTGACCAAGAAAGTGACTCGTTAATAACCGGTATGTCTAAGTATCAGTTGTTCCGTTGTGATAGAAACAGTGCCTCTAAAGGTGGTGGAACAGCATTTTTGATTTCGCCTCGAGTTCCCTGTTCCTTTGTTTCTAGTTTTTCAGAAGATGGTATTGAATGCGTTTCTATTAATGTTCTTCAAAGTTCATCTAGATCAGGAAAGTTAAGATGTATTTGTGTCTATCGATCTCCTTGTTCTCCCACGGCTTCTTTAGAAAAGTTATTGAACTACTTTGAATGTGAGCTGAATAATCCAAATGCTTCTGATAAGATCCCTGTAATGATTACTGGTGACTTCAATTTTCCGTATATCGACTGGTGTAAGCAAATATCCAACAGAAACGGTCAACATGAAATGTTTCTTGAATATATGAATGATAATTTCTTCACCCAATATGTATGTTCTCCAACTAGGAATGATAATATTCTCGATTTAGTATTTTCCAATGTGATTATTGTGTCTGACTGTAATATAATCGGTCGATTCAATGGTAGTGACCATCACGGAGTTTCATTTACTTTATCATTATCTGCAACTATTTCAAAATCTTCCCATTCTATTAAGCTGTTTTCTAAAGCAAATTGGCCTGCTATTGAGTATGAAATAGCTATGCAAGATTGGACTCAAATATTTGGCTTGTTAGATGTCGAATCAGCTAATAATTATCTTGTCTCTTTCATTAACTCTCTAATTGATAAGTTTGTCCCAACTGTAGATCCTAGAGACGATTTATCCCGCTATCCTTCAAATCTACGTAAGATGTTCGTTAAATTACAACGAATTTCTCGAAATGCCCCGTATTCGGATTACTGTATTAGAAAAACGTCCGAGTTTGATCAAAAGCTCAAAGAATTCGAAATTAAAAGAGAATCTCAACTGATATTACGAGTTAATCAGAAATCATTTTTCGCGGCTTGTAGGAGCCGTTTGAGTACAGCCAATAATGCTATTCCCGCTTTGATCGATAGTGATTTAAATGAAAAATTTTCCCCATCAGAGAAAGCTGATGAGTTCTCTCGCTATTTCTCGTCCGTATTTGCTGTACCTCTTCAATGTCCATTACTTGAAATTAAATTACCAATCGTTACTGAGCCGTTCAATTTTGATTATATAACCGAAGATATGGTAATACGAGCATTATCTTCTCTTGAATCTAAGTGTAACACGTCCCCTGATTCTATTCCTAATATTGTATTGAAAAAATGTCGCTTTGCCCTGATTAAACCATTATGTATCCTATTTAATAATAGCCTTCTTACTGGCTCTGTTCCCCTACTATGGAAGAGATCTATAGTAAAACCAGTACACAAGAGCAATTCCCGGAATCTAGTTACCAATTACAGACCTATTTCTCTATGCTGTTCCTTATCAAAAGTTATGGAGAAAATTATTGTTAAGGAAGTATCTTGCTATTTAGAAAAAGAGAACCTTTTATCGCCCTACCAGGCTGGTTTTAGAGCTAGGAGATCTACTGTGACCTCTTTAGTTGAATCTCATTCGTTCATTGTTGACTCGTTATCCCAAAGCATCCATATCGATATAATATTCCTTGATATCAGTAAAGCATTTGATTCTGTTGATCATAGATTACTTCTAAATAGGATAGCATCTTTTGGTATCTCTTCTCCAATCGTTAAATGGTTAACTGATTATCTTGTTGGCCGCTCACAAACAGTTATGATCGATAATAGTCTATCTGACCCAATTCCCGTAATATCAGGTATACCTCAAGGATCATCTTTAGGCCCGTTGTTATTCTTGTTGTACATCGACTCTGTTAAAGAAGCTATCCCCGATTCTATCAAATTTTGCTTATTCGCCGATGATATAAAGATAATGGGACGCGTTACCTCTTGTAATTATATCCAACTAGCTTTGAATCGTATAACCGATTGGTGCCTAGAGTGGAATTTGTCCCTATCCATATCTAAGTGTAATGTACTTCATCTCGGATCATCCAATTCTCGCAGCGTCTATTACATGAACAGTCTTCTTCTTCTTAGCGTTGTCCCGCGCCGGCCGAGGTCGGAGTAGGGTCCGCTGTACGGCTTCTAGCTCTCCAGAAACATCTGTCCGTTGCGTCTTCCGAGTGGAGTCTTGCAAGGCGCAGGTCTTGGTTGAGCGTATCCATATATCTTGTCTTCGGTTTGCCTCGAGGGCGTTTGCCTGGTACTTCCATGTCAAGGGCGTGTCTTGCGATGTTGGTCGCGTCTCTTCGCATCACGTGTCCATACCATCTAACTCTCCCTTCTCGCATCTTGTCTTGTATTGGGGCAACGCCGAGTCTCCCTCTCACAATCGTGTTACGCACACAATCTAGGCGAGTCAGTCCTAGTGTCCAGCGTAACATTTTCATCTCATTCGTGTGGATAATGTTCTCGGTTATAGGCGTTGTAGGCCAGGTCTCCGTCGAATAGAGAAGCACGGGACGGATTGCTGTTTTATACATCTTTCCGCGTATGCCAGCTGTGATATTCCTATCACAGAGGACACCTGCTGCTTCTCTCCATTTCATCCAAGCTGCATTTACTCTTTGGCGTGCTGCTGCATTTGTTGACGTGTCTGAGGAGATGACAGAACCAAGGTACTTGAATTCGGAGGTCTTCGGGAGCGGTTCACCGCTGATGTGAACAGTTCCCGTCGTTTGCACTCCGATTTCCTGGTACTCGGTTTTCTTGATGTTGAGGCGTAAGCCATGCCTACTAAGAGCGTCATTCCATTCTTGGGTGCGTTTCTCGATTTCGGCACGTGTAGGAGCAGCAAGGAGAATGTCGTCGGCGTATGCGATGGTTGACGGAGCCGGAGTCAGTAGAGGACGCGTGACGGTATCCATAACCAAAATGAAGAGAAGGGGAGACAAAGCACTCCCTTGGTGCACTCCAACGTTTACTGCGAATGGCTCTGTGATGCCGACCGGAGTTCTGACAGTACTCTTTGAATCATCGTACATCGCCATTGTCCATCGAATGTACTCTTCAGGAACCTGATGATCGCGCAATGCATATGAAATAAGATCATGGGGGACTCTGTCGAACGCCTTTTCCAAATCGAGGTAGGTCAGATGGAGAGGTGATCTTTTCTCTGCGTGCTTCTCGACGAGTAAACGGAGTGCAAATATTGCATCTGTTGTGCCTCTTCCGTTCACAAACCCGCATTGCTGAGCTGGAATATCGACGATATCTCGTATGCGTGAATCCAGTATCCTCTCAAATATCTTCATAGTGTGGTTGAGAAGGCGTATTGGACGGTAGTTGCTGCACACTCTGGCATCGCCTTTTCCTTTGAAGACTGGAACGGTCGTGGAGTAGCGCCAGATATGTGGAATTTGGCCTTGCTTTACGATGGTGTTGAACAGGTGCACGAGATGTGCTAGTCCAACATCACCCGCAAGTTTCCAGGCTTCGGTGGCTATGTCGTCCGGTCCAGCCGCTTTCCCAGTCTTCATCTTAGAGAGTGCCTTCTTCACTTCCTCGGCCGTGATGGTTGGCACGGGTCCTTGTATGGCGTGGGAAGTAGGGATGGGAGGGTGGTCAAACTCTTGGCCGCTCATTTCTTCGAAATGTTCGCGCCACCTGTTTCTGACTTTTAAAGGGTCAGTGACGAGCTTCCCTTGTTTGTCCCTTATCGTGGCTGCTCTCTGGATGTCCAAGGTGTTGCGGTGTCGAGCCTTGGCAAGCCGATAGATGGCTTTATCGCCTCCTGGTTGGTTCATCTTCTCATAGAGATCGCGGAAGTAGGAGGCTTTTGAAACTGCGACAGCTCTTTTGGCGGCTTTCTTGGCTGAGCTGTATGCAGCGCGGTCGTCAGCCTCATTTGACGTCCTCCATCTCTTGTAGGCATTCTTTTTCGCCTTGATCGCATCCTGAACTTCGGAGGTGAAAAACCAGGTGTCTTTCTCGATTCTTGGCTTTCCGGGTTTCGTCTTTCCGAGGATGCTTGCGGCGGGTGCTCTGATGCTGTCTTCGAGAAGCTTCCAATGTTCATTTATGTCCTCTGGAAACTGCTTGTAGAGTGCAGGAGGGAGTAGATTGCGATGGATGATGTGCATGAGAGAGAGACGTTCTGCTTTCCCAGTCGAGCGCCACCATTTGACACGTGTGCATTCAGGATTACGAGAAGGCTGTTTCTTCGACTTCAATACGCTGTAGTCCATAAAGAGAGGGTGGTGCTGAGATGCAACATGGTCTGATGGAATGACCTTTGCATCTTTCGGGTTCCGCAGCTTTGCTCTCTGGATTAACCAAAAGTCAATTTGACTCTGATTTCTTCCGCTCTCGTATGTGAGTCCGTGATATCGTCTCTTTTTGAAAAAGGAGTTCACGACTGCTAGATCGCATCGAGCACAGAAGTCAAGTAGCCGTTGACCCTCAGCATTGATCGTTCCGATTCCATGTCCTCCATGTTCTCTCTCACGACCTTGTCGATCTGAACCGATGTGAGCGTTAAAACCTCCGCCGATTAAGATGTCTTCATAAGACTCTCGGAGTTTGATAACTTCCTCTAGAGAGTCGTAGAAGTCCTCCTTATCAGCGTCGCTACATCCTTGTTGAGGTGCATATGCTGAGACGACAAGGAAGTGATTGTTGGACGAAGAAATTCGGACGGCCATGACTCGATCTGTAGAGCGAATGACTTCGGTTACATCATCAGCAATTTTCGAGGAGAGGATAATGCCAACACCATTTCTTGTTGATGACGTGCCATGGTATATCAGCTTGTATCCGTCTCCTATCGGCTTCGACTTGCTTCCTCTCCATTTCGTTTCCTGTACAGCAGCAATGTCAACCCTTCTTGCTTCTAGCATTGCGGCCAGCTCTCTACTGCGTCCCGTCAGTGTTCCAGCATTCAATGTGACGAGGCGAATTTGGGCTGTACGCCGCGCAGACATACCCCGCCCATGGGTAGCTGCCTGTCCTCGCATATTTGACGGTCCTAGCGGACAAGGTAAGACCGCGTCGCTTCCGGGGGACGCCCTAGCTTTGGTGATATATCTTGAAGAACTTGAAGCCATGGTTTACAACAAGGGTATTCATGCGATCGGCCTGTTGAGTGGATGGTCAATCCAGCCTGGCATCGCGGAACGTGTTTGTCGGGAGTTCCTGCTAATCCTTGACCGTAGAAAAGCAGAAGATTAATCGAAAAGACGCCTCGACTCGTGTGGCCTGGACTAACCCCTCTCCGCCTGGCCAACTGGCGGATAGAACCACTGCCGGAAGTGGACTCGTCCAAAGGGGGCCCAATTTTAGCCTCACTCAGAACGTCGTGATTCCGGCAATATTACATGAACAGTCAACCTCTAGTAGTTGGTAGAGTTGCCAAAGATCTTGGTGTAATCATATGTGATCGTTTCTCTTATCGTAATCATGTTGAAGACAAATGTAAAAAAGGCTCTGCTCTTGTTAGCATGATGTTAAAAGCCTTCAAGTCACCATGTCCGCCTCTTTTAACTTCAGCTTTTAAAATTTATGTCAGACCTGTTCTTGAATACGCTAGTGAGTTATGGAATCCCTCATCCCCCGGCTTAGTAAAATCTATTGAAAAAGTTCAGCGGTCGTTTACGAGAAGAATCCTAGCAAGATCTGGCCATTCCAGACTTCCCTATTCACAAAGAATCTCCATGTTAGGCCTAGAAACTCTTGAATATCGTCGTGCTATATCTGACCTTTTATTTATTCATAATTGTGTCCACAAAAAATGTGAACTTGAAACTATGAACTTGTTTCAGTTGTCTGCAGTACAGAGATTTTCTCGCCATTCTCATGAGCTCAGGCTAAAAACACCTCATAATATTAGCAAATGTTCTATTTCTACATGTGTTTCTCGCCAGCTATCAGTATGGAATTCATTACCTTTTGAGATCGTCAGTACACCTAATACTGCTAGTTTCAAAAAACAATTATTATCTCTGCCTACTGAAAAGATATTACCTAAACCTTTCGTTCATGACTAATATAATTGTCGATTTTAAGTTTATCACCCTCCCCCCTTTTTCATCTATACCGCAACCCCTAAACACCGCCACTTAGAAGAAAGTCCATGCATTTAACTTTGTTCTTGTTTGTGTTTTCATGATATCTCATGTGCTTGGAATAAAGAAATGAAATGAAATGAAAGGTGGTTGGCGGATGCAAGTCTTTTCGTACAAAAAATACAATGACTATGTTTTCGATGTAATTGAAGTTGCAATGTCATCGATGAGAAATGAATAGTTGGTGATTGAGTTTTAGTCTGGTTTAGAAAGTAATTTTTTTTCCAAAAACTAATTCGAATTTTTAACATTAAATTTAGCTTAGGCTTCGTAAAAACTTACGCTAACGAGACCATTACGGCTTAGTTGGTAAAAACCGTTTTATAAAAATTCCTTCAAGTAATATAGGGTCCAAAAAACAACGGAAAACCAAAAAAAGTTTGTGAAAAAAACAACTTTTTGGAATGAAAAAAATTGTTTAGCATATTTTTACTTGGGGGAGGGGATTTTCGGTGCGTTAGAAAAATGTATTTTTAAAAAAATACAAAAAAATATAAATTTTCTTATGCGGTCTCGTTCGCCTACGGCCTCGTTAGCGTAAACTTTTTCCTAAGCCTAAGCGTTTTTTTAATGTAGGAATAATCTTTTAAAAAGTTTTTCGAAAAACGTAAAGCGCAGCCCCCCCCCAAATAAAAAAACCTAAAAAATTTTGTTGAAAAAACTATAAGCCTTTATCGCTTAATTAGGTCACGTAAAAAACAAAGAATTAAAAAAATTGAAATCTAAAGCCTATTTTAGCCGGAAAATCTTATCAGTTAAACTGCACTAACGCCTCTATGTTACTATCATAATCTCAATCATGTATATTATTAATGTAAAATATAAAAAAAGACTTCAAGTATTTGCATATTGTTTGGTGGCAAAAAAATAAAAAAACTGAAGGTGGCAAAATATGAAGAAAAAAATGAAGGAAAAACAAAATGAGAAGAAAAAATATGATAAAGAAAAAATGAAGAGAAAAAATGAAGAAAAAACAAACAAAAAAGAAAAAAATATGAAGAAAAAATATAAAGAAAAACAAAATATGAAAAAAATTGACCGAGCAAACGAAAATTGTCCCAAACTCAACAAATATTTGTATCCGATACAGCAACTTTTTGTATCGGATACAACTGTGAATTGTATCCATTTATTTACAGGAGAGATTAGAAAGAGAAGTAAGATATCGCTGTATCCAAACTCGCGTTGTATCGCTGTATCGCTGTATCCAAAATATCCAATTAGAAAGAAGCCCCAGGGGTTAAATAGTCATGTCAGACCTTCTGTCGGCGGGCCTATGTTTATTCAAATCTTGAGAGGGACCCTAGGAGCGCTTATAATTGAGGTGGACCCTGAAAGCGCTTATACTTGAGGGGGACCCTGAGAGCGCTTTTACTCGAGGGGGACCCTGAGAGCGCTTATACTTGAGGGGGACCCTGAGAGCGCTTATACATGAGGGGGACCCTGAGAGCGGTTATACTTGAGGGGGACCCTGAGAGCGCTTATACTTGAGGGGGACCCTGAGAGCGCCTATACTTGAGGGGGACCCTGAGAGCGCTTATACTTGCGAGTAGAGTAGAGGTTAGAGAAACTCTCTGCTAATAGAGAGACATTTGTATAAGAATGGGCTTACATAGCCAATTCCGTCGCCTTACTCCCTTAGAGTTTTTTTTTGACTTGCTCGGAAACATACATTTTGGCTCAATTACCTAACACCAGCTTTTACTTTCCCATGCAAAGTATGTAGTGTATTTTACAAGCAGGCGTTATATTTTACAAGCGTTAAGTGAGTTGCAAAAGGGAAGGGCAAAAACAAAAATCAGTAAAAGAGAAGGGCCAAAGTGAAGTACAACGGAATGAGAAGAGAATGTAGGTCGTTCTCGGCTATACGCTAACATGTCTGATGCGGTAACTATTTAATCCCTGGTTACAAGTGTATTTTTTTAAGTAAATACATATAATCATTTAATTTCTCGTGTTTCTAGTCTCTTTGCAAAATGGAAACCAGGATCAAAAGTGACCGAAGAATGACTACAGGTTTTTCAGAATTGTTTTGCCGACGAAATGAAGCTACCTATTATCTACCATATTAAAGACCCAGAAGAGGATCGAGTTATTACATTAAACTACTAATTCCAAAAAAACTGAATGTTTTAGTAAATTAGGTTTCAGCAAAATGCGTGCGAAACTGCGACAGTTTTTACTTTTTTGTTTCTGAAAATAGAAGGTTTTGAATGAGAGAGAGAGACAGAGACAGAGAGAGAGAGAGAGAGAAAGAGAAAGAGAGAGAGAGAGAGAGAGGGTGGAGTGTACGAATGAGAATAGAGTAACCAGAAAACAACTCGTTGATTTCATCCATTGCCTTTGAAAATATGCAAAAACAAGCAAAAACTCTTTATCGATGGAGAAACGGTTTGGCTGAAAGGTTTGGGTCCGAAATTAGAAAAGCACCAAAAGCATCGTGATCATCCAGTAAAACAGTACATAAATATTTCTACCGATTCAAACATATTTAGATTCCAGGCTACGATTATACAAATATAAGGGTTCTCGAATGTATGCAAGGTTCTCGAATGGATACTAGGTTCTTTGGTGCGCAGGTGGCGGAGATTTTTATGACAGCTGGGACGGCGTTTCAACGACTCTCCGAGTTGGCAATGAACCTGTGTGTCGACACCAACACTGAAGAGTTAGTGACATAGTACTAATTACATACTGGTGAATGGAGTTTCTAGAGCGACCGTCTGTAAACTCACTAAATATCTTCGTAAGAAACAACTTTTAAAGCTTCTGTCTAAGTAAAAGGGTTGAGTGGCAGATACCCATTTGGAACGACACACAATATCCCTGGATGTTGGTATTGCTCATGAACGAATCTGACTTTCCCCACTGCTGCTACACACGCTAGCAGTGATCTAGCGGACCGCGACTGGTTCTTTCAGTGTAGGTACAGGTACAGTGTAGGTACGACTGGTTCTATCAGTCTAGGTACAGTTACAGTGTAGGTACGACTGGTTCTATCAGTGTACGTACATGTACAGTGTATGTATGACTGGTTCTATCAGTGTAGGTGCATGTACAGTGTAGGTACGACTGATTCTATCAGTGTAGGTACAGGTACAGTGTAGGTACGACTGGTTCTATCAGTGTATGTCCTGCATTTCAGGAGAAGGCGTACCCTGCCGCGAGGCGGGAACAAGTCCGAAGAAGATTATTATTCATTATTAGTCGTTCGGCTCAACAAAAAGAATTCGAGGTTGATTTGTAGGGCAAACGAACCGGTTCCTGATGCTGACATGCGTGAAGTTGGTCGGAGGATACGTACGTTCGCGACCGAGTTGGACCAAGTCAGCGACCGCTTCAAGCCGTCGTAAGCATACGTTCTTTAGTGCGTCTTTTGGCGGGCCTATGCGTCCAAAAAGGTCGCATAGGTAGGGGTTAAATAGTAACTGCACCAGCTATGTTGGCGCATACATGTTCGCGCCGAAAATGATCTACATTCTCCCCTTTTCCGTTATATTTTACTTCTCCTCCACTTCTCATTCCACTGTTTTTGCCTCTCCCTATCCTTTTCTCAACTGCTTACCAACATGCCTTAGACCGGTCTCATTTAACGCCTGCGTATAGGCTCTTGGAAAGCGGTTTTATTCTACAGAGAGACCAGATTCATCCACAAGAAAACTCTGATAGTCATAGATATGGGGATAGGGGATATAGTATATTTCGATGTCCTTTGAGTCCGAGAGGAGGTTCTCCCGTCTACATCAGAGGCCGTATGCATGGAAAACAGATTATAATAATCTGGATTATTAAAATCCAAGGATTACAAAATCCAAAAAAGTTTAAAATTTTTGGATTATGAAAATCGGTATGCATGGATGGATGTCAGATTTCTTAAACTTGGATTATTATCAAAAAGGACGCGGAAAGACAAGCGTAAGCACTAAAATGCATCAAAATGCACTCTAAAAACTATAATTGTCGAAAACTAAATGCACTCTAAACACTATAATTTTCGAATATTAGTTAGTATTGTAATAACAAAAACTTTCCGTTCCATTTTACTTTCACTACACACTTCAAAAAGAGCAACATAAACGGAATGGGTCAAATTGAGCCGATAATCCTTTTGGATTACTCACTAACCCATCTCCGGAGTAGGGTTACGAATTTTGTCGGATTATCAGTAATCCAAAAGTATTATAGCTTCCATACATACCGGTTTATTGAAATGTATTTGGATTACTGATAATCCAATCTCGAAATCCTTTTGGATTACTCCATGCATACGGCCTCAGGGGTTAAATGGAGCCGCCCAATTTGGGTTTACATGTATCCACCGCTCAAAGTTTGGAGGAAAAAAGAAGAGGGGATGAAGGAAAAGGGTAAGAAAAGAGAGGGAGTTTTTTGCCAATAGTTTGTGTACATGTATCCGCCGACGGGACTATTTAACCCCTTGTCTACATTCGCATCGCGTGTAGGCCACTTCAAAAACGAACTGTGGGCGAATCCATCGGCTAGTTAAGGATAGAGCTCTCAGATGTATAACGAAGTCCCGCCTAAGGTCGGACGCCGACATATAGTCGGAAAAACCTATTTAATGTCTTGTCGTAAGTTGCCAGACTTTTTTCAGAAGAGGATTTTCAAGCTCCCAATGTTGATTCAAAAATATAATCAATTTTTCATCAGGAGTTAACGAGTTCGGACTAAGCCAGAATCACTGTTATGAATGATGCATATTAAGTTATGATTCATTTTAGCCCTTGCCTTTTGTTCGAAAAATCAAAATTGCAACTTTTCGCGGGAGTTCATTCATTCTTTATCATTTGTAAATGCGATTTCACAGCATTTCACAGATAACTGTCGCGGGTGCGATATCAGTTCACATGCAATTAATCGAAAGATATTTAAGGCTGAGTTTGTGGAAACAACAATCAAATCGTAAAGAAATGACATATAAGGGGTAAATTAATTGATTGGATCGGAAACAGTCTTGGGAAAAGGGACCACTGGTAAAAGTTCGGAGAACGAATATTTTTTGTTGTTGAGAGCGCGTCGACAGCCATTGGCACCATCATTGTCACAGCTGGTCTCGGGGGATTACGGTAGTTACAAGAGGGAGAAAGCTATGCGTCCTCAAGGTTCACACTTTTCTCTTTCACCTAAAATCTAGAGACCTTCGCTCAGTACGAATGTCTTACAAACAGAGCCTTCGACTCACCAGATTTTCGGAAAAGCGCATAGATTCTACCCACATGGCGGTTCTGCATAAGCCGCTCTTGGCGTAAAACCCATCGCGTAAAGGGTGTTTTTTACTCGTACAGCGGGTAAAGTCTATGCGTTATCTAAAAAAAAAGAAGGCTAGTGACTATCATTTTCGTATGTCATCCCCTGCTTTCGGTCTCTTTCTTTAAAATCTTTTGTTGTCTGATGACTACTCTTTTTGATCTACCCGTCCTCGTCTCTACCCCAATCTTAGGCAGATAGTGAGAAACACCCTGTTCATATGTATATAGTAGTATTGAGGTTCTCATGACCCTCTGCAACCTTCGACTTCTCGATTGCTTCCCCAACCGGGCAGCCTCTTCTCTCGCCCTCAACCCCAGCCCTCCCTCCCACCACCCCAGCCCTCCCTCCCACCACCGCATCGCACCGTTTATCCATCATCTCATCATACCGATTTCTCGTCCCTCACACCTCGTCCCCGTCTCTACCCCAATCAGCTCCAGCAGCCAGTTGGCATGAGGCGCATTCTGCAGCAGCCGAGCATGGGTTCGAAGCTGCAGAGAGTGGTGAGTAGTTGTAGTGTGGTATTGAAGACTTGGTTACGGAATCATGAGTTAGGTTTATCGATTATTGTATAAATAGATTAAGAGCTAAAAAGAGAGCTTAAGAGTTGAGAGGATAGAGCCAATTTTTTTAATTTATTTATTTAGATACATTTTTGAAACAAAAATGCGACAACACTCGGAACATGGTGAACACATGATAAATTCTCTACAGGTTAGGTAACTGCAGATTGAGTAGTTCTAATACATCGAGAGAACTCAATCTTGCTTTCAGAGCAAGTACAGTGGGAGCAGAAACTATATCGTAGGCAAGCTTACAATAATATCTAGCGGAACGAAAGGCGAAAGAATTGAATAATGGTAGTCTACGCGTACGGGAAATGTGAAATGAATACTTAGAAGTACGACCATTACAAGGCTTAAGCCTATACATTTTACTAACTGGAATATCAATTAATCCATTCAGTATTTTATAAGAGAAGATGATATCTGTCTTAGTTCTACGCGACAATAAAGTATCTAATTGGAAGCTTTTAAGTCTATACTTGTAGGAAGGTCGGGTTTGCAGAGATTCTCGATTGTAAGAGCATCGAATGCATAGTAATCGTGTGAAAATATGCTGGACATGCTCAATTTTTCTGATGATCTTCTTTTTGTACGGAGACCAAATGACAGAGCCGAAGTCTAGTAAAGGAACAATGAAAGATTTGTAGCAACGAATATATGCTAATGGACTTTTGATGCATAATGACCGAAACAAAGCGTAGACTAATCTCATTGCTCTCATTGTAACATGTTCAATATGATATTCGTAAGACAAATCGACATCAATGAAAACTCCCAAGTCTCTTATTGGTGGTTCTGCAACTTTGAATGGAATGTCACTATGATCATAGGTTTTTACAAAATAAGGTAGACCAGGATTAGATTTACCCAAATGTAAAACACTGCATTTGTTATTCGCGATCGTCAACTGCTATTCATCACAAAAGTCTGTATTTCTAGAGCAGCGGATTTCAATTGTAAGTGGGCAAGAGTAGAGTCATTAGGAGAGAAATTGGCAAATACTTTGATGTCATCCGCGAACAAGTTGACAGAAACGAGATGGAAATTTTCGAGCCTATATGACAGGCTAGCGATATATAGAGAGAATAGAATCGGGCCTAAGACAGAGCCCTGGGGCACACCTGAACTAATTGGAAAACTATCAGAAAGGGTATTGTTAACACGAACACGCGAGGTACGGCCTTTCAGAAAACACTCGAACCAGCAAAACAAATTGCCTCGAAAACCTACACTTTCAAGAATATGTAACAGCTTATCATGTGAAACTGTATCAAAAGCTTTCGCTAAATCGTAATATAGTATGTCTACAACATTATCACAGTCTAGTGCACGCTGCCATGATTGAGTACATTCTAGGAGATTTGTTTCAACCGATTTACGAGAGCGAAACCCGTGTTGACAGTTTGGAATGAGATTGAAGACATTGCACCAATGAATTATTTCAGGCTTAAGACAACGTTCTAGAACTTTAGAAGCAACAGGAGATATTGTAATTGGCCGAAAGTGTTCAGGAGAACTTGGGGAAGCAACTTTATTAATCGGTACGACAATGCCTTGTTTCCAGATGTCAGGAACCTTACCCAGTATTAAGGAAAAGTTAAACAGAAACGAAAGGGGCTCGGCAAGTACTTCTGCACAATTTTTATATACAATAGACGGAATAGAGTCAGATGGCGCAAAACAAGATGATTTCAGTTTCTTCAAATGACGTAATACTTGTTGAGGCATTATAATACAGTCTGACTTGGAATAACTATTTCGAGAACTGAGAATAGGCAAGTTTCCATTATCTTGAGTAAAGACAGAGGAGAAGTAAGAGGCTAATGCATTGGCCTTTGCCTTGTCAGTCAACTTGGATAATCCATCGACAGTTATACAACCAATACGAGTTGTTTGTTTTAATCTGCTATTCACAAAACTGTACAGGTTCTTAGTGGAATTTAAAAGTCTGAGTTCGCGATTTCTATTCAGTTTCTCAATCTCAGATTTTATTTTCATACATATTCTATTGTATTCGGTCACAACTGGAGCACAGTTCAGTTTGCGAAAAAGACTAGACTTGTACATGATCATTTTCTTTATATGAGGTGGGTAAGAGTCGAAAGGTAGTTTACGTCCGTAAAAAGGAGTGTGATCAGTGATAAGAGGAAGTAGAGTGTTTAAGAAGCGAGAATATAGATCATTTATATCGATGAAATTATCGAACAAAGTGGTCCATGAAGTACTAGATAACGCAGCAGACAGAGAAACATAGTCGCAATGTCTATAATCAAGGCTAGGCTCAAAAAGCTATCATGGAGGATAGTGAAACAAACGGAATTGTGGTCACATGATAGAGAGAAAGGCGATGTTACATAGCAATTCGATATCGATCCAGGAGGCCCAATAACCAAATCAAGAGTGTTGCTCAAATGAGTAGGTTCCTTAACAAACTGCGTGAAAGAAAGATCAGCCACTAGGTCACTCAATACTTTGTGCTGGCCAGTAGCGCAAGATGGATTAGACCAGTCAAGTGCAAGATTTAAGTCGCCACAAAGTACAGCTGTATGAGGCACACAAAGTAAATCACTAACAAGTTCGAATAACTGGTTATTTTGATCGGGATTCGTATTAGGAGGTCTATAAACGAGTATAATCCGAAGAGTATTTATCGAAGAAGGTGAATGAATATCTAGTGCAATTAATTCACTAGAAACATCTTGCAGAGTTTTAATTAAGGACACGGAAAGAAAGTCACGGCAAATTGCAACTACACCACCCCCTTTTCTTCTCAAACGATCAGAACGAAAAACAACATATGGTAACCTAGCAACGAGCTCAGAATCAACGATCTTAGAATTAAGCCATGACTCACAAACAAGAAGAATATCAGGTCTATAAACACAAAGAAAGGTGTGCAGCTCACTTAACTTATTAACAATGGAGCGTGCATTGATCAAAACACATTTCAAACCGGTGGAGCAGCCTAGCAGCTGGAGTTTGACGGAAGCGGTGTAGTCGGGCTGGAACGCGTAGGTGTAGTCGTGGCCATCGGAGGTGGAACAGACGTTCTATTCTTCGAGGAAATTTCACATTTCTTCCATAATTGATCGCGGTAAATCACCCAGCCGTCGGCCGGATGAGTTTTCTTCAATAGGGCAAGTTGAGCTCTCAATTTCCTCCATTCGTCTCTTTCCTCGTTCGTCATACTTTTGCGGACATAAGTTCTACTCCAAACGACGTTTTCTCTCAAAGTTGGTCCGTTCTTTAGTGCTTTTAAAAGATGCCCTCTTGTTGGAAGAAGCACTTTAAGAAGTCGAGGGCGATCTGTTTCTTTGCCTAGTCGATAAACAGATTGGGCACGAGCATCGATTTGGAGAGCGCCGAGAATTTGGGCAACGTTTTGTTCGTCATGCTGCATACGGTAGGCGGAACTGGGGTTGGAACTTTCAGGTACGCCATGGATAACTAAGGACCTCATGTGGTTATGCTTTTCAATCAGTGATTCTGACTCGGAAGATGGAAGCGTGGTCTCCAAGTTTTTACTCACCAAATCCGAAGAGCATTTGCAAGATGAGGCAGTGGAAGATAGTTGTTCGATTGTGGTAGATAGAGTGATTAAAAGACGAGAGATTGTGTCCCAGATTCCCTTAGGTACAACAGGCGGAGGAGAACTATTCGCGAAGGAAAGAGTTTCAGCAACGATAGTTGGTATGTTCTTATCGTTGAGACTTCCATTTGGAGTGGGTTTAGGAAGGACTTGTACTGGACTTTGTCGCTTATGGGCCCTTGTGATAACCATTAGAGAGAAGAATCGATAGGTCACCTCACTCAACGAGCACACAAGACAAGAGTGATGACATTTAATAATAATAATACTTTTCCTCGCGCTTGTTTTCGCCTCGCGGCAGGGTACGAGCTCCCCTGAGATGCAGGTCAGAGCTATCCTGGTAGAAACAGTGGCTGCCCACTAGATCACTGCTAGTGGGTGAGTCAGATTGTCTAGCAGCAGTGGGGAGAGTCAGATTCGTGCATGAGCACTAACAACATTTCTTAACCCCTTGGTTAATCTGTCTGGGGTGGGATTCGAACTCACGACTCTTCGCACAATAATCGAATACACTACCACTATGCCACGCCCGGACTATATTAGAGCCGATGTAAGACATTCATGAGAGCGAAATTAAAAAAAAAAACAGGGGAATTTAGTGTTACTTCGTTGTTGTTGTTGTTGTCTTGCCCATAGGTCCTTCGATGGGAGTCCTTTTGGGATAGGTTGGTGGTGAGGATCCTTTTGAGTCCGGAGAGAGTTTCTCCGTCTACAATCGCACCGCAGTCGGCGATCCTCTTGGCGAGACCCATTCGTTAACCGGAGAAGGGCAAGAGGTTATTTTACTGGCGCCTCGACTCGCCATTGAAAAGTATAGCGGAGTATCGGCTGATGTTTTGTCCGGTGGCATGCCCAGGCCGGTCCGGCATCGCCCTCCTTTGACGAGCTATACTACCCAGTTTTGGTCCGCGGCGGGATTTCTCCCGCTACCTCCCAGCACGAATTCTTCGTAGGGAGGCGTCCCTCTATCCGCCACCTGAGGTTGTTGTTGTTGTTGTCTTGCCCAACGGGTAGATCTTCCTTCGCGAGACACTGGAGGAAGTCGTCGAAGCTCTCGACCCTCCAGCGTTATAAGCCCACACTCTCTTTCCTCTCTCTCTTACTTTTTTTTTCTCTTTCACTTTTTTTTTGTGGAGAGATTTAATTGAACAAGAAATCAACAACCGAGTGCGGCCTATTCCAAAGGTCGATAGGGCTAAGTGAAGTGGGGTTACAGCGACACGAAAAAATATGTCTCGAAGTATGCGGCTCTACCCTACACAGTGGGCAGAGGGGAGATTCATTGGCCCCTATTCGGTGGAGGTAACTGTTAAGGAAACTAGAGTGGCCGCTTCGCAATTGAGACAGAGTTATCTGATTTTCTCTGGATAGTTGGGACGTGGACTTTTGTATTCTAGGAGGTTTAGTTCCCAGAACTGGGTTGGGTCGACTATTTCTAAGAAAATCTCTGACTGTCTCCGTGTGTATTTTTCTGAGGGCCACTTTATAGTCCGTGTCACCTAATACTATGTCTATGTCTTTGGCATGCTTTCTGACTGCCCTGGGAGGTTTTGCTTCAGTGCAGATGCGGTGAGATGGATGGTTAGGCTGAAGCCTGGCCTTGGCGGTGAATTGTTTGCTGAGCATGAGGTTGTGTTCTTTGACTGGAAGAAGTTTGCTCTCGTATGCCAGGTGCTGAGTGTCCGCAATTGCAAGGTTTCCAGTTGCGATTCGAATGGCTTTGTTTTGTGCTGCTTGCAAGGAAGTCCAATGTGATTCGGCAAGTTGGGGCGAGTAGATGGGTGCTGCGTAAGACAAGACTGCTCTTGTAGTTGCTTTGTAGGTGTTCAGCATTGTTTCGGTCTTCTGTCCCCATTTTCTTCCTGCGATTGCTCGGAGGACATTCAATCTTTTTGTTGCCCTTGTCTTTAGTCCTTCGGCGTGTTGACGGTAGGTTCCCATCTGGTCCAAGGTGACACCAAGGATTTTGGGGGTTCTACTTGGAGGAAGTGGCTCACCGTTGACCACAACTTCTGGTACTTCACGACATTCCTTTGTGTTGGTGGTGAAGAGCGTTACACTGGATTTAGCTGCTGAGATGTCCATCTTTAGTTCCCCAAGATGGCTGGTGAGGGTTGGGAGGTAGGTGTTCAGTCTGTCAGCTCCAACTCTCCAGTCAGGGTGAGAGGCCAGTATTGTCAGATCATCCGCATACCCGACAAGTTTGATCGTCTCGGGAGGTTTCGGCAGCCCATTCAAGTATATGTTGAACAAGGAAGGGCTGAGTACTCCCCCCTGAGGAACTCCTGCGTAGCAGGTTTGCTGGCGGCTGAGGCAGTTTCTGAAGTCCACACGGATGGCTCTCCCTCGTAGATAGCTGGAGAGCCATCTAACGAGGCCTCTGGGGATGGACGTTTCGGCGAGAGTGTGACACAGGCGAGAAATGTTGACCAGATCATATGCCGAGTTGAGGTCGAGCGCAACCATCACTGTGCGATGTGGAGGGAGCCGTTGGTTGATACCATTGGTTATGTGGCCCGTTATCTCCATCAAGGCTGTCGTGGTCGAGCGTCCTTTTCTGAAGCCATGTTGCCAGTTTTCCAACTCAACTTCTTCTGTGATGTGGGGGAGGATGATTCTCTCGAGGAGTTTGACCACAGGGGACAGAATTGAGATCGGTCTGTAGCCTTTAACAGACGTGAGGTCCTTCCCTGGCTTCGGAATCGTGATAACTCTGGCCGTCTTCCAGGCCGAAGGTATGATGCCGGTGCTGAGTGAGCAATGGAAGAGTATTGCAAAGCATCTTGCACACTGTTCGCCAGCCTTTTTAACCATAAGGGGACAGATTTCGTCGAGATCCATGGCCTTGGAGCTTCTCATTTTCTTCATTGCTGTCTTCACTTCGTCAACTGTGACGACTGGGACGTCGGAACGCTCTAGGTTCGAGGTCCAGCGGTGCGTTCTCCTGTTAGATCGATCAGGGGTCTTGACGGCTTGTTTGGCGAAAAGGTTGGTAGCTTCCAGGCTGGATAGAGGTGAACCCTTATGGACAATAGCGGCGTGGGAGGGTTTGTGTGCTCGACCATCAAGTGATTTGATTGTGTTCCACAAACGATTTGTGGGTTCGTTGGGTCTGAGGTTGTTTACGAAATCTTCCCATGCAATGCGCTTATCGTCATTGATCTTATAGGAAATCCTTGTCATCAGTTCAGGGAGACATGGGTCTGCCGGGTTTGCTCTACGCATCTGATCTCTTTTTCGGATGAGTGCTTTGGCTTCTTCGCTCAGGCGGGGTATGAAGTCTGGGCATCTTCCTTGTGGTATATGTTTTCTTGCCGCCTCTCTGAGAGTTTCAACCAGGAAGGAATGCATGTTGTGAGGGCTTCCTTCATAAGGAAATTCGCTGAGTCTCTTGTTCACTTCTATTTCGTATTCGTGCCATTTTGCTTTTCTGAAGTTCATGTAGCATCTTCGTTTCCCAATCGTTGGGATTCTCAGTTCTATCTCGAGTAGGACTGGTAGGTGGTCAGAATTCAGCTTTCCGAGAGTTCTCCAGGAACAGTTGGTCGCAATGTCATTTGTGACTGACGTAATGTCCGGAGAGGCTTCCTTACGTGTGTGTTGCTGAGGAGAGTTCAATACTATGTAATTGCTCTGCTCGATAGCTTCACAGAGTGCAGTTCCTCTGGCATCTTCGGTACCAGTACTCCAGAGCTCATTGTGGGCGTTCACGTCACCAGCCACAACGCATGTCTTTGTGTGTTTGAGGAAGTGGGTAAAGTCTGTGTTATAACCCGGTGGACATGAGGAGCGTGGAGGGATATAGAGATTAGTTATTCTCAGATTACCGAGTGTAGAGGGGATCTCGATAGTCATTGTCTCTATAGTCTTATCACCGTGAGTTGAGTCTGCTAGCACATATTGGATGTCCTCTCTTATGATCATTGCGAGGCCACCTCCTGATCTGGTTCGGTCCTGTCTTAATAGTGAGTACCCTTTAATCGATGGCGATACGGCTGTGGCATCTAGTTTGGTCTCCTGGATTAAAGCTATGTGGATATTTTCCTCGTGGAGTAAGTCCTCTAGCTCTACGATTCTGCCCCGAATTCCATTAACATTCCAATGGATGATCTTGAGGGCATCTATCTTAGTTTGTGAGCTTCTTGGGGGAGGTCTGACACAGCTATGACATCTCCAGGATGGGTTCCAGGCATTGAAGGAGGAGAGACCAGAACATTTAAGATGTGTCCATTTCTGACACTTCTGACAGCGAACGCTATTGCTGGAAGCACTTTTGTGACATACGGTACACGGCCATCGCAAAGGACCCGGGTTGCTTTCTATTCCAGCAATTAAGAGGAGGGCGAGGATCAGAGCCGCTGGAAGGCCCTGATCCTTAATAGAAAAAACGAGAGGATTGGACAGCTGGGGGGAGAGCTGTTCGATGTGTCCCTTGCGGGAGAAAAACCACTTTGGGATAGGTATAGTTTGGAGTCCTTTGCGTCCAGAACGTCCGGGACGTCTGTCGCACCATCGTGTAGGCGACTCCGTTGGCGAGCGCCACCTGAGGTCGCGCTCGATTCTGGACTGGATAATCCGGCTCCATCCGTGACAGGCTCTTAAGGCTGTAGAGTCACGAATGGCCACTGTTGCCAGTGTGTTTCGAGTGTTACTTCGTTCAAGCGAAGTACTGTTGAGTGAATTGATGCTGTTGCAGCCCGGGTCGATTGGCCTTCTCCCGCTAAGAGCACCTCAGGGAAACTATTTGAACCGAATAGACCAGTTGCAGAGAATGATGCCACAAGGGAGCCGCATGCCCGTTCAAATGGTACCAGGTGGGTAAGGATTTTGAAGTGCTCACAGAGCGAGAGAAAGGGAGAGAGAGAGAGAGATGGGAAAAGATAGAGAGAGGAAGAAAGAAATATAAATAAAGAGAGAGAGAGAAAGAAGAGGAGAGAGAAAGAGAAAGATTCACATTGATGTCGAGGGCATTCGCAGACTTCGGTGGTGAGAGCATGATAAAAATATGTTGTTTAGGACAGGGCCGGGAGAGAAATGAGACCCTAGATAAACGTTTTGTATTCTTAACTGCATTTCTCTCTCAAATTGTATCATCAGTGCTACAGTCTTAAAAAAAGGCACATTTAACAAATTTATTGATGAGTCAATAATTGGAGACTTTCTCTGCTAATTATTCTACTTGTTGAGGTTCATCGGGGCGTTCGCAGCAGTTGATAAGGCATCATCCGTACCAGGTTTTCATTTCATTACTTTGTTCCATGCAAATACATTCGTGAAAGCCAAAATGAAGCACAAATAAAAAGTGCGTGGACTTTCTTCGTAGTCGTGGTGAAGAGTTTGAGTGGCAATCGCGTTGATAGGTTCAAAGATGAAGATTTATTGAGTAGCGAGTCGAGGCGAGTCCAGTAAAATAGTTGGCGAGATTTATTGGGTAGCGAGTCGAGGCGAGTCCAGTAAAATAGTTGGCGAGATTTATTGAGTAGCGAGTCGAGGCGAGTCCAGTAAAATAGTTGGCGAGATTTATTGAGTAGCGAGTCGAGGCGAGTCCAGTAAAATAGTTGCTTAACGAATGGGTTGCGGAACGCCGAGTGCGGTGCGAGTGTAGACGGAGATATTTCTTCGGACTCAAAAGGATCCTCAACAAACTTTTCCAAAGGACTCCCCTCGACAGGACCTATGGGCAAACAACAAGATTTCTTGAGATTATTCTATAATATTGGTTGAGAAAATACCATTTTCTTAAAAAGATGAAGCAATCGTTCCTTAAAAACAGTAAATGAGCGTTAGAATTCAACTTTTTACTTTCTCAACGTATTTTCTGCTAAGTGTTCTTGTTGAACGCTCGAATCGTTGTGAGAATGAAAATGGACTACGGTATTTTTATATTCACGCCCAACAGTAAAAATTATTATATAAAAAATACCGTAGTCGATTTTCATTCTCTCAGCAATTCGTGGTGAGACATTGCAGCGTTTAACGAGAACACTTAGCAGAGATTACGTTGACAAAGTAAAAAGTTGAATTCTAACACTCCATAAGATTCTGTAGGCTGACAACTTCTATATGTAATGAATTCCTCACAGATAATTGTCGAGAGACGCAGGTGGATTTTTCCATTGTCATTGCTTCTTTGTTATTTCTCCACGCCGCTAGTAAAACGACCGTTCTCTTCTCTGCCCTATTCCACACAGGGGTTAAATAGTCATGGCAGACCTTCTGTCGGCGGGCCTCTGTTTTTCCAAATCATAAGGGGGGACCCTTATGTAAAACAAAAAAATTTGCGGTTCTCTGTTTTTTTCATCATAAGGAAGACCCTTATACGAAAAAATCTTTTCCGCCTTCGGCGGGCGTCTGTACCTTTTTCTTGCACACGAAAAAACCCCTGATTTCACCCCCTCCCCTCCCGCTTAATGAGCGGTAGTTTTTGGTATAATTTTTCAAGCAGTTACAAGTTACCGAACCATTTTATTGATGCTTCAGTTTTATTAACCTTGTAATTTAGTGGTTGTATCAAACCATTATTTTTCAGTGGTTGTATCAAAACTTGCTTCTTCTCAGTTCGCTTTTGCTTCCTCTTTTTTGCTTCAGCAAGATCGCTTTAACTCTCTATCTCTTGCTGTCTGTTTACCCTTCGTCTGTTCTTTTTCTTACTTTTTTCTTCTTTTAATCTGATTATCTTCTTCTATAAAATTCACATCACCAGCACTTTTCTATAGCGCATAGAACCCACTTGCAGTTACGGTAGGAGAAAACCCTAGTTTTCTTATAGGTGATTCGCCCTGGACTCTCATCAGCGGCGCCGAAGTTCTCGTACTCGGTACAGCCGAATGAGGGTCTTCCAGTTTCCTCATCACCTGCTGTCCATTCGCGTATGGTCCCCGCAAATGGTTACGGTAGACTTGGCATCAACAACGCACCCTCAGTGAGCCAATTTGCTCATACGTTTTTTTGTTGTTGTTTTTTAGTGGGAGAGAAAAAGGCACAGAGACCCACAGAAAACGGGTTTCTTCAAGACAAAAAAGCTACCGATGGCGAAGAAACTGGTTTCGTAGAGCAGAAAACATTCTTAAATGCGGATTCTCCTTTCATAAATGTAAAAAAGACCCCACCGAAGGTCGAAACAGAGGTCGACAGATTGTCCCCGCAAATGGTTATGGTGGACTTGGCATCAACAACCGTTTATATACATAGATATTCGTTTGCCGCATGCTTGTTCAGCTTACATTGATCGCTTTCTTATCAAATTGGAGTAAAAACTGTTCAAAGCAATTGTTTTGAAGTTTAGACCTACCGTTTGATGATGGATCTACAACTGCTTTGAATCCCCGACGAGTATTTGTTGCCGAGAGGGCAGACATCGAGATTCAAAAAACCTCTCACAAAAAAAAACTGTACAGTTCAATGTCAAAAACAGGTAGGGAAACGCAACACAGACAGACGATGTTAGTTTCTTGTAAAGAAGCCCGGGCGTGGAACGTTCGACTATTGTGCAAGTGGTGCGTTCCACTATTTTGCAAAGAGTCGCAAGTTCGACTACCACTCCGGACAGATCCACCCAAACCTAGGGGTTGATAAATGTCGGTAGTGCTCTGGCACGAATATAGCTCTCCTCATTTATGCTAAATAGACTTACAGTGCTCTAGCAGGCAGCCATTGGTTCTACCATGGTAGGTCTGTCCCACATCTCAGGGGAGCTCTTACTCTGCCGCAAGCGCGAGGAAGATTATAACAAACGCTGTCGGCTTATGTGGGCAGATCTGGCTCTAAGGTCTACTATACCTGCTAGAATCTGTCTTCAAACTTTTTCTCCCGTCAAAGGATAGCATTTCACAAGGAACGGCTATCACCTGGAAAGGCTATTACGTGAAACATTAGAGAATACAAATGAATGGGTAGGGCAAAGGAAATATGATTGTGTTCCTGTGGTCCCCTCTTCAAGTATAGAAAGCTTGATCTGGCAGGTTTTTTTTTGAAGTCATGAGTCATTTGTTGCAGAAAAGAATGATTGAGCGAGTAAATTCTGTGTTGGAGAAATCGTGAAACGTATTCGCACTTTTATCAAGATAGTGGCCCTGGAAAAAAGGAATTGAGAATGACCGAAATCATTTGAAATGCAAAAGTTAATCGAAAAGCTCTTTTAGATGTTCCGATGTTTATATATATTTATATATATATAACAAATTGATCAAACCAGCACGGAAAAAAAGTGACTAGCTTTTTTCCGTGCGATGGTTTGACCATTTTGTCTTCTCTACCAGGCGTCACTGCCTTAAAACTGTGTAACTGAGCATTTGAAGATTTATATATATATATATATATATATATATATATATATATATATATATATATATATATATATATATGCTTTATACGTTATTGAAAACGCAGAACAATGAAAACAGAAAAATACAGAACCATAAAAACAGAAGATCATACACAAGAGGAGAAACAATCGATTCCTTTGGTGGCGAGTCCCTTGATCTTCTTAGTATTCTTCACTTTCTCAAGGGGTGACAAGTCCCTTTATCGATAAATCATAGTAATGAGAAGTCAAAGTTATCTGGTATCTATAACCTTCGAGAGTTGGAGAGAAAGGAAAGAAGGGGAAGGTCTAAGAAAATTTCTCCGGACTCAAAGAAACCTCACCAACCTATCTTAAAGGACTTCCCTCGACAGGACCTATGGGCAAACAACCTCACCAACCTATCTTAAAGGCCTCCCCTCGACAGGACCTATGGGCAAACAACCTCACCAACCTATCTTAAAGGCCTCCCCTCGACAGGACCTATGGGCAAACAACCTCACCAACCTATCTTAAAGGCCTCCCCTCGACAGGACCTATGGGCAATTAACCTCACCAACCTATCTTAAAGGCCTCCCCTCGACAGGACCTATGGGCAAACAACCTCACCAACCTATCTTAAAGGCCTCCCCTCGACAGGACCTATGGGCAAACAACCTCACCAACCTATCTTAAAGACCTTCCCTCGACAGGACCTATGGGCAAACAACAACAACCAGAGATGAAGAGATTTGCGCTGATCTTGTGAGAATACGTTAGCAGAGGAGAAGAAGTGGAAAGTCTAATAACACTGACATAGTGAACCTCAAAAACCTTATCGATTCGTCATATGACGAAGAGTGACAGTTCTCAAAAATGTTTGAAAAATGAAAAATAACAGTTTCCGGAAATGATCTCAAATATTAAAAAAAAACTTTTTCAAAATCCAAAATTTCAGTATAACATCGAAAGATATAAAATCGCTCGGCAAATTGGGACAATGAGGGGCGGCGTCGGCAGCGAGAGGAGGAGGAAGAAGACGCTGCTGAGGAAGCGGCGATAGAAATGCCCCTACTCACCCCTATGACGTCACACTTCGAGTCCGAGCCTGTCGGGTCGGAGAGAGCGGTGAATAGAGCTCAGGAGCGGAGAGGTGAGGGGAAGTGGGAAGAGAGAGAGAGAGAGAGAGAAAGAAAGAGAGCAAGAGAAATATAGAGTAAGATGAAGAGAGAGAGTGTGTGAGTAGATGAGAGAGTGAATGCGTCGGTGAGTGAGAGAGATAAGTAAATGAATAAATAGATAAAGATTGAAAAAAATTATTGCAAGACAGGTAAGAAAAAGAGATACAGCAAGAGAGAGATTGATTGATAATGAAGAAAATATAGAAAAAAGAGAGATAAAGTCAATTTTTAAGAGATTAGTTTTATCAGAGAGGAGCGCTTCACGGGAAGCTGACGAAAGGAATTCAGAAGAGAATGGAAACGACGGTGTCTTGGAAGATGAATATGATTACGGTACTCGTTTGTGCACAGCAGTTTTCACAACTAGAACTCACTGGCTGTAGATTGGCAAAAAGGCAGTGCAGTAGTCTGAGAGAAAGAGCCAAAGAAGATTGGCAGGGAAAGAGAGAAAAGGCTCAGAGAAACTTTGTGCTCTAGTGTCTTGATGGTGTGTGGTTTGAGATTGACAGAAACTAACGTCCTGCTCAGTCGGAGCGTGGCATAATGGTAGTGTGTTCGACTATTGTGCGAAAAGTCCCAAGTTCGACTCCCACCCCGGAAGGATCCACCCAAACCAAGGGGTTAAAAAATGTTGGTAGTGCTCATTTACGAATCTGACTCTCCCCACTGCTGCTAATCACACTAGCAGTGATCTAGCAGGCAGCCACTGGTTCTACCAGGATAGGTCTGTCCTGCATCTCAGGGGAGCGCGTACCCTGCCGCGAGGCGGGAACATGCGCGAGGAAGAAGATTATAGGAACCAACGTTCTGCTTAATTTGAAGTTTCATCCTCGAAATTGCAATGCTTTCCAACATGAATAATGACTTCATTATAAGGTTCATTTACTTATGATTGAGGATATTTTCAAAATTCACACCGCATCGAAAGACTACGATTAAAATTCTATGAATTTAAAATTTATTATTGTTGCGTGATAAAATAACACTTTCAAATTAAGAAGAAAGGTAGACAAAATAAAAAAGGATCTAGATATCTTACTGCTATTATGATAGTTTCCAATGATAGACTTGGTTTAGAAATCATCCAATTTTCTTTTTTCTCTTCATAATTCATACCAAAGAGGGGAATTATGAGTTGCTGGTCGTATAATAGTTTATTCCTGCGTTAAATTGATTAAAAAAATTCGATATAGTACGAAATCACAACAAATTTCACATAGTTCAATGATGTTTAACTAATCGATTATTAGTTTATTACTGTGTTATATTGATATAGTACATTAACTTTTTTTTCAATATTGCAGAAGAAGTCGAACACCATCAAGTTTGAAGTTCCACGAATAATAAGTTTGAAGTTCCACGAATAATAAGTTTGAAGTTCCACGAATAATAAGTTTGAAGTTCCACGAATAATAAGTTTGAAGTTCCACGAATAATATTCATAAACAGTGCATTCTATTTCGTTATAAACAATGCTGTGTACACTAATGAATAATTGTGAAGATGTTTAAAAAATCAAAATCATACTAGTTAAAAATCAAGATTCAGTCACAATCAGATGTTAAATGGTTACCGTACCATCTATGTTGGCGCATACATGTTCGCGCCGAAAATGGTCTACATTTTCTTCTTTTTCCGTTCTATTTTACTTTTCATCTACTTCTCTTTCCACTTTTTTTGCCTTTCCTCATACCCTTTTTAACTCACTCGGCGCGTACAAACATGACTTAGACCGGTCTCATTGAACGCCTGGTCACAATTATTTCTTATACATCACAATGGTCTATTCCGCGTATTGTTGACAACTCTATTTGTTCTGTGAGCTGAAATGTTGTTATATTTGTTGTTCATTTGTTGAAAAAAGGCTTGAATCTAAGTCTTTTTGTTATTTCAAAGTAAAAATTACGGGTATCAAAAGCTACCCAACTTGTTCTTCTTAATCATGTCTCTTCTACCACGTATTGCATTGCCTTGTTTTTCATTGACGGAAAACTTTGATGAGAGTAGTGCTTTCTTTTTCTTATCTCGGTCCAAAATTTTTTTTTCTAGTAGAAGGAAAGGTTATAACTGTGTATATTGTTTGAATAATGAAGCACTGCTAGAAATTATGAAGACCAAATGCGAAAGTCTGTTTCGCCCCCGAGCCTAGACAGACTCGCTCTTTCTGTATATGGCTCTTCAGTGAGTTACCAGAGAGACCGTAATAGAGAAATAATTGTTGTATGAATCATGTTGACTCTTAATGCATGAGTTCTATAGTGGAGCTCCAGCAAGAAAGAGGGCTGTAGTTTGAGGCGCAGGCTTACAGGCTTACAAAAATTGAGAATTTTGAAAGTTTTGTAGTTAATCTTAGTGCTTCATTCAGTCAGTCTAATTAGCCTTTCTTACTTATTGACTTGAAATTAAAACTTTTTCTCAGCTTTTTTCGGAATGCTTTCTTGTGGTAGATCAAGTCTTGTGTTAGATAAAGTTACACGGATTAGATCAAGTTCGCGATGGGTGGGTCAATGCTCGTTGTTGGATCTCTGTTTAGTCCATATGATCATCCTCTTTATATTGATCTAATTTTGGTCTCGGCCAAAGAAGCGTCTATTGTTACCGCTACTGAATACTTGACCACCCCCGTCTCCGGCTCCGCGACCCACATTACGTCTCGAGCCAAAGCTTCGTCCTCTTCGGAATCTCCACCCTCCGCCGAAAACCCGTCCTCCACGAAACTGCCTCCTGGAATATGCTGTATCTCTTAATTAACGACAAAATTTATAATATTTTAGGTTATTGTAATATGTTGAATTTGCTCGTTTATGAGCGATTTTTTCCTTGTTGACGCTACAAACAGTTGAAAAAACTTGAGCGACTCTGAAGATGTGCTAATTCTTAAAAATACTTCCAGTTCGTGTCTGTGATTGGAAATTTTTTGAAACTGTTGTTATTTGTTGCTCTTTGAGTTTAATGAACTCCTATTTAAAAGACCTTGTATTTCGCAATACATTTATTAATCGATCGAATTGAGTCGCTCACTCTTCCGAAGGACAATTGCAAACTTGGTTCCGAGCAAAAAGGGGTAATAGTTCCATATAGTTGCGATGAAATAATCTCAGTTTTATATAATCTCAACTCTAGCGTTTTCCCGCCGTAACGGGTTTGTTCTTTGGATCTTTCAACTACCAACACCTATAAATGCTTGAAATAGACAGCTCTACGTGTTCTTGAAGTTAAATTGAAGCCTTAGAATAAAATTAAGCTTAAATTACTTTGTCTTGTGGCAGTTTTACGGCTTACTTTCATTTGGTATTTGACACTGTCTTTGAACCGCTGTCAGAAGACATTTGACAGTCACCAACATGCTCTCTCTCATCTTCTCTCTAAGCTGCTGCATCTCTTCGCGCACGCCCTCCGGTAACTGTTGCATAATGGCACCGATCTGCTGCCTCTTCTGCGGCCATCCAAGATTCTCGTCCTAGAACAGTGCGGTTCTTTCGTTTTGGGAACAGTATTCTTGCTTCAGAGCGCCTGATTGATGCTTTCTATAAACGCTGGGTTTAAAGTGTGTTAGTTACATGACACAATGGGTTTCGGATATAGATACATGATACCCCCAATCCCACCCAAACCGATAAGGTAAAGAGTGACCCAGCGAGCAGCAACTGTTTATACAAGGATATGTTAGTCCAGCATTATAGGGAAGTGCCACGAGACGGGAACAAGCGCGAGCCAGATACTTTTTTTTGCGAATCTGTTTTAATGCATATGTGTTAGTACTCAAAATGTGACAGCGGTTGTGCCTTGGCATCGTGAGAGTTACGGAACATTTCATGTTAGGCCTTTTTGGGTACCTAGTTAAAATTTAATCTTCATTCATTCTACCATGTAATACCGATCTTTTAATTTGATAGTGCAGCTTTTAGACATTCCTACTAAAGTGTGCACATAAAAAGTTGTAGTGCTCTATCAAATTATACACCGTTAATATACGTCAAGGTATTACTCTTCGCTCATTCCAGCCTCGCAGCAGGGTACGCGCATCTCTAAAATAGTATACATCCAGGGGTTATTTATTTAGTCATGACAGATTTTCTGTCGGCAGGCCTCTGTGTTCCAAATCTTTAGGGGGGGACCCTTATGTGAAAAAAGGTAAGGGGGACCCTTATGTGAGAAAAAAAATTTTTACCCCTAAGGGGGGACCCTTATGTGAAAAATTTTTTTCCGCTTTCGGCGGGCCTCTGTTTTTCCAAATCGTAAGGGGGGACCCTTATGTGAAAAAAATTTCCCGTTGAAGGCGGGCGTCTGTCCCGTAATCTGTCACACTAAAAAACCCCTGTATACATCCTATTCCGGTAGAATTAGTGGCGGTTCTCTAGGTTTTCTAAGAATGGATTAAGCAGGGGGCGAGGTGCTAGGATTGTTGGGAGCACTACCAACATTCCAAGGTAGCTTATAATACAGATTACTTGATGTACCAAAAATTATCTCATAAGTGATACATAAAATAACCAATCAACAACGCCTGAAAAGGATACTTAATTTGTAATCGATCCTTTAACCTTGAAAATCGCGACCAATTTCCGATCGACTAGTTTGGCTTGCGGAGAAAGATTCGCTGCCGCTGCTGTATGGGCTGCTTCCATCTAAACTTGAAAGCTTTCTTGAATAAACGTGAAGAGAGCGCGTTCCTCGTTCCTCGAAGTTCCAGGTACTTAAAAATCTATCAAAACCCGGTACTCAATTCGCGGTACTTAAACAAAATTTTCAGTTACTCGATCAGAATTTTTATACGAGTAGATATTTTTTTGAGGCTAGGAAATCGAATGGATATTTTTTAACATTGACCCGTTAGAGACGCCGAGGGTTGAGACGCGTGCATTTTAAAATCCCTCATCTACAAACAAAATAATTTCGTAGACTCATTTAATTCAAAAACCCCACAAGTCTACGGAACAACTGCTTACTCAAAAAGAGTGGACTAAATTATCCCTAAATTTAGTTTCCCTTCTTCAGAAGTATTTATTTTTCTCTTGTATTGAGATAACTTTTCATGTGAAATATGCTTACTTACCGTGTTTTAACCAATTTCGTTCTGCTTTAGGGTAATTGCAAATTGCTGATGATGCTTTAAATAAAGAGAAACGTCAACTACACCGCATCTTCAAACTGGCACGACAAAGACCAAAACCAAAAACACTAATTCTCTCATCCGCCGTATCAATTCATTGGGTTCATACCTTCTAAAGTCTGAATAATAATCTTTCTCGCGCTTGTTCCCGCCTTGCGGCAGGGTAAGCGCTCCCCTGAGATGCAGGACAGTCCTATCCTGGTAGAACCAGTGGCTGCCCGCTATAGTGGCTGCCCACTATACCTTCTAAAGTCTGAAATATACACGTAACTTAAACTAGTTTTTTCACTTGCCTCTCAATACCGTTCGTATGAATCTATTTTTCGCTCTAAAGTGTCTTCCAAATCTTTCGCTCAAATTTTCGAAAACTCTCGCACTGTAGGTGATAACATACGTAAAGAAGTGCGCCAAAGGCTCTATAATAAGTTGTGTAGCCTTGCTCCTCAAGCCTTATCGGTGAAACCTACTCACGTTTCAAGTGCTCAACTTCATAGAGTTACTGTGGTCGATTCTTTATCATTACCAGAACACTCATTATCGGTATTGAACCTCTGTCCATCATTCATTACAAGTGCAGCATTTCTTCATAACATCGATTTATCATTGAAAGTGTCCCTCCGCCAGCTCTCTCAGCGTCTGAGGTGAAATAGGGTGTTCACAGATAATCTTATTAGTAGGAACGTTCTATGTACGTAGTAGGAACGTTCTTTCATCGAATCAACTTGTCCTTTTCCCAAAAATGTTCTCATCATTCCCTCCTCAAACTTTTCATCCGATAAAAAAGTATTGTTGCTTGCCTCCAAAATTCGTGATCTTTTTAAATATCATCACAACATTGTTATAATCTAACAAGAGATCAACCTCGTTGTTTGAATTCGCTCTCTTCTCTAGTCAGTCAGAATGAAGTTCGTATATGTAGGAGTGATAAGGGATGCGAATTTCTAGGAGTGATAAGGGATGCGAAAAAAGTCATGAAATCAGAACTTAATAGGAAACTTATTGAAATGAATTTATCTGATACTTCTCTTTATTGTCCATCTACTAAGTCAGAATTTGCACACTGCTTCAAGAATCTTTGTAATACATTCACCTTTCTTGTGAGTGATGCAGACATTTCATCTAGCCTCGTTTCACGTTTGATCGACAAGCATGCTCGTATACCTGTTCTATATGTCTTGGTCAAAACATGTCTTGGTCAAAACTCATACATGATATAACTATAGTAGGTTATGATGTTAAACATTTCAAGGTCTGAACGATTGTTTCCGGCTGCGGAAGGCCAACTGATAGGATTTCTTGGTTACTATGTACTATCATCAATCCAGTATTCAAATGTTTTCCTACATATATCACCAACACTATGAGTCTTTTATCAGATATCCATACATTGTCAGATGATAACTTAATATACGAAAGCTTTGAGGTAGAATCTCTTTACACAAACCTCTCAAATTCAGACCGTTATTGATATTGTAACGAAAACCGCCAACTTTTTAATCTAAAAGGTTTTCGTATTGACGATATAAGAAAACTTCTCGAATTGGGCCATAGGCCTAGCAATTATTAATCGCCTCGCCCTCTCTTAGCTGTCTATTACATGCATTCGATAGAAGAATCAGCTCCAACTTGTGTCATTGTTCTCTTCAAACGTTATATAGACGATTAAATTTTCATCAGCACTAATCAGAGAACCATTGATGAATTGTTTTTTTTTTGCTTCAGATAACTGCCTTCGTTTCCTCAATATTACCATTTTACAATCTGATGATAAGATTCTCACTGAAAGGTATAGAAAACCATCTAGCAGAAACATTATTTTCATTCTTCTTCATCTCGTCCTGCTCACTTAAAACTAGGTATTGTTACTAATAAAATTCGTTCCGCATCTTCTGTAAGTTCGTCCGAGTTTCGCACAGAATCAAGAGCTGAAGCTATCATTATATGCTCCATGTCAGCTGAAGTTTGCTCCATGTCAAAATTACTCGAGAAGTTTATGCATGATGCTATTTAAAGTCATTTAGATTCTGAGAAGCTCTTGCAATCCTGTCAATCTGGATTCAGAAAAAAGATCCACAATTACATCGCTAGTAAAATCACATTCTAACTGCAAAGTACACTCGACTGGTGTTCCTCAAGAAAGTTGTCTTGGCCCATGCTTCTTTGATGTTTTTGTAAATGACCTTGTAAGTATTATTCCCAGTGGTGTTAGTTGTCTCCTCTACGCTGATGACATCAAGTTATTCTCCGATGATGACTCTATTATGGAAGATGCTTTGAATGCTATTTCTAACTATGCCCATGCCTGGTCACTTACGATCTCTATTTCTAAATGTTTTGTTGTTCATTGTGGTCCTTCAAATATCAGTCTCCCTTACTACATTTATGGAACAGCACTACGAATAGAAGATTCAGTTGAACACGTTTATGGAACAGTACTACGAATAGAAGATTCAGTTGAACACATTTATGGAACAGCACTACGAATAGAAGATTCAGTTGAACACATTTATGGAAAAGCACTACGAATAGAAGATTCAGTTGAACACATTTATGGAAAAGCACTACAAATAGAAGATCCAGTTGAACACATTTATGGAACAGCACTACGAATAGAAGATTCAGTTGAACATTTGGGCATTATATTCGACAAATCGTTAACTTTCACCAAACATGTAGACGCAACCACGAAAAAATCTATGAAACTTGTTAATTTGATCCTCCGAACATTTAAGACTTCCTCACTCACTTTTCTTACTCGTGTTTACAAGTCTTATACATATATTAATATTGCCACTACTCGAATATGGAGCAGAACTTTGGTCGCCTAGTGATATTCGTAGCATCAACAAACTCGAACGTATACAAAGAAGTTTTACTCGCCGTATATTATACAGAGCTGGCTACTCGCAACTCGATTATCCTACTCCTCTTAAAATCCTCTCGCTCCATACTCTAGAATATAAAAGAGCTATAGCTGACCTCTGTTTTATTCATAAGTGTATCTATGGTCACTTTGATTTAAACTTTTCTTCTCTTTCTATAGTTCAGCCCACTCACTACTGTCATAGAATTTATTATTCTTCAAGGATAATTCTACCGTTCCCACTCTCTAACGCTCGCTCACAATACTTGTGCATCGCGAATGATTGATGTTTGGAATAGCCTACCGAATGAACTAGTCTCTAAATTTTCAAGTCAAGCCTTCAAAAACTGTCTATTACTTCTCATCTTAAAGAAAATAGTTCTCGTATACGGCTTTGAAACAATATATCCTCAATGATTATCATCATAATTTTTCACTCTTTCCATTAGTATAAACTGAACTCACATCCGTGACAATCATCCACTTTGTATTGTTAGCCTGACATGCAAAAATGGAATAAAGAATGAAAGAATGACTTATCCGTTCTCAAAACGGTTATGCTGTGTCTGTCAATACACATATCTGTAAGACACAGCAACCGAAAGTGCGAAGTCAGGGAAGAATAATATTTACTATTCCTTACATTTCGGATGCCTTCACTAGGGACATATGCCTTCACTAGGGACATACGCCCACCGGCGCTGCTTAGCTGACTCAGAGCCATGCATAATGTTAATCTGAAAAATATTTACACCGTTGGGAAAATTGCTCCATCTCTAGCAAAAAGTTCTTAGCCGCAATCGGTCTTACGATAATGTTTGTTCAAAACCTAGATCTTGGGCCGTATTCAGAGACAAAACTTTATACTAAAATTTATAGTAAACTTTATACTAAGTTGTAGTTTCGCCAAAATGGAGTTCAGAGAGTAGACTTTAGGGTAAACTTTACACTAAAGTTTAGTAGGAAAGCTGAGACGCTCTCACCCTTCTTGTCTCTGAATACAGAACTGAGTTGAACTTAGGTCTACAATATACTAGGGTAAAATTTACCCCTGAGTTCATCTTAGATCTCTGAATACGGCCCCTTGTATATTTTGCCCAAATGGGAAAGTTGGTAGTTAATATCAAAAGCATCAGCAAAGAAACTGCAGACGGTGAGGATGTCTGGTTTATTGAGAAGGCTCTAAAGTAATTCGAAAACAATATGACTTGACACAACCATCTCTGGCACTTGAAGAAGAGAAGAATATTTTCCAATATTTTCCAATATTCCCAATATAGCGTATATATATGGGTAACTAAAAATAACTTGCACAGTCTGATCTGAAATCGCTCTCCTATCACCTGCACTAGTCATTGGAAAATACTTTGATTATTTTTTATTAATGTTGAAATACTTAAAATAATATTGTATGATTGATGAGTATCCATATGAATTTACTGGGCGATGTAGTGCATGCTAACTAAATATTATCATTATCCATACTTCAAAACTCTTACCCGCGTACTTCTGAAGCAGAAAATTATTGCTATTCATGCTTTATGTTCTCGTAAGACTAACAACAACAAAAAACTCGTGGGGCTTTTTTGTGAAATGTTCAAATCCTGATAAATAGCATTTTCTGAGTGGTAAGCTAACCTTGGCCTTCATCTGCTCTTTCAATTGGTTTGCTTCAGCGAATGCTTTCTGGAATCATTTAGTTTTAAATTAACAAAAAGTTTTTTTCCAATAATTTTTATTGAGTTCCTGAGTTCAAAATTTAAGTTCAAAGTTTATGTTCAAAAATTTAAGTTCAAAATTTAAGTTCAAAATTTTGAGAAAAATGGTTCTCTAAACTACAAAAAATTAAATTCATCGTTCAAACATTTACAATCGAAAAATCGATAAAGCGAAATCAAAACTTGATCTAATTCTATCCAACTTCTTTGCAATCAATCTTTCTTCTGACCTTCGCTTTAATCTGAGTAGATCAATTTTCAATCTTGGAATCAACTATCCGAACTAAACTTGATATAGTTAGGGGCTGTGAATCACATTGACGTCTTTTAGAAATAAAAAACCAGTAGAGAGAAAAATTGAAAGAATATAAACAATATTTTGTTTCAACGGTGAGCTCGTTTGTTCTATATTGTTTGTTTAATGAAAGTTGACCTGAACATTAGGAGATTCGGAAGCCACCAGCTCGCGAATGCGGTCTTTGCGCTGGGCCTGCGTGAGAGATTGATCCCGGAATATCTGAATTATGAAACTACAGCGATGTTACAGATAACACTTTGATGTTAAAATAACCATTTTAATTGAAATTTTTTTGAACATTATTAAACTCAGCCTCTGGCTCATTACTCTCCAAATTCTAATTTTAACAGATTTCTTGTTTCTATCGGTGCAGTTTTGAAGACAGTGTCAAGTTGTGCAGTTTGAAAGTTGAAACTTTTCTGAATTTCTAGTTGAATCACCTAAAGACTAATGGTGCTCGAATCGTTGAAAATATCACGGCTCTTCTTCTTCTTCTTCTTCCTAGCGTTGTCCCGCGATGGCAGGGTCCGCTTTGTGGATCTTCTTTCTCCACTTGTCGCGATCGCGGGCATCTTTGCTCATTTTATCACTATTGGAACTATCACGGCTCATTTCACAAAACGTTCAAAATGAAGCGGTTGTTTTGAATTAAAAAAAAGTTGTTTAAACAAATGTCGACAAAAACTTTTGAACGAACGTCAATCATTTTCGCAATGGTTTGCGAGCTTGCTTCGCGGAAGAGTACTCCGAAAGGCCCACGTCTCAATGTCGAGAAAAATGTACGTGTGTAATTATTAAGTGCAAAAAAAGGTTCTCCGAGCTTATTGGTAAATATTTATCCAATTTTTTTCCTTTTTAAAATCTTTTTCAACAAGCTATCGGCATATGACCTCATGTAATGTAACTCCTATTGCATGGGCCGATGTCTCTTCATTTTTTCTCTTCCTCTCCGCAAGTTTTATATTTTTTCTCTATGGAAATCTCTCTCTCTCTCGCACGTACTACAAGAACTATAAGTTCTCAGATAACAAATCATTGTGATTGAGAACTCATTCGTATAAACTTAATTTGTTTGGAATCTGCTTCATCTTCTTCCCTTCAAGCATAAAAATCAATATGCATGGTCTATTCATTACCGTAATGTCTGATGGAGAGTTAAATTTCTAAAAAAAAACTTTTCTGGTGAAAGATAAAGACAACGCTTATTTCGTACATTCATTTGTTTTACCACGAATCGCAAATGGATTACGATGTTTTTTGAACGAATCTGTCACTTCCCAACAAAAAGCAAGCACTTACCAAAAAAAATAGCATTTAAAAAACACCGTAATCCATTTGCATTTCGAGGGGATTCGTTGTGTTATGTATTCATGAACTTACGAACTTCGCTCTGTCTTTATCTTTTACAAGAAAATTTTTTTTTTTTGAATTTTAACGCTTAATAAGACATATACAAAAAAGGAAGTAGGTTTGAAAAGATTCTTACCCGCCTCCTCCTCCACCTCCTCCGGACATTAATCTTCTGAAGAAACCACCTCCTCGACCCATTCCCCCTCCACCCATACCCATTCCACCCCCACCTCTACCCATTCCACCTCCGCCTCTACCCATTCCACCCCCACTCATACCCATGCTTCCCCCATCTCTACCCAATCCTCCTCCATCCATATTCATTCCTTCTCCACGAGCATCCGAACTTTCCATCACTTGACAGCTCGCCAAGAAGACGCTCAAACAGCTCAAAAGGACGAAAAGTCGAAACATGCTGAAGGTTGCTGAAGGGAGAAAAAAATATACATATTTTCCCAAATTTACAACTTTCGATACAAAATAACATGACAAATAGAACAAGGCATATGAGCCTTTCATATAACACTATCGCACGGAATAGGAATGTGTCCCCGTGGTGTAATGGCAACACGCGCTCCCGGTTTAAGTCGAGAAGGCTGGGTTCGATCCCGCCCGGTGGACTAGCTTTTTTTTCTGTGCGATAGTTCAATCAACAGAACAAATACAATTGAAAGCAATGAAAAGAAAAACACAATAGAATAACCTTATAATTACATAAATTTAATCACAAGACAGTTCCATTCAAACTTTCCAAAGTATCTCCAAAGATAAAAAATATTTGATGCTTTTTTAAGCAATGAATGGATCACGAGGAGAGCAAAGTAATCGCATACCAGAATTTAGATGTGATTTGAAAGATTTCAGGTTCTTATTCATGATCAATTTCCGAGCTTGCTTGGTGAACATGCAAAATATTCGCACTCCAAGTGAGTTATATATGACTACATTCTCAATGCCTTCAACTAAAATGCGATTGATATCCGTTCGGGTCGGAACAGTTTCTCCGCAAAATTTCTCCATACATATCATTAATCGATAGTCCATGGAAGATCTTGCAAGCGGGGACTAAATCAGAAAAAACCCTTCTCTCGGAGAATAAGTCAAAGGCGTGCGAGCAGATCAGGGTAAGAAGGAAGAGAACTTGGTGTATTTTCATTGCAAAAACGTCGGTGATAGACATACCATGCGAGTGAATCTCTTCAGAACTTTTCTATATTTTCACGTTCTTTAGCAAAGCATGGGTTCCGTATATTCGAAGCATAATCTATGTCGGGCAATAAATAAGTTTTAGAACATTAGACTAGTATCGTTAACAGTCACTGTGCGAAGCGTAGCGTATACAACACTTTGGTTTATTTTTTCACTCGGTCCACTACAACGGAATTCCTGTGTAAATAAGGAACAGATATTTGTGGCACACCTGATGTCACATTCAGTGGTTTTGATATGACATCACTCAGGCGAACGGAGCAAGTTCTATTAGTTAAGAAGGACTTGAGCCAGGAAAGGTTCGAGTCAGTAATTCCATAATGGGAGCATTTATCCATCTGTCTACGTGTACTTATGGTTTCAAATGCACGAGAGAAGTCTAGGTAGACAACGTCTGTGGCTAAGCTTGTGGCTAAGCTAAGCTGTGGCTAAGCTAAGCTAACATTTTTCATATCAATAACTTGGTTATTGTGGAAGCGCCCCGCCTAAAACCATTTTGAAATCTTTACCTTCTTACGAACGTGACGGTTCAAAGTACTGGAGAAGTTGTTGGAACAGCTGACAAAACAGAGTTTTCTCATTGAATGACTGAAAGAAGGCAAAAAAGGCCCATTTTCAACCACATCACAACTCATCGCTCGTTTAACTCTTTATAGCCTTCAAGTTCTTGGAAGCAAAAAAACTCCTGTGTTGGATCTGAAGTATTCGTCACGTTTCGGCAGAAAAAGGGAGAGCAGTGGTCTGGGCTCATTGAATTACTCAAACAGGACATTGCTGGAATCGCACAGTACTATGTACTGGATGTCCAACTCATTCAATTGCCCTCAATGAACAACGACCTTGATATAAGTTTTTCCTCAGTTTTCGAAAATGCGAGTTCACAATGACAATAGATCATCTCAAAAGAACGGCGTTAAAGTGATTCAGTAAGTTTCAAGGGCTGGTGCAGAAATTTTGAGGAAACGTTCTGTTATTTCGAAGTGATGGTTTCATAGTTAGAGAGAGAGAGAGAGAGAGAGAGAGAGAGAGAGAGAGAGAGAGAGAGAGAGAGAGAGAGAGAGAGAGAGAGAGAGAGAGAGAGATCGTTCTGTTATTTCGAACTGATGGTTTCATAGTTGAAGGCCATCGCTTTCTTGTTTTCGTAGTTTTTCAGAGATTTTAGGTTTTTAAAAACGAATCAACTACATTAATAATAATAATAATAATAATAATAATAATAATAATAATAATAATAATAATAATAATAATAATAATAATAATAATAATAATAATAATAATAATAATAATAATAATAATAATAATAATAATAATAATACAATAATAAATTCACATACAAAGTAGAGTATTAATAATAATACAATAATACATTCACATACAAAGTAGAGTATTGAGATTTCTCTAAATTTTTCTCTCTTTTTGTATGTTTCTCTCTTCTTTTCAGCTCTTCAATTTTCCTTTTGAGTTATCTTTGAATAAGTGCAACCTTCCTTATTAATGAACTCAACCTTCCTTTACATTTGGAATTCTCTGTGATTGTGATAGGAAGATTATTATTTTATGCTCTTACCATATAGGCTTACCTCCTAATTTTCCATATATGAAGGTTAACTTATAATTTTTATTGTAGTATCTTCATCTTAAATTTAGTTTCATAAACTAAATCTATCACTTAGCAAGTTTGTTTTCAAAAGTCTGGCTTTTGAACATGCATCTTTGGGTGCAAAATTAGTGGTTTCCTAGTGATGGTATGATTTCTGGCGCAATGCTGAGGAGATAGTCTGGTTCGAATTCATCTCTAGAAGTCCTTTCTCCCATACGGTTCAATTCTCACACAATCTGCGACACTGTTGATATTTTAAGCAGAGCAGCTTGTGTTGGAATCATGTTTTTGTATTTCTGAGCTCTCAAAATGAAAAGAGCTGTTAACGAAACAATTATAACTCAGCCTAAGTTCGATGTTACTGCTTCTAATTGCATTTTTTCTTTTCTGAAAAATTTCCATTAATTCACTCGACGATGTTCAGGTCTCAAAAATGATTAGGCAAATTTATCAGTCACTATCAAGGCTTCGACATTAGCGGTCTTGTGCATCGCGTAGCCGATCCACAAAATGGCGAGAATACCGCGTTTTGTGCTGTCAGACTGAGCCTCTGGCATCTTCCTCGTGGTGTTTCATAGCTTCCGCGTCCAGTTATGGTAAAACCCTCGGCAATTAAATTGTGAATAGCACGAATTATGGGTGTGATGAATTCAGCCCTGGACATGGGGGAAAAGTGGTCAAAAACAACGGGACAAAATACGATCTCTTTGAGAGCAGAGATAGATCATCCTTGGAATCGGTTCAACACCGATTCTACAATTTTGAAGAAGTTGGAGTTCTCGCTCCTGAGGGATTCATCAAGATGCAAAGCAATGTTGACGATAGTTTTGTAGAAACGAGGGCCACCATTTTTGATTTTTTCGGTCTTAATACCTCTACAGAAGCATATTTTCTGGAGCTGGTGAAAAAAAACTCAAATTTTGCCCGAGAAAGAAAAAGAAGAACTAGTCGACACCACATGACAAAATACCTGAAAGCGTAGTAAGCCTGGGAAAAAAGTGCTCTAAGTATCGAATATATGTTCGAATATATATGTTATATGCTTCCCCTTCTTTTGTCAGTTTCCAAAACTTTCCGCTGTTCGATTGGGTTCGAACAACTTTGAGTTTGTATTTTTTAAATAGTAAAAAACGAATGCGTTGAAAGACCTTCAGAAAAATTTTCTTTGGAAAAATTCTCCTCGAAAACAATTGTAAGACCATTCATTTTTGAAAAAGAGGCTTCAAAGCAACATTATTAAGCCGCATTCATCCAAAAACATGGGAACTATCTTAAATGTTATCTTAAATGTTAACAAAAATAACAATTTACATAAAAGTTGCCTGAATTTCGTAATACCCTCACCTTTTTTTAACAATTGCCGGCATCGAACGGCAACGAACGACGGGTCGACTTTCAGAGCTACGGCAAAAACTTTCAAAAGCGGTATCGCGTGACTGAGAAATGCTACTAATTCATCTACGATGCAGATGAGGGGCCGCACTTCCCTTCAAAGAAGCTGCAATTGACTTCGGGGAAATTTTTCGTATTTCGAGAGATTCAGTTGATTGAACAGGCATAAAAATCGAAACTGTGATGAAAAATTGTTTGATGCAGTTTCCTTCTTAAGCCATGCGGCCTCATTAGCGCATTTTAGGACGGAGCGTAAGTCAAAAATTAGCGAACTTTTATTTGATTTTTCATGCTCACATAGATGATAAGGATTGTGCTGAAAGGGGTTGGAATACTTTAGATACTATATACGAAAGCTCGAGACAGTAAAAATCAGTCAGGTTGATGAAAAAGAGGATAAAAGAGAAAAAGAAAACAGAGAGAAGTTGTAATAAATCTTCAAATGCTAAGTTACACAGTTTAAAGGCAGTGACGCCTGATTAAGATGACAAATGATTGAACTATCGCACAGAAAAAAGCTAGTCCACCGGGTGGGATCGAAACCAAACCATCTCGACTCAAACCGGGAGCGCGTGCTACCATACTTTAGACACTGTAGGAAAGCAGAGAATTGAAGACAAAGAGAATCCTAGTGACAAATAAGCAGGAGATGAAAAGACAGAGAGACAGAAATATTAGATAAAAAAGAGAAGAGACAGAGAGAAGTGAAGTGATATTGGATTGTTCATAGTTAAGAAAGTCGAAGGGGCAATTTTGTAGTCTGTAGACTCATAATTATCTCTTGATAAGACGACCGAGCGAAAAAAGTCGATGAGAGTCTGAAATATTCTAATTTAACATTTTCATCGATATACATTTTCATCGGAATACTGAAAGTAAAACAAATGTTGACTGATGTTTTAATTCGAAAAAGTAAATGGACATACACCTATACAGTCTTACAGTAGAGATACAGTAGAGGTTGAGTCAAGAACTGCAACTTGACATCGATGCAATAAGTAATTGGTGTCTCTCTAATCAGCTCTATTTGTCTTCCAGCAAAACTGTTAATTTACATATAGGACTTCAATCTCTCGTCGGATCTTATTCCATCTCTAATGTACTGTTAACACGTGTCAATCAAGTACGCGACCTGGGTGTACAATTAGTTTCATCATTGCGTCGAGGCCCAGCCGTACAAGACCGAGCGACAAAAGCGACAGCTGCCATGTACTCACTCTTACGTGCTGTCCCGATCAACGACCCAGCCATTCTTCTCAAGTGCTTCACTACTTACATTCTTCCACATCTTGAATTTACTGCCTGCTTCTGAAACCCCTATTATGAAAAAGACCTCAAGACGATCGAGAAGGTTCTACAAGCTTTCACTCTTATTGTTTATTAACGATGTTTTTCAAATCCTGAGTATCCACATGCACTTTCTTCATATTCTTGTGGATTAACTCATTTAGGTCTTTCATTCTTATTGGATAGAAGGAAAGTGGCGGATCTTATGATGGGTTGGAATAACAGATCTATTAAAGCCAGAGAGAGATTCTTTAAACGGGTTCAGTTCACACGCACAAATTCAAATGGTTTGTATGTCGAATCAACATAGAATTTAGCTCGTTTTCGTTGTTTCGTTTTCATTGATGTGTTGGATTCTTTTCTTGCTCAGAATACTCAACGGAAGATTCGATTGTATAACATGCAGAAGTCTAGTTGTGTACAGAAGTAACCTCAACTTACGAACCTCACTAAGAACATCTCGTTTAAGACTCTCCTCGGTTAAAAAGTACAAGCACTCAAATTTCATCTTTTTGAGGTCGATCACTCTATGGAATAAGGTCACGGAGAATCATCCTAATGTGACGACTATTGAAGAATTTTCATATATTTTACAGAGCATAGACCTGCAAACCATCGTCGACTTGCCACGTTTTCTGACTATGAATTGAGAGTTGCCCATTTACCCCTCCCCAATTTTTTTTTGTGTCCCCATTTCCCTTCCATTCAGTATTTGATTCGTTTTTTTGTTGATGCTTGCTTTTGATTGTAAAGCTCTATTGTCATACCACGTAAGTGATGACCTCAACAAGTCATCCTGTGGAGATAAAGACATATACATTGGATATCAGAAAAGTTGTCACCAATGCCGTTGGTACAATTAATGCGTGCTGAGTCAGTTTGTATTGTAATAGTCCCCACAAGCACTTTGAATTTAAACTTTCCCAAGATTTCATTTTCTTTTTATGTCATGTTCTAATGTGTGCTCTGCCCTTTGTGAATGTGTGTTTTTGCACTGAAAAGTGTAGATAAAAAATATATACATAACCTTTTTTTATACAGGGTGACCATAAATTACCTGGACAAATGTAAATGTCTGTATTTCCTTTCAAAACGAAATTCATATCTTGGTATCATAACATACTTCATCACAATATATGTTCGATATGGCCGCCTCTAGCGCGAACGCATGTCTTGAGACGACGCTCGTATCCACATGCCAGTGACCGCAGGTAGTCGTTGTCGAGTTCGTCCCATGCCTTCAGAAGGGCGGCACGCAGAGAATCGAGAGTGTGGTGGTGGATAGCTCCAGTCTTTGCCTGCATGACGCCGCAGACGCTGAAGTCGAGCGGGTTCAGGTAGGGGGAATTCGATGGCCCTTCGGAAGTGCTTATGAAGTTTGGGGGTGTGTGCGCAACCACTCTTGTGCGATTTTGGAATTGTGGGCAGGTGCCGAGTCCTGTTGAAAAGTCCAATCAGCTCCATTATAGTGTGTCCTACTCCAGGGCTCTACCACGTCTTCGAGGATCTTCTTTACGTAGAAGTTGGCATCTATCTTCACACCAGGGTCGAAGAAAACCAACGGCGTTTTGCCCGTTGCACAAACACCTCCCCAAACCATGAGGTACTTGAGGTGGCTGCTTCTTCCGACTGTGATTCCATGCTCAGCTGCTCCATTACGATCGTGAGCAAGTATTCTGTCGTTTTGAGAATTCACCGACATCTCAATGGTGAATATTTTTGCATCAGTCCATAGCGTACGGAAATGCTCGGTCCGCACACATCGTTGCAACAGTTATTTGCACCGTTGATGTCGAAAAAGCTTCTGTCGAGCATCCAATCCATGTCGTTTCTGCATCCTGTAGAGGTACATCCTGAAACGGTCTTTGATTATCAGTCGCGTTGATTCACGGGAGATACCGACCGACGAAGCAGGCTTCCTCATGGATTGTCGAGGATTGTGTGCGATGCGTTGCTTCTAATCTGGGGCGTGTCGGATGTCGGTGGACGACATCTTCCTGCACGGTCCTTGCCATCGGCTGTCTCCCGAAGACGATCGATGGTGGCGTAAACAGTTGATCGTGGAGCATTTAGTCGTCGCGCGATGTTCGCTCTCGTGTGACCGGAGTTGTGCAGTGCAATGATCGCAGCACGAAGAGGACTTGATTTAACCATAACTGTACAAATAAAGCTAGAGTCATGAAACTTAAAACGAGAAACAACCAGTCTCAGAGCATTATCATGGGGAAATGAAAACAAAGATAGGTCAACTGTGTCGCGCAATAGAGCGCGTTAAAAACTTGTCTAGGTAATTTATGGTCACCCTGTACAAAGAAGTGCTTTCGGGAATGTCCTTCCCGCACCTAAAAATTTTGAAACGTCTGGGGAAAGTAAGGCTTCTCGCGGAAAGGTTCGGGAAGGTCCCGCAGCATTGTTCGAAATGGCCACAGGTTCGACCACGATCCTTTTTTCTAGTTTCAAGTTTTTATTATCACGCAATATAGAGCTCGCAATCTAGATCCTCCCACATAACGTCCGAGTTTCACCAGTGACACAAAAACTTTGTTTTTTTTTATGACAGGCCTCTTTTCAAGATTTCGGAATTTGATCCCAGTTTTCAAAGTGTTTACACGTTTTTGATACATAGCATATGAAAAAGTATTATTCGGAAGAAATTTTTGTGAAATAACTGGTTTATCTTTAAAAATATCGGTGTTCACTGTTCACTATGTTGATTTTTTGTTCGCCTTTCGCTTTTATATGCGTTCAATCAGATCGACTCTACATGCGATCTTATGAGTATGAGTTTATTACGCCTGGAAAATGCGTGGCAAGGTATAAGGAAGGGAGTCTTCCATGTTGTGTGGGAGGGTGGTGAGGGACTAGGACGATACAGCTTCAAGGTGTCCAATTCCTCGCTGAAGCCGGATTGCATCTTATGTATATGTGAGCTTTCTGTTGGAAAGATGCGATTTCTCAGATTCTGAAAAAAAGCTGGTATTCCACCAAATGATAGTTTTTCTTCTCAAAAAGTCGAAGGACGAACCAATTCCTCAAACTAATTTTATTTCTGTTCTTTGGGATGTTAGTTTTCATATTTAAAAAATTTCAACATCCAAAACACCCAGAAATTTAGGACACTCTGACAGTGAAAAAAAACGCGCCTCAATGGTTGTGGTTTAATATAGGCTTTATGGTCACCGCAATGATTGTCTTTCTCAAAATCATCTGTGCCAGGAATAAAGAGTTATTAAATGTAGTTCGTAAAGAGAAAACCGATCCGCAAGACTTAACGAGAAAAAATTGAAGGAGGGGCAGGGGAAGGGGGTAATTTGAAAGAGGGGCAGGAGGCAGAGGGCAATTTGAAATAGGGGCAGGGGGCAGAGGGCAAATTGAAGGAGGGGCAGGTGGCTCGCTTGGAATCTGTTAGATTAAAGCACGCTACATAGAGCGAAAGATTGAGTCAAACAACTTCAGGTAAAAAATACATGAGAGAAGAAAGTACAAAAACAGATACAGAGAATTAGAGAAAAAGACAGAGAGAGACAGATAAAGTTGAAGCGAAAGAGAGATGAAAAGAGTCAGAGAGATAATGAGGATAAAACAGAAAGAGAAGGAAAGACAAAAAAGCGGAAAAGAGAGAGAGAGAGAGAGAGAAAGAGAGAGAGAGAGAGAGTTAGAAAGAGAAAGCGATTTGTACTCTACTATAGTGTGAAAATTGCACAGCATCAAAATTCTGGGAGTAAAAGTCGGATTTGGCAGTTAAATTGTACATATCTGATAGAATTGACTTCCCATTTTTCATGAACTGTAGAGTTGTTTTCCAAACTCATAGATGTATGTGTTCTTTTTATATTCCAATGTTTTGAGTTCCGTTTCACGTATATTTATTCCTCTTCTGCTCTCTCTCTTCTCTCTCTCTCTCTCTCTCTCTCTCTCTCTCTCTCTCTCTCTCTCTCTTTCTTGCACTCTTCACTTATATGTTTCTCTATTCACTCATATTCACTGCGTAGAGAAAGTGATGAACACCTTCATGCTAAATAAAAACAACATCAGTTCCCCTTTATTCATATTCATGAAGTTAGAACTCTTGGCTATCAGCTCATTTTTGGCGTAGTTTGACTTATGTCTCACGTTTTTGTAAATTTTAAAAAAACACATTTTATTGTTTACATCATGATAGTTTTTTTTTGAAGTTTAAACATTGGGCTCCAGGTGGTGCCTCGATTTCGTTTAATGGGCCAGCTTTTTCCATAATTCAAAGTTTTGTGCTGTAACTTGAAGTTAGATTTTTTTTCTCATAAATATGATATAGCATGGAAAAA
>OZ057404.1:14447697-14528699 GCA_964056735.1 Allodiplogaster pararmata
AAATACATGGGCTATAAACATTTGGTTAGTTAAACTTTCGGAGGTTCGGTCCCAGCCGAGGGCCAAAATTTTGTCCGTGAGATGGATTTCATTCGTTAGTTGAACAGTTTGAAAACAGTGAGGCCTGAACAATAATGATCAAACTTTAGTAAGGACAAAACCTAACTCACGACGAGGAATCAAACCAGTCTTGCTCTCACCGAGACGGCTAACCCACTATCACCTGGCCACCGAAGACACTTTTAAAAATAAAAATCCTTTTTTTTCCTTACAGCGAACATTCCTCCTCTCTGGGTGACTTCTGGAGAGTCAAAGCCTCATTACGCCGGAGTAAAAGTTTGTTTTGCTTTTACCCATTTTAAAAGTTCTACTGAACGAAGCCTGAAATGTATCTTACTTTCATTTCAAAACCAAGAAGGACTCAGCAACGGTGTAACGGAATTAATAAAAACAGAATGAAAAAATGGCTTGGTTCTAGGTAGCCATTTTGACCTAATCTTTCATGAGGGTGGCTAACGGGTCGAACGGGGAAAATCGCGAACTTTGAGTTTCTGGAATCAGCCATATTCGGGTAAATCAGTTGGTTACATAGGTTTGCATTTGCATGCTGTTGGACGCGTGAAAACCGAAAGAGAATGGAGAATCATGCGATACATAAAACAAAAATTAGCAAAATTTCAAAAATTTTGGATACAAGGAGTTTTTATTTTGAAAAAAACTTTTTTCAGGGTGTTGAAGTTGTTCAAGACGCGCATACCTCTTTCTTCATACTTTTGGCGATCTTATTCCCGGCCGTCACGGGCATCTTCACGGGAACGAATATGAGTGGTTTGTTAACCACTCTTCTGGTCCTGCGGAAATATACGTCTTCAGTAATACAAAGCTCTTATCTTACTGTTAAACTTTAAAAGTTCTGTATAAACCGAATACCGTCTTGATGCGCAGGGGACCTTGCCGATCCACAGTCATCCATTCCGGGAGGTACGGTAGCGGCTACGACGACAACATCAATCATCTACTATCTTCTTGCGATAACATTCGCTGCTTGTGTGGATCGACGAGTTTTGAGAGACAAGTTACCTAGTACTTTTCCTCGATGAGACAAGATTGTAGGATCGAGCAGTCATTTCAAAACTTCTCTTCAGTGAAAAACCGATGTTCGAAACTAATCCAATACTTCTGGCTTGTTTAATTTTTTTAAAAATTTCGTCAAAAACTTCTACTTGATGGGAAAGACAGCAGAAGCGAAATTCGGATAACTAAACATAATTACCTGTCGAATGTTGCACAGGTTCGGAAAATCGATAAGCAATCAGATGGTCGTCGCGGGGCTCGCGTGGCCGTCTCCCTGGATAGTGACGATTGGATCGTTTCTCTCCACGTTTGGTGCCGCTCTACAGTGCCTCTGCAGTAACTTTCCATCCGATATAGAAGCGAGAACATCGAATGTTGGATTAGAATTCCTTTTTAAGCTCAGACATGAACTGCCATGAACAGTAACTAACAGTCATGACAACTCATGAAAATTGTGACATTATGGAAAGCTATGAATACTTAAACAAATATATTTATTTAGAAAGCAAAGCTTTTCAAAGTTTAAATGCATAAAGTATAGGCTTGACCTGAGTTTCAACCGGATTCAAAAAATTGACTTTATACTTCGCGTCTGCTTTAAGCTTTGAGGTTTTCTAGCACCCTGTTGAAGACAGAGGGCAAACTAGATGATGCGCAGGTGCTCCGCGGCTACTACAGTCCATCGCAAAAGATGACGTCATACCTTTCTTGGCACCATTTGCGCGCGTTTCTAAGAACAATGAACCGGTTCTTGGGTGAGTTGAGTATACAATAAATACCATAACTTACCTAATAGTTCGCTACAAACACACAGAATGATTAATGTGAGTTTTTTAATGTCGTGTCGAGTCATATGGTATCCTTATTAATCAGAGTTTTTATTGTTAATCACAAATTCATCCACAGCTTGAACTTTTCACTTGAGCTACATTAATTACATGATTCTGTTTCTCTTTGTACTCTGTGAGTAGAGTTAGTCTTTGAGTGTCAAAGTTTAACACTTTTTTAAAACAAAAATCTTTTTTACAAAAATTTTACGAAAATCTTAATCCTAGAAAAGACTGATATTGAAGGAAAATTATAATTTGTATTATCATAGTTCAGTGCAAGCTGTATAGGCGAGACTTCGTATGCCTCAAACGGTTTCTGTAAAAAGGGTCGTGAGGAAAGCCGAGACTTTCTACAGGAAAAAGGCAAAGTTAATATGGCGTGAAAATGCAGGCTTATTGTGACGGCTTTCATCGCAGAGATGGCGTTATTACTGGGTGAAGTCGACAAGATTGCAGCGGTTAATCTTGAAACTTTCTTGAACATTCCCAGAAACAAAAACATTAGGACTTAACGTGAATCTGTTAACAAATAAGCCTTAAACCGGCAAACTTAAGATCTTGAAGTTTCCAAGGGAGAAGTTTGAGAGGAAAAAGATTTCAGTATGTTATGGAGAAGAAAACTGAGAGACAGATTAAGAGGAAGAGATATAAAAAGAAAAGCAGCAAAAAACATGAAGATGAAGAAAAATTTAAAAGAAGGGGAAGAAAAGAAAAATAAAAACCAAAAGAAAGAAAAGAAAATGCAAAAAAAAAGAATGAAACAGATAGAACACTGGATTAGCGGAGCTGACGATGCAAGTTTATGTACATAGCCCCTTTCCTAATTCTAAGTTCTCCTTCAGGTACTGGACTTCTTCTTTCTGATGTGCTACGCCTCCGTCAATCTCATCGTATTCCTTCATTCTGTCATGAAAGCTCCGAATTGGCGGCCTCGGTTCAAATACTATCACTGGTTCGTAATTTTTTTTTGAAAAACTTTTTGTTACAAATGCAGCGACGGCATCGTGGGAAGTGACGAATATTTGTTGCGAAAAACAAACAATCTTGATTGTGAAATACTAATGCGGAAACCAAAGGGCCTTAAGCGTGAAATGTGAAGGGTTTTTTAATTGAGAAGAAGGTCTGTGTTTCCGTCTATCAAGACTCGTTCACAGATAATGTGCTCTCCGATCAAGGTTCATTACGCTCGTTCTTTTCGAACAAAGCTGCTTGTTCTGGCTCTCCTCTTTCATAACATGAGATTCATTTTCATGAGATTTGAAAACATTATCAATGCTGCTGGCTTCCCAGGTCCCTCTCTCTCGTGGGAGCTTTCCTGTGCTTCTTCATCATGTTCGCCTCGGAATGGTTGTACGCGATCATGGCATGCTCACTCACATTCGTCATTTACAAATACGTCGAATGGAAAGGGTTGGCGACTGTTTTCATTATAGAACTTGCTTATTGATTAGGGACTTCATTCGTATCCGACTTCAATTCAATAAGCTAGCTAAGAAACTATGTTTTACCATTAAAATAGGTCCTGTTTTGAATCACCAAGTTGTAAATCTGTCAAATCACAATTTGATGGCATGTTTCATAAACATATTTATGAATATTAATCAATTTTAAAACGCTTCTTCTCAAAAGTTGGAGAAAAACAAAATAAAAGATGATATTTCCAGTGCCAAGAAAGAATGGGGCGATGGCATCAGAGGTTTGGCACTCACCACTGCCCAGTACTCTCTGCTAAAAGTGGAAGACAAAGAACCGCATCCGAAAAACTGGCGGTAAGATTGGCATTCGGTATAAATAAAAAGAGCATCCAGATGATTTCAGGCGTATTTTAAAATTCCAACCCGAAAAAGACTAAGGAAAAGTTATTCACTGATTTGGTTGTGGAAAATCGTACCTCAACGACATTAATAATGTTTTCAAATTTAACACACATACCCATAACATTTTTCAAGTAGTCTCACTTTCAGTTTTATTGTTTTAAATTTTTTAAATCAGTTTAATGCAGTTTAAAACGAGTGATTTTATCACTTTTCCAATGCAGATATGTAAATTCGTCGATATCGAATGCGTTTCTCTGACTTATTCGATATGCAAATCGGGCATTCTTCTCAAAAAATTTCATTCTTTCGTTCTGTCCTCCCAGTGAGCGTTTGCTCTCCACAAAATCACTCGGAAAAAGTGACAAAATCACTCGTTTTAAACTGCATTAAACTGATTTTTAAAAAAATTTAAAACAATAAAACTGAAAGTGATGTAATGTTAAGGGTTACTTCAAGAACATTTCTGGTTAAAAAAACTTAGAAAAAAATTATATAAGACGATGTTGGGAATAATTCCCGCCAAAATGCTCAAAATGTTGTTCCTCAGTGAAAAACTTTATTTTGCCAAGATTTCGAGTATGCGAACTTGGGAGAAGGAAATTCCGATATTAGTCTTTTTTTTAGCTGCTAAAATAGGGACGAAGAATCGGCAACCATTTCGCAGTGCCAAATGATGAATGACTCTGTGACAAAGTTTTGTTCCTATCAAATCACGGACAATTTTGTTTTTCCTTTGTGACATGTTCTGGCACTGCCAAACTCGGCTCTTTTTTTGAACGCTTTTTGTCCGTTGAACACAGCTCTGCAACGACCACATATTAACCACTTCTAGCGACGTACCCCAACCGAGTTTAGTAAACTCGGTTGGGGTACGTCGCTAGAAATGGTTGGTCTGTGGGCGTTGTAGCTGCCGGTATCGCTTCTCAGCCTTTTGGATGAGATCAAAGTCTAGTATTGGCACTCCCCAAAGAGTTACTGAGAGCGATCCTCCATCATCCCAGAAATGAGGGTAAGGGGTTGCAAGGGATGCAAAAAAATTCCCGATTGTGGCAGTGACAAAACAAGGTTAAAAAACCTGATTTTGGCAGTGACAAAACAAGGACAAACAAAAACCCGATTTTGGCAGTGACAAAACAAGGATAAACAAAAACCCGATTTGGGAAGTGACAAAATAAGCACAAAGTAGAAAGCTTGTTTTTTACGGTTTTTCTTGGCAGGCCCGTCAAAACGCATGTTATTTGCTGCCATTTATCATGGCGCTTTTTTCCGTTTCTTGCCATGGTAAAGCTTGGTTTTTCAAGGGAAATCTGCCCGAGGAACAACATTTTGAGCATTTTGGCGAAAATTATTCCCAGCATCGTCTTATATTTTAAAAATTTCTCAAAAATTGGCTCAAAGTTTTAAAGGGTATTCAAATTTGGGAAAATTTTCTGAAACTTCAGAATCATGCGTCCTATCCTGAGTGTAGGTGCTTCTAGGAATTTCATCCCATTCGTTCAACTCTGCGAAAAGTTATTAACGAAATTCGCTCATCAATTTATGATGGGACACCCTGTACATGTAAATACAAAGTCTATTTCCTGCCTGCCCCTACTAAACAAAATGATTATTTCCACTTGAAATGCGATTTTTTGGTTGGGGAATACTTATTGCATTATTTATGTAACCCTAATAAACGCCTCCAACTTTTTCGGGGGAAGGCGTAGGGTTGTATTTGGGTTCATGTCGCTTGCCCAGTCCCCAACTGCTGATTCTGTTATCTTCTGGCTGGTCTCGTGAAATGACGGACAATCGTGTGATGTCTCTCCTCAACTTAGCAGCCCAACTCAAAGCAGGTAATCCCGTCGAAAAGCTTTCGAAAAGTGGTTCACTGAGCTTTGCGCTGTGCGGGTAGAGCAGCCTGAGCTTAATCTCGCGGTTACACTCCTCGCTCAGTGTAGAACGTTTTTGCAGTATGTTAGCAACACTCTAAGTACGACGTGGACAAGAATATGAACATATGTATAACGGGATCGCAGTGATCGATATTGCTTGAATTCTTTCCTCCGTTTAAATTTTATAATATTGGGTGCGCAAGGAAGTAGTCTCGGTTAAAAAAATCAAATATTTTTTCCGGAGTTTTCTAGAACTTCCTTCAGTAAAGGTATATGAAGTAAAGGCCCCTTCCGAAATCACCCTTGCGATAAAGTATTATTATTATTATTATTAAGTTATCACATTTATGTTTTTTTCTCACTCATCTCATTCTGTTAGCTTTTCAAATGGCTGAACAGTGCGAGCTCGATAAACTGATACTATGGGCGTCTCTTCTTTTCTGCTTTAAACTGGGCGAAAGCGCAATAGTTGTTTAGAATTTTTTGTTACGATTATTATTGATGTAAAAGCAAAAGGTACAGAACAACGTGATTTAAACGAAAGAGTTCCGTCACAGGACGCGGATTGGCAATCGCAGTAGCTCTTCTCAAAGCGAACGAAAGCGGAAGAAATGAATACACTAAACGACGATCTCAGATGGTTTCATTCTTGAGCGATTTCTAAATAAACAGGGTGCGGTAAAAGTCCAGGTGTGTATTGAGAATTAGTCATACGCGCCGAGTTATGATCACTCCTTTGAACGATTTCCTTTGTATGAACAACGCGACTTCAGAAGTCGTTTTCCCGTTGCTTCATGAAAACAACTTTGTAAAACTTCGCAGTTCTGAAAGACACAATTTTTTTTGTTCAAGAAGCTTTATTGAATGGAAAACTGACTGAATGAAACTATTTGAGTATATGCCATGTATCGATATGATTGATCGCTTATCTTAGATAAAAGAAGAAGTGACGAAAAGTATGAGCAAGGCAAGACTGAGAGGCTTCGGGAAGACCCTCGTATTTGAACAGAAACAGGTACATCTTCTCGTTAACATCGGTCATTGAATGTAAGCTAAACATGTTAAAAAGGGAAAACTATGGGCTTTGGAGCGTCTGAGAGGGTGCGGGCACAAGGCAGGTTTATTATAGAGAATCCTACACAAAATCGTTTAAAAGGACCGCTGAAGAAGGGAAGGAGAGAGGCCTAATACTCGAATCCGGTCTTTAACTTTCGTTTTCTTTCAAAGAAGCATTTATCATTCCGATTTCTATTTTTTCCATTAAAGTTGAGAAGAAAACTATTGAAGCCTCTCAAAACTCCCAGGTCCACGGCTTCGTTTCCTCCCTCTATCAATCCGTCGGCATCGGAGGCCTCCGTCCAAACACGGTACTCCTGAACTGGCCTCCAGACGGCGACTATGACGAACTTGTCCTCTTTTCTGGTTAGTTTCATTGCTCTTGTTCAATCTTGGTCGAAAAGGAGCACGAAGTAATTTAAATATGTAGCTAAGTGGGCAAGAGCCTAGCCCAATGATCGAAAACGTGAGTTTGATCTTCGCTATGACCGAAATTCGCAGGATTTTTTATGAGCTTGGAACGTTTTAGTTCTTATCTTCGACTGTTTGAAGAAAAAAAATCGTATTACATGAACTCATCAACGAAAAACTCAGCATTTGAAATGATTGGCCTACTTTTTACCACATAAATCTTTAATACTGTAAAATATACGAAAACTCTTTTGGAGATAGTTTTTTTTTGTTTTCGTTGGTACTTCAAAAGAATAGTACAATGGTATTAAACAAGGACAATAATCATGAGAAACCATGAGAAGATTAGAAACTTTAAGGCTTTCACAACAACAGAAAAACTCCTAGTAAGAGTGACAAGTATTGCAACGCTCTGCAACGCTTCTCTATAAAGAGTCACAAGTATTGCAACGCTCTGCAACGCTTCTCTATAAAGAGTCACAAGTATTGCAACGCTCTGCAACGCTTCTCTATAATATGTTTCGCTCTCTTGAATTTATCACTCATCTTTGCCATCTTGAAGAAGAAATGATACTCGGCCTGATGAACGGAAACTGTGTTTTACTCACTAAAGGGATCACCGAATTTCCTGAGGCAAGTTTTATTCTCAAAAATACTATACTTCATGAGATACTCTCGTTCTCTCTCTCTCTCTCTCTCTCTCTCTCTTTCCTTCTTCATTTTCTTCTATCATTTTCTTTCTCTCTCTTCTTTTTTCTTTTCTTTCTCTCTTTCCTTCTTCATTTTCTTCTCTCATTTTCTTTCTCTCTCTTCTTTTTTTTCTTTTCTTTCTCTCTCTTCTTTAATCCTCTCTGTCTTTCTTTCTGTCTTTTTCTCTCTCTCTTTCTCTCTCTCTTTCATCGTCTCTTTTCTCTCTCTCTTTTGTTTCATCTTCCTTCTTTTTCCCTCACTATCTCTCTCTCTCACTCTTTTTCGTACCATATTGTCCTCTATTTCTTTTCTCTCTTACTTTCTCTTTCTTATTTCTTGGGCTTTTTTCGTGCGATCTATAATCCACAAAACAGGGTAATGAGAGACTGAGCGGTTCTATCGACATCTGGTGGATCGTGGAAGATGGAGGAATTCTGATGCTGATTGCCTATCTTCTCAAGCAGCACAAGGTTTGGATATGTTCCATAAAGTCAGAACTGGTACCACATATGTGCATACAATTAAAGTATGAAGACAGTTTTACTGAAGTTCGGAGAATCGGCGGTAGTTTGAAAGGCTCAAATTTTCTACTTGATCGAGAACTTTTTTACATGATTAGATGAGAAGAGAATCGATGGGTCAATCGGCTAACTATGGAAGTGCCTGGTAAACGTTCAAGAGGCGAACCGAGGTCTAATTTTCTGGACCCTCTGGTGAAAGAGATTTATGGAGCGTTAGAATTCAACTTTTCACTTTGCAAAGTAATTTTCTGCAGAGTGATCCCGTTGAACGCTTCAATGTCTCACCACGAATTACCGTGAAAAGAAACATGGACTACGGTAAAAAGAAAGAACACATGCATTCTAAGACAAAGCGACGATTTTTCTGTAAAATTCATTAAAAAAATTACGGCCAACAGTATAAGTTATTATAAAAAAATACCGTAGTCCCTTTTTCTTTTCAAGGTAATTCGTGGTAAGACATTGGAGCGTTCAACGGGCTCACTTTGCAGAAAATTACTTTGCAAAGTGGTGAAAAGTTGAATTCTAACGCTCCATTATTCTTACGCGTCAGCACTTGGGACACGCTAACCTTGAGCCGAGTTCGGTAGGCGAGGGAGGATGCTAAGAAAATGAAAATTTAGATGAAAAACTGGGAGCAAGAGTAAAAAACTGGGAGCGAATGAATGAGAGAAAGAATGACAAGGTCTGGCGAGGATGCCAGCTGAGAATCTTCGCGATCTCAGAGACCAACGACGAAAATAGACTCGCCGCTTGTCAGAAAAACCTACAAAAGTATGTATACCAGCTGCGGATCGATGCCGAGTTATTCGTTAGTCTACTTCGTCAAACATTAACTTTTTTTTACCCTTTTCCATGTACATAATCCAAGTACATAGCAGAAATAAAGCGCAAAAAAATACAATTTGACACAGTTCAACTACATTATTATTGATATTCCCGATCAACTACAAGCGAGGACGTTGAACTTATGGATGGGTTGAACAGTTTTATTTAACCGCTTAATAGGTTGACCAGTTAAACGCTGGTTGGAAAAGATTGTTAAACGCTGGATGGGTTGACCAGTTATAAGCTGGTTGGAAAAAGTTGTTTTAGATAGTGACAATGACGGACGGAGGAATTGACAACGAGGTCATTGCAAAAACCCAGGAGCTAGAAGCCAAGAGGCAACGGCAAACTGAAGCTATGGCAAGTTCACCATCTTTTTTCGGCAAACCATACGACTCTAGTTGAAAGAAAATATTCAGACGGTTCAAGTTGTCTATTATTACTTACGACGTTCTAAACGGTTAGTAATATTGTTATCGTAGAGAACAAAATACGAGAATTTCAGCGTAAAAAATACATCACAGATTCTATGCTATTCACAAAAGTCTGTTTCGCCTTAGCTCAGACAGACTCTTGTGTAGGCCTCGGTTTTTTTTTTTGCGAAACAGGGAAAGCATCTGAAGATAGAGAGAGAAAGATAGAGAGATTGAGAGATACATAGATAGAGAGATAGAGAGATAGAGAGACAAGGAGAGAGAGATAGAGAGATAGATAGAGATAAAGAGACATATAGAGAGAGAAAGAGAGAGATACATAGAGAGAGATAGAGAGAAAAAGAGAGCGAGAGAAAGAGAGAAAGAGAAAGCAGGAGATGTAAAGAGAGCGAGAATACGTAAGAAGAGAAGCGGCAAGCGATGGAGTTCAGCATTTCCAAAATCTTTTTCAGCGGAGCCGTTTGCGTGACAACAATAGCTTCATCAATAACGTCTTCGCTGAGGAAATATCCTTAAACGGGAAAGTTTCCGGGGAATTCACAGGTTTGGGAAATGGTGAGAATAACAAGGTATCACAACATTTCGCACCACTGCATTCCGCACCATGACAACTCACACCCTAAATTTCATAATCGAATTTTTTCCATGAATATTTTAATTGAAAGTTGTGCTTAGGCTCAGGTGAAAATTATGCTAACGAGGCCGTACGGCTTAGTACGAGACCGTATACAACGACCAGCAACATAATTGGAGCTTTCGAGAAAAATATGGGTTTGAGTTGTCGCGGTGCGAAATGTCGTGATGAGAAATGTTATGGAACCGAATAACAATCATAAATTTCAAAAATTCAGTTCATCTCTTTAGTTTTACCAATTGTATTTTTGTTCTCTCAAAATTCTTGAGAATTTTTCTTATGGTTTTCCAATTTCCCTTGTTATCAGCTGGATTCGATAGGTCTTCCTCTATTTCGGGCATGTCAGAGCGAAACGAGGAAACTACTTTCATAAAGTGAGAAGAGTTTTGTTTTGTTAATACATGAGTGACAAAGTTGTCCACCTGGACTTTTCCCGCACCTTGTAGCGCATAATCGAGACAACAGCGGAAAATAATTAAACAAACATGTTTTGCTCTTCGTCAATATTTATTCGTCATTCAATTTCTCCCTTTAACATTAAACATAGTATTATGTTCTGGAAAAATCTTTTCTTTTCAGACTTTCGATTATTTTTTTCTTCTCTCCGTTTTCCCTTCCGTTCTGTTTGTATATTTGTATCACTTTTCGTTTTTTTCGTGAGACAAAATTTTTCTATTTATCGCCTAAGCAGTGTTTAAAATAGTCTGATTTATCAATCCTACCATCTTTTTTGACTCAGTTCTTACCTCATTAGGAATAATAATGAAAATTACCATTAATGCATGAATTTGTAAATAAGAGTATTCCCTACTCCTCGTTGATATCAACCAACGGATTTTCATACCGAGCAGAGGAGTTCGCAGAAATTTGTGCAAAAATCGTTTGGTGTGACGGTAATAGAACCCGCGACCTTTCGCATCCCGGGCGAATGCTCTTTCTCACTGAGCTGCACACGCACACAATATAATGCACATTTTAAGACCCATACAACAAATTACAGAAGCAAGAAATAAAAAGGTTATGAATAATATGTACATAGTTTAATGGAACAACAAGTAATTCAAACATTCTCTGAAAAATCTGATTTCACAGAACACCCGTCGACGGTCTGTTCTCCACAGAAGACACGAGCCGAGAGGAATCTGATAACGGGATAGAAGAGCCTTCAAAACTAAATGTGTGGTTCAAAATTTAATTCATACCTTTTTTGTTTTTTTTAAAACATGTGGGAGTAACAGACAAAATAAGATAGTGATAGTTTTTTGTCCTTCTCATGTGACTACGTTTCGTTTTTAACATCAAAGAATCAGTTGTTATATTTTCTATGGTAGTCAAATATGTAACTTTTCAGCAAATGAATGGTTTTGTGCAAACTTTTTGAACGATAAGAGGTTCTAAAAAAATAGAATCACAAACTTCAGCTTCATAAGATGAACACTTCGATTCGCCTGAATAGGGTCATCAGCGAGAACTCGCTCGAGTCACAGCTGATTCTGATGACTCTTCCCTCCCCTCCCAGGTAATCCAATGATTCTGATGACTCTTCCCTTCCCTCCCAGGTACTCCAATGATTCTGATGACTCTTCCCTCCCCTCCCAGGTAATCCAATGATTATGATGACTCTTCCCTCCCCTCCCAGGTAATTCAATGACTCTGATGACTCTTCCCTCCCCTCCAAGGTAATCCAATGATTCTGATGACTCTTCCCTCCCCTACCAGGTAATCCAATGATTATGATGACTCTTCCCTCCCCTCCCAGGTAATCCAATGATTCTGATGACTCTTCCCTCCCCTCCCAGGTAATCCAATGATTCTGATGACTCTTCCCTTCCCTCCCAGGTACTCCAATGATTCTTATGACTCTTCCCTCCCCTCCCAGGTAATCCAATGATTATGATGACTCTTCCCTCCCCTCCCAGGTAATTCAATGACTCTGATGACTCTTCCCTCCCCTCCAAGGTAATCCAATGATTCTGATGACTCTTCCCTCCCCTACCAGGTAATCCAATGATTATGATGACTCTTCCCTCCCCTCCTAGGTAATCCAATGATTCTGATGACTCTTCCCTCCCCTCCCAGGTAATCCAATGATTCTGATGACTCTTCCCTTCCCTCCCAGGTACTCCAATGATTCTGATGACTCTTCCCTCCCCTCCCAGGTAATCCAATGATTATGATGACTCTTCCCTCCCCTCCCAGGTAATTCAATGACTCTGATGACTCTTCCCTCCCCTCCAAGGTAATCCAATGATTCTGATGACTCTTCCCTCCCCTACCAGGTAATCCAATGATTATGATGACTCTTCCCTCCCCTCCCAGGTAATCCAATGATTCTGATGACTCTTCCCTCCCCTCCCAGGTAATCCAATGATTGAGCGACGGTTTATATCTGTTATGGCTAGGATTGATCAGGCGCTTCAAATTGATCAGATCAATTTAAATGGTTAAATTGATCAGATCAATTCCTAGAATTGATCAGAAGTTAGTGTTCTGGTCATATGGCTCTTTCGGCTGAATATGAGAACTGTTCTTATGCGTTCTCGTTAGCCTAAGCCTTTCGGCCTCATTAGCGTAAACTTTTGCCTAAGCCTGAGCGTTTTTTAATGTAAAAATAATTTGAAAATAATAACTTAAAAACAATTTTTTACATTAAAAAGAATTTTAAAAAAAAACTATTTGATTTAAATTTTCTAACATTAAAAAAAACTTAGGCTTAGGCAAAAGTTTACGTTAATGAGGCCGCACGTCTTAGGCTAACAAATCCGCATAAGAAAAGTTTTGATGAAAAAAAAATTTAATGTAAAAATAGAAAGAAACTAACTTCTGATCATAACTCTAACTTCTGATCAATTCTAGGAATTGATCTGATCAATTTAACCATTTAAATTGATCGGATCAATGATCGGATCAGTAACTTTGCTTCTGAAAGCCAAAAACATAATTAGTTGACGCATGAACGCTCTGCCTCTGATTTTGATATAACAAATCGCGAATATATTCAGATAGTAATCAGTACAAATGCTCAGGCACTGAAAATTCCCGTAAAATTAAATTTTTTAAAACTTTAAATTCCCGTAACTTTAAATTTTGAGGAAACGGCAAGTGTTCGTTGACTGTTACCTCACCTACCTCGACATGCTCTCTGAAGGATTGAGCCGAGTTTTGTTCATTGGAGGCAGTGGGAAGGAAGTCATCACTATTCACTCTTGAGGGAAGGAAGTCATCACTATTGGGAAGGAAGTCATCACTATTCACTCTTGAGGGGAAGGAAGTCATCACTATTGGGAAAGAAGTCATAACTATTCACTCTTGAGGGGAAGGAAGTCATCACTATTGGGAAGGAAGTCATCACTATTCACTCTTGAGGGGAAGGAAGTCATCACTATTCACTCTTGAGGGAAGGAAGTCATCACTATTGGGAAGGAAGTCATCACTATTCACTCTTGAGGGGAAGGAAGTCATCACTATTGGGAAAGAAGTCATAACTATTCACTCTTGAGGGGAAGGAAGTCATCACTATTGGGAAGGAAGTCATCACTATTCACTCTTGAGGGGAAGGAAGTCATCACTGTTGGTAGGAAGTCATCACTATTCACTCTTGAGGCTTCCATACTTTCATTCGATATAAAAACCTGGTTGATATCCTGGTGCAAAATATTCGAGTGAGTGATTAAAACCATAGGTAATAACCTAATGGTTGGAATAATACAATTATCCAACAATCCGTCGATTATGTATGATGATAAGAATCTCTCGGTCTTATCTATCTATATTTCTATGAATATTTTTTTCAAAAAAATCGATCATTGAGTTGATTAATTGATTGAATGTATTGATCACTAAGTGTTCTTTTACTTACGTCGCGTTCTCTTCTTTGAGCTTCGCTTACGTTCTCATTAAATACAAGTATGTATGCATTTATATCTCCGATCGGGACAAGTGGAGAAAGAAGATCCACAAAGCGGACCCTGCCATCGCCGGACAACGCTAAGAAGAAGAAGATATATTTATATTTTGAACAGTTTATTTAAATAATATTTTTCTCCAAAAGTGACTTTTGAAAAAAAACATCACAGGTGCGATGCATTCCATGACTTAAATTTGAAATACCTATAATAAAACTTAGCCTTTGTTTAACTTTGACTTTATAATTGAATATGTACATGTTTGAATAATAAAATAGAGAATTGAACTGTGAACCCCTAATCCTATGAAGAAGCATTCAAATAGAGATTAAGTGATATTCGAGCAGCATTGCATCGACTTACAAATGACTATTTTTGAATCAGCATCAATTTGTTCTGCTATCGATGAATAAAAGTTTGTAAATGAGTAAAGACAACCTAAAAGTTTAATTAATGGTTTTTTTATCAAAATGAAAAAAACACGTAAAGTTTTAATTTTTTGAGTTTTTTTCATATTTTATTTTGGCAGCTGTTAGTTAGTTCGACTCAAAAGTTGGGAAATTCTGACGAAGGCCTGTTCCGAAAAAAAGTTCTTGCGAATTTGATGAACATATGTTTAGTTCGGTAGATGTTTAGTTCGGTAGATGTTTAGTTCGGTAGATGTTTAGTTCGGTAGATGTTTAGTTCGGTAGATGTTTAGTGGGATTCATATGTTTAGTTCGGTAGATGTTTAGTGGGATTCATATGTTTAGTTCGGTAGATGTTTAGTGGGATTCCACGTATCGATACGGTCTTTCTTGAAAAGTGGTCAAGAAAACGTACAAGTTTTTCTCCTGATTTATTGGAATCGATAAATCATGCAAACCATCGTAGATCCTATTTCTAAGAGGTCATACTAATTAGTACGAAACTTTCTTATATGTTTTGATAGGCTCTATAATAAGATAGATACTTCTCAAGCGATAATCCGAATCTGAAGTCTATGTGCTCTCCAATAAGAGAAAATCTTAATTTTTTTAGAAGGAATCTAGAAAAAAAGCCTCCTCAAAACATTCTCTCATAAAATATAGAAGAATTGTTCTCTCAAGAGCGAAATTTCCCAAGCAGAGCTCTATTCCATTATTTTGATAAAAAAGACCTTTTCACTCATATGTCTCATACTCGACTACTTCATATGTCTCAAACCCGTCGATAGGCTCATTGGTCTCGAACTCGGCTTCTTCATATGTGTCGAACGTGTCAATAGGCTCATAGATCTCGAACTCTCCTTCCTCCACTGTCTCAAACATGCCACTGGGCTCGTATGGCTCGATCTCGGGTCCTTGTGGTACGTTTAACGTCATCCAGTTCTGATGAACCACTGAAAAGTAATCGAAAATCAAAACCAACTACATATTAAAACACTACACACATGAAATGCGATACTAAAGCACAAATGATAAAAATTTACCCAGGGGTTTCTGGTGGTGCGCGTGCACTCCCGGTAATACATATGACTAGCTTTGTTCCGTGTGATAGTATAATTTAACTTCCCTACCAATATGTGCCTCAAGTACAAAGATAAGTACATAGTGGCAAACAATAAACTTTTGGTAAACGATTGAGAGTTCGGTAATAACTTACAGAACTCTCATTTGCTTGCATGTCGAATGTACTGCATCACTACAACTACGTTCTTTTCTATTCGCATTTATTTACTTATGTTTTTAGTTTAGACAACAGTGTGTAAGAATCTCGTTTCTAGTACATATGTATCTAGAACTTTAAGTTCTAATCTTCGCAACCAACTTCGTTCTAATACACATATGTTTTATATCGATGGAAGGATCAAGGGCCGTTGGATAACACTAGAATTTATCTATTTAGACCTAGTTAGATCTATTTAGACCGTTGGGTCGCTTGTTGTACACGGTATTTTCTCTGTTCGGAATCAAATCCTGCGAAAACCAAATTTTGAATTTAGTGGAAAACCAGTTAAACATATGAGATAGCAAAAAGGTAAGAATTCAAAGAATGTTGAATGAACAGTGGTGTTAGAGAGAAAGGGTGATCCTTCAACCAAATGGAGAAGTGAGCAAAATCAATTAATAATTAATAATTTAAAAAAACCTTCGTAGTTTCTGGGAACTCTGGAAGATAAGTGGGAAGGGACTAGATAAGCCTGAAATATCAGAGAATGTCAGTAAAAACTTCGAAGACATTCATCTTGACACACATAAAAGCAATTCTTTCTGTTCACAATGTCTATTAAGTGACTTTCTTCTTCTCTATTTTTCCAGTTAAGTGGAATCGACAACATAACACCAAGCTTCCAGCAGAAATTGGACACTTTCAAAATCCAAGTTTTTATTATCACACAATGTAGAGCTTGATGGGGTATTAGGGAAAATTTAGTTTAGCAGAAATTTGATGATATACGGGTTGAAGAGCCTGAAGGGTGGTGAAAGAAGATGAGAAGGAAGGATAAGGGCTATTGACAGTCATTCCAAAGCCGCCATTCAGGAAAAAGGGACAAGTGAATAATGATGAATGGTAGATTTACTGCTGTTATATAGCAGCCGTTCCGGGGGTAAGGAAGAAGAATAATGAAGAGCACTTTGAAGCTATACCGAACCAACCATATGTTTGACCAAACTATGACCGTGATACCATCTCGTGATCTTTTAATACGAACACCCATTTTTTACAATTTGTATCCCAGATGCTCCGGAAAACCGTTCGAACGGTATGGAATCTCCGCAGCAATTATTATTATTAGGAAGTTACCGAATTGACGATTTGAAGAAAGGAGTTGAAGAGTAAGAAGAGGAGGGAGGCTTTTGCTCGGTTGAAGCGGATTAGCAGGACCATGACGCTGAAGACTGGAAGTTCAATCAAGTCGAGTTTCAATCTAGCTACTAATAGAAACATTACAATTACAATATTACAATACTCTGAACTTCATCATGGTGGAAAAATTATTAATTCTATTATTAAATCAATTATTTACAAAATTTGAAATCTGAGAACGTTATATGTATGTATATTTGAACAAAGTTTCCAGTTGAATTCAACAGAAGTTGACAAATCACATGAATCAACAAAAACAATGCTATTCGATATCATGGAATTTTGAAGAGTTATAGAAAAAGGTTCACATGAACAGAGGAATTCATTCACTTTTTATTAAGTCAAAGTCAAATGTATATGAATAGAAACACGAACTGGATTTTCCCAAGTCTTTCACGGTATTGTGAATGAGCAAGATCGTTGTAGACCAATTACCTTCTAACACGAAACCACTCGAATTTTTCTATGCACTTCAATAATAGGTTTTAGCGAATAAGCCAAAGAATAATCAGTAAATGGCTATATACAAATTGAAAATATTTTGCAGTCATTAAGCCAACGATTAACGAACGCATATAGTATCAATACTAGGCTCAGGCTTAGACTTAGGCTTAGGCTTAGGCTTAGGATTGTCTTTCTCGTCTAATGCCTGTCTAATGTCTATCTCAAAGTCTTTTTTGAGCTGCGTTCAAACCATTTTCTAAAAATAAAGGTCGACGGGAACAAATTTATACTTGCGCTGTTTCTCGGGACTTTATATGCAGTACGCCAGCCTAAATTTTTTTATTGCATCTGGAGGTATTGCTAACCCAACATCTCATGAGTTTTCACCATTGTTGCTTCTTCTTGTAGTGACTCACCTCGACTTTAATGAATGCAATCTTCTCTGCTTTTGATCCGCAATACTTTCAAAATTACCTTTCTTGTGAAGACCCATTTTATTGCTTTCAAGGCGAGCGTTTGAGTGTAATTTGACGTCTAATAATATTGCATGAGTAGTACCCCTCAAATGCTCAAAACTTCGTAGCACAGAAAATAAGACGAGTCACTTCTTGGAACAGCCTCATTACCGAATCTTCTCCCTTAGTCTAGAATTCGAAACCTAGTTGTATTCTTTAATGAAAAGTGTTTGAAACGATATTGAGTTGTCCGCCATAGCTCAATCGGTAAAACACTAGACCCTGAGTCTTAGAACTCTCAAGACGCGGGTTCGGTTTTCATGCTGATCGTCAAAAAAGCGGTCGTTTGTCTACCTTCAATGCTATCTCTTCCCTGATCAGCATGATTCCATGACTTTTCGCATAACGATATTTTTTACACAGCGACAACTCGCACCCATATTTCGGCAATATTATTTTTGCTCGAAAGCTCTAATTGTTTTGCTGGTCGTTGTATACGGTCTCGTACTAAGCCGTACGGCCTCGTTAGCGTAATTTTTACCTGAACCTTAACACAAATTCCAACCAAAAAAACTACATGGAAATATTTCGTTTGTGAAATTTTGAGTGTGAGCTGTCATGGTGCGAATTGTCGTGGTGCCAAATGTCGTGATACCGATCAGCATGATTCAACTGGGTCTCTGGTAGGACTTGGTAACTTCAACTGGGTCTTTGGTAGGACTTGGTAACTTCAACTGGGTCTCTGGTAGGACTTGGTAACTTTGAGACCGTAGCGTTTTAATCGTATTCTCTAGTATTCCTATTTGTACTTTATCAGGAGCCTGATTAATAGCAGAACTGTGTTGAATTTCCTGGATTATGGTGCTCCATGTCAATGACATTGATATAATTATAAAACAGATAGATAACTAAAATTTAAAATAGAGCCGGATTCTGCAGCGGTCGTTTAGCTTCACCTCGAACTCTTTGGAGAAGGGCAGCTTTTCTAGGCCGATTTTTCCGTATCGTCCGAAATGCTGGATAGCGTTCCGAAATGCATCTCTCTCTTCAAAGTCTGCGTTTTATCACTAAGAATCTTGGTCTACACGTTTCTTCTGCGGGCGGAAAGAAACAGCCGTTTTGCCAATACCATATACAAAATTCTTATCCGATCACCAAATCACTAGTGGTAATATGCTCGTTTGGATTCATAACGCTTCATGTCCAAAAACATTGTTACCAGTTGTCTAATCTCAATGAAAATATTCAAAAAACGCTTCTGCTGCAGACAAAGAAACTTTAGTCCTTCATTACTTCTAAAAAATATATCTCAAGTCGTTTGTCTACCCGTAACCCAGGTTACACCGTACCCTCATCCCTGTCATACCCTTATTCATATTGTGAACCTGTTTCTGCCCTCAGGGGGTTTAACCTTAGTCCCGGCCTAATCGTAAACCTTGACGCAGAAATAAGCTTAGATCATGTTTCCTGAACGCTTTCATACTCTCGAGTCGAATTTCTCTGCAAAAAGGGTTCTAGGAAAACATTGAGTTGAATCTACTTTAATTGTGTCTTCGACCTTAGCAACCATAACGTACATATCTCAAAGCCACCGTAACTCTAAACCTACCGAACATTACGAGAAGCCGTGCCCCTATCATAATCCTAGACCCTGATGAAGCCAGCCTCAAAAGGCTCAAAATTACTGTAACCCCAACCCTACGACGTTTTTTTGACTTGTCCCTGTTATCGAATCAGGGAGACCTGAAAACAGCTTTGATCAAATCAGGAACCTGAAAACAGCTTTGTAGACTTGACAAGGTGCGAAGGACAGACAGTTTGACTTCCTTTATTATCATATCAACCTGTTTAACGTCATTCTACTAGACACTGTGCTCTATACAAGGCTTTCGTAGTTGATGTCAAGTAATATGTTCGTTCTCTTTTTTCTTCGATAAATCGCTTTCTTTCAAGTTGTACAAGTTTAGATTTTTCAAACGTATTCCGACTTTTTTCAGACTTGCGAAGAATGCGTAGAATGAGCGGAATAAGCAACTAATTAGATTCCTCCATCGAGATGAATAGAATTAAATAAGTGGATCTGTAGTTTCTGAAAAAAATTATTCGCTCTAATTCGGGAGCTCTAAGTCTGAAAATTTAGAGCATTCACGCTTTGTGCTCAAACTGTTCTACATATTAGTTATTCGCCATTACTAAAGCATGCCACGCATGCTACAATCGCCAAATCATTACTAATGCACCCTACGGCGCGGGAAAGAGAGAGAGTCTTTGACGCACTATTGTGTTAATTTTTTGATACGGTCTCGTTAGCCTAAGCCGTACGGCCTTAGCGTAAACTTTTGCCTGAGCCTAAGCAGAAAAAACATGAAAAATTTGAAAAAACTAAATGAAGCGGAAGGGGCAAAGTTAAGAATTTTCTCACACAGTGGCGTGCATTAGTAATAATGATTTGGCGTTCATGGCGTGCGTAGCGTGCGTGGCGTGCTTTAGTAATAGCCTAGTTATTCATTTTTACAAAAAGGTCTGAATTCTGAGTGCTTATCTTGATGGAAAAGCAGCGAAATATATCGTTATGAGCTACGCAGTCAATTATAAATTCGAAAGTACATCTAACTTTTGAAAGCTCAAGTAGTAGTATTTGTAGTTGTTGTTTCTTTATTTTTCAACAAACCATCCATTAAAATAAAATTTCCAATTTTTCTGATTTTCTAGAATATATGCTATGTTTTTCTTCGTTTTCCTGTGCTTCTTATGAAATTAAAATAAATTTCCAGTCAAGTTAGAGCATTCATTGAATCTAGCAGCTTTCCGGAACTACTCAAAGATGGCGGATGATATTGCGAGAGTTCAGCAATACGAGTACAGACAGGTGAATTATTATTTCTCCCAGTTTCAGTTGGCTTACTAGAACTTTCTTCCTTTAGGATCCACAGAAATTCAAATTAATTCTCGACATATATTTGTTGGTAAGTAATTTTTGTCTCTTTTTGTTAATTTTTATTATGTTTATTGTTGTTGTTGTTGTTGCCGGCAAGCATCCCGCATCGAAGACTTGGTTATGAACACTCTCTTTAATGAGAGAAGTTCTCGTGTTCTTCGGACAAGATGCGTCCGGAGAAGGGTTTTGATGTCCTTTGCAGTCCTGAGACTGTCATGCTGCACCTTGTGAAGGCGGACATCGTTGTAGCAACCTGTTCATGCTATAGGCCTTGTGAGTGGGTGGTCAAGCCGGCCTAGCATCGTTTTGGGTGGGAGTAGAGACGTCTCGCCTGTCGTTGACCGGAGATAGGCAAGAGGCTATTTGACTGGCGCCTCGACTCGCCATTGAAAAGTATAGCGGAGTATCGGCTGATGTTTTGTCCGGTGGCATGCCCAGGCCGGTCCGGCATCACCCTCCTTTGACGAGCTATACTACCCAGTTTTGGTCCGCGGCGGGATTTCTCCCGCTACCTCCCAGCACGAATAATTCGTAGGGAGGCATCCCTCTATCCGCCACCTGAGGTCGCGCTCGATTCTGGACTGGATGATCCGGCTCCATCCGTGACAGGCTCTTAAGGCTGTAGAGTCACGAATGGCCACTGTTGCCAGTGTGTTTCGAGATTATGTTTATTAATTTAAACTCGTAGACTTTTACTGAACTTATCGTTTGAACAGCCTCAGTGCGTTGTTAACGGAACAAAATGCGTCATTATTTCAGAACAGTAATCTTGTGTTGCAAGTCGACTACAATTTCACAGATCGAAGAGGCAGAGATGAACCTACTGGAGAGGTAATTCTTTCCACCATCTTTTTGAAAGTATTGAAATGTTTAAAGAAAGCTAGCCTAGTAAATACTATTATGATAACTGAAGGGTAAAACTTTGTTTTATGATTAAGTCATTATAGTCTTATGTTGGCACAAGTTTACTTGGGGGGTCCACTTCCTTTGGGGGGAGAGCTCTTTTCAGTGCGTTCAAAAAAATGTGGTATCGCTCGCCTAAGCCGTACGGCCTCGTTAGCGTAAACATTTTCCTATGCCTAAGCGTTTTTTATGTAAAAATAATCTTTAAACAAGTTATTTTTAAAAAGCCCCCCAAGTGAATCGCGCCCCCAAGTAAAAAAGAACCACTTATGTTATATATCGATAACGAAACCACAAAACTTTGTTCAGAAGCCAAGAAAAAAGCAGTGAAATTTGATCAGGAGACTATGAAACATTAATAGACTTGCTAAAAGTTCCGAGTGATCTACTAGAGACATTTTCACCCAAGAGCAATTAGATTCTAATTGCTTTTGGAATTGGAATTAAACAGTTTGGAATTACGGAATATTAGTGTGTCAGAAAAAAATGGCGTACCAAAATATTGTCATTGCGGTCTCTAAATTAGAATAATATCATAAAAACATTTTTCTTTGCTATAACTCGAACTTAGAGTGCTCTCCACATAATACAGCAGGACTGAAACGTTTCAACTCGTTAACAATAATCGAAAAGATTGGCGAATTCTAACATCTAAGGAGTATCGAACTAGCAAGTCTATCCTTCTGCTAAAAGAATCGGTTTTTGATTGCCGCAGAAAACGAGGTGAGAGCAGGCGTTAAATGAGACCGTTTTAAGGCATGTTACGCGCTGAGCGAGTTGGATAAGGGATGGGAAAAGGCAAAAAGAGCAAAAAATAAGTAGAGGAGAAGTAAAATAGAACGGAAGGAGAAGAGAATGAAGATCATTTTTTGGCGTGAACATGTATGCGCCATCATGGCTGGGCCGGTAACTATTTAACCCTGGGGGAGATGTAAACATAGGCAGCGGAGATGGGTAAACACATGAATTGAACTGATCACCCGAGAATAACTGGGATCCCCCAGGTGATGAGGCAAGCTTGATAAGCGCTAACCAAAGGTAAGCTCTAGTTAGATCGATAAATCAATTCAAATGACTACTTCGAAGGGCACAGTGTAACATTGATTTAGTTGCGCTTATTTTTCCGCGCAGTAGTTGTTCATCGTTGCAGGTCCTCCCTCTCACCGACCGAGAGCTCAAGCACATCAAGATGGGCGACAAGTATCTGCGGCAGAAAGCACCAGCCGCGGAGAAGAAGAAGACCAAGTTGGAGATTTTCAGTCTTTTTCTCATCACCCGCAGAAGAAGAAGAAGCGTATAGATCAAGAAAGATTAGTCATGAATAAACGGATATATTCGTAGAGCAACCAGAAGTGTGCCTTGAAAAATAGAGTCCACAATACATACAAACAAGGGTTAAATACCCATGTCCATCACCACGATGGCAGGCAGCCCTCTGTATCTGGTACCGTACCTAATTTGGCGGGTCTATGATGACGTCGGATTATTGAATTGTACTTTGCACGATGATGGTTACGCTGCCTAAGGCGGGTCTCTGTACTATTTTCCGACACATTAAACTATCCCTACATGCAAAGAATTCGTACTACTAGCGCTTTCAGGTAGAGCACAGAACTGCGCTCAGAATTGACACGAGTTAGGGATTGAGAAACAGCCTAACTATGAATCGCGGTTTTAGTTCGCTCTGAGTTCGCTGCCTATCACCGAGATCAGTGATGAAAAAGACGAAGGGGCAAAAGCCTTCCAACAAAACATGGTTCTCCAATGTCTTTGAAAACCATAATTCGGGTGATCAGACTGGTTCATGAAAAACCATTTTACGATATTCATGTTGAATGAAATCCATCGCACGGGCAAAAATCTGGCACTCGGCTGGGACCGAACCTCCGCTGCCTAACCGGGGCTTGTAGAGAGTTAACCAATACACCAACCGAGCATACATAGTTCCATGCGATTTCCTGATATTCATGTTATTATCAGGAAGCGCCGGCCAGACGATGATGAGCTTAAGAACCAGAAGTCGCTGCTGTCAGAGAACACCGAGCTGATGGGAGCGTACAAACCACGTACCCAAGAGACTCGGCAGACCTACGAAGTCCTTCTGGCACTCATCCAAGAGGCCATCGGAGATCAGGTTAGCACGGTATCATGACATTTCGCACCGTGACAACTCACTCGAAGTTTCACAGTCGAAATATTTCCGATCATTTTTCAATTCAATTTTTTAAATTTAAACGCTTTATCAAGATCAGCAAGCCACATCGGTAATATAACATCATCGATTATAAGATCTGTTGCGACATGTGACGACTCCAATCCTCAGCGTTCTCTTCCTTCCTTAGGAGTTGGGTACTAACGGCTTTGACAAAGTCGTCCCTCCATCTCATTCTTCTGTCGCAAATTGAATTGAATTGAAAATTAAAAAAAAAATATTTCCATGTTTTTTTCTTATTGGAATTTCTGCTAAGGCTCAGATAAAGATTACGCTACCGAGGCCTTACGGCTTAGTACGAGACATTATACAGCGACCAGTCACATAATTAGAACTTTGGAAAAAAATTATTGCTAAATCCGGGTGCGAGTTGTCGCGGTGCGAAATTTCGTGATGCGAAAAGTCATGGAACCGGTTAGCGCTCTTCGGTGATGTTTTGAGACTTTGTCAAGCCGTACAGAAGGGTTTAGATGCAATTTTGGCGTGTTTTCCTGATTCATAACTCAATGACTCATAGTCATATTATTCAATCCCTAATAGTCATGACTTGCAGCCTCGTGACGTTCTCTGTGGCGCTGCAGACGAAGTGCTTATAGTACTGAAGACAGACGAGTATCGAGAGACGGAGAAGAAGAAGGCGGTCGAAGAATTCTTAGGTTCGACTCATAGGTCACCTAAATTTGTCAAAAAAAATTTCGCGGGCGGGGGGCCGGGCGGGGTTCTTCTTCTTCTTGAAGGGGGGCAGGGCGAGGTTTCGTGTACAAATTCGATTTCTTGATGTATTTTCTTAGAATTAATTTCGTTTGATGAAAAAAAATTGAAGTTTACAGCGGAGTTTTACTGAAAGTAATTTTTCAATTCAGTTTTTGACCGTAACTTCTTCAACTTGAATGAAATGTTAAATGGACTGCTACATACTTTAACAAAAACTACAAATAATCATAATAAAACATGAGGAAATAAATCTGCATCGGATAAAAGCTTATGAACTCCAGAAAAAAATCCTTCCTGGGCGGAGGGCCGGGAGGTTATTTGTACCCCTTGGTAACCTATGGTTCGACTAGTTTCTTCTTATGGTACGAAAGTGTCGTTAAGTTTAGTGAGTACAGTAACCTTACGAGTTCATTTCAGGACCACTGACTGATCAACGAGCGCACGCTCTTATCAACTTGTCGAGAAAAATCACGGATTTCTCCGTTGATGACGACCGGAAATTGGAGCATGTTGGATTTTCAGAAAACCTTTTTCCGACCTAAATTTTCAAGTCGTGTGATCAGGGGTTAAAGGGTTACCGGACTAGCTATAATGGCGCATACATGTTACCGTACCAGCTATGTTGGCGCATACATGTTCGCGCCGACAATGATCTACATTCTCTTCTTTCGTTCTGTTTCACTTTTTCTCCTTTTTCCACTCGCTCGGCGCGTAAAAAAATGACTTAGACTGGCCTCATTTAACGCCTGCGTGCGATTCGTAAGAGAGGGAAATTCTATAAGTATTCGTTTTCAGTTGTTGTTGCAAAACAAGCCTCGAATATGAAGATTAGTTGCAAACAGATCGAAAAGAGAACTGAAATTTTCATCATGAATTTTATGAGTTTTTGATCAATATATAAAATTACTGTTGTTGTTGTTGTCTGGCCCATAGGTCCTGTCGAGGGGAGTCCTTTTGGGATAGGTTGGTGGTGAGGATCCTTTTGAGTCCGGAGAGATTTTCTCCGTCTACACTCGCACCGCAGTCGGCGATCCTCTTGGCGAGACCCATTCGTTAACCGGAGAAGGGCAAGAGGTTATTTTACTGGCGCCTCGACTCGCCATTGAAAAGTATAGCGGAGTATCGGCTGATGATTTGTCCGGTGGCATGCCCAGGCCGGTCCGGCATCGCCCTCCTTTGACGAGGCAAACTACCCAGTTTTGGTCCGCGGCGGGATTTCTTCCGCTTCCTCCCAACACAAATTCTTCGTAGGGAGGCGTCCCTCTATCCGCCACCTGAGGTCGCGCTCGATTCTGGACTGGATAATCCTAAAATTACTGTTCTGCTTTAGGATGACCTGGACGAAAGCGAAGGGGTGAACGTTCAGTTTGACGATTCTGACGAGGAACAAGAAGAAGCCATCGTTGGAGATATTAAAAGTTTGCACTATGTTTGTTTATCAAAGGATCACACTAAAATGTCTTTCGACTGTTTAGGCAAGAAAATTGAACTAAAACAAGATCAATGGATATAGATAGAACAGTTGTATGAAAGTTTCGAGGATCTCATTTATTTAGGACCCTGCTATATGTAGGTCGCCAGCATTTTTGAGAAAAGACCGTTTTTCGAGCGATGGTGTCCAGAATAATGAATAGGACCTTCTTCGCGCTTCACTTTTAGCTCGCTTCTCATTATCCGAGACCCCATTCGGAAAGCGGTCGTTATTTTTGAATTTCGCTTACACAAGACCTGTGGTGAACTATGTAGCCCGCTAGAATAAGCAGTAGTTTCATCTTTTTTTGGTTAGTGAAGGCGCCCTCGGTTTCAATCACGGTTGACTTGCAGTTAGTAACATTAATTTTGAATATTTGAACTTTTGGAACTTTCAATTATTTTTGAATTGCAAGACTTACACTCGAGCGTAACTGTTAAAATTCAAAAATATTGTAAACAACTTAATACTAGATTTGTTGATGAAACATGAAAGTATTGAAGAGATCTTTTTTTTAAAAAAAAGTCGACACGTTTTCGAGTGAAAAAAGTTCCGATTGGTGAATGAAACATGAAAGTCTTTAATTCTAATCTAAACCAGGGGTTGAATAGTCATGTCAGACCTTCTGTCGGCGGGTCTCTATTTTTCATAAGGGGGACCCTTTTGCGAAACAAAATGTTGTTTTTTTCAAATCATAACCGGGGGGAGGATTTTTCTTGCACACTAAAAAAACACTGATTTAAACTGTGCGCAAGAGAACCGTAATGATTCGGGAATCACTATTTTGATATGAACAGGAGATGACGAGAACAGTAGTGAAGACGAAGACGAGGGAGCAGAGGCAGATTACTCTGAGACACTCAAGGGTGGATACGATGGAGAGGTTGGTTACGGTAGATATGAAAGAGCTGCGTGGTCGGTTACTGTATATTGGATATGAGTGAAGAGATGGGTTACTATGAAAAAGGGAAAGTGAGTTAAGGTAGTTCCAAAAAGCTTACTCATGTCGGTTTATATGATGAATGGTGTATTTTAAAAGAAAAAGGGAATGTGGAGTCATGAGATCTATTATTTCCGCTTTATAATGGGAAAAAAGAGAACTTTCTCGCTTAATGATGTATTGATTACAAATGATTGAACCATCGCACAGCAAAAAGCTACTCCACCGTGCGGGATCGAACCCAAACCATCTCGACCCAAACCGGGAGCGCGCGTTACCATTACACCACGGGGCAACATTGCTATTCCGTGCGATATACTCTATGGTGGACTCCCGGTGGACTAGCTTTTTTCTGTGCGATGGTTCAATCATTTGTCATTTTAACCAGACGTCACTGCCTTTAAACTGTGTAACGTAGCATTTAAAGATTTTGAATACATTTTGTTCAACAAAGTTAAATGCAGTAGTTTGCTTGAACTTTAATGACTTGTTGGGGATTCGTGTCTGCTCAGAAATTGGTTGATTATTCTTAATTTAAAAGTACGAATTCAGTGCGGTGGCGTTTACAATAAAAATACGAATAGAATGCGGTGGCGGTTACAGTATTCTATCTACCGTAATGCCATATAACTTAAAGGATGAAGCGACAATTGCGGGTCGAAAAGGCAATTTACATGCGAAAGATGTGGATGCGCATTGGATTCAGAGATCACTCGCGAAGTTCTACAAGGTTTGGAATTATAAATGTAATTTGTTTGATTTTTATGGTAATTTTTCTCGAAGAAAAGGTGAAGGGGCGGGGCTAAATATCATGATTTTAAAGATTTGATTTTGCCAAATTGTTTTGCCTATCGATTCAATGGGTTATTAAAGAGAGTTGAAGACGAATTCACGAACGAGGAAGCTTTGATTAAAAAATTGAAGACTAAAAAAAATTGAAAAAATTTTTAAAAACGTGTTTGAAATTTTTTTTGACTGAATTCATGTTTTTTGTGTAAAGTTTCGTTCTTCAGGATCCCATTGTTGCGCAACAGAAAGTGGCCGAGATTATTGACATTCTCAAGGTGCGTATTTTTGAAAGTTTTTTTTTTCGATGTAAAAGGTAACTCAAATTTTCCCTGAAATATGAAGTCATCCACAGAAACGATTGATGCTTTCACAATGAAAAGAAGGAAATTGACAGAGTAGGAAAATGTGGGCACAAGGATTGGGCGTAACGGTCAAGAAAGAGTGGGTAGGCTAGATTGGAGAAAGAATCGGGGTCAGATCTGTTGTATACTTGTGAAGCGTGAAGGAATTCGGCAAAAATCGGCCGCTTATTTGGAACGGTTTTCAGAATGCCTCGGATGATCGTGACTGCGAAAACCAGCTCGTTTTGCTATTGGGCTTCGACCAATTCGATTTTATCAAGGTTAGAGGGATCTTTAAGAATGTCCGGGCGTGGCGTAATGGTAGTGTGTTCGACTATTGGGCGAAGAGTCTTAAGTTCGACTTCCACCTCAAACAGATCCACCCAAACCAAGGGGTTAAAAAATATTGATAGTGCTCTGGCACGAATATCGCTCTCCTCATCGCTGCTGAATAGAGTAGCAGTCGCCCAGCGCGCAGCCGTCGGTTCTACAATGGTAGTTATGTCCTGAATCTCAGGGGAGCGCGTACCCTTCCGCGAGTCGGGAACATGCGCGAGGAAGATTATTATCAGAGAAATCTTCAAGAGGTACAGACTAGGCTAACAGTATCGCCTCTCTCGATATTCAATCTTGGAGCAATCATCGATTGGAAGTTGCGTAGGTCTATTCAAGAAGTTCTTCTTCTTCCTCGCGCTTGTTCTCGCCTCGCGACAGGGTACGCGCTCCCCTGAGATGCAGGACAGACCTATCCTGGTAGAACCAGTGGCTGCCTGCTATATCACTGCTAGTGTGATTAGCAGCAGTGGAGAGAGTCAGATTCGTGCATGAGCACTACCAACATTTCTTAACCCCCTTTGTTTGGGTGGATCTGTCCGGGGTGGGAGTCGAACTCGGGACTCTTCGCACAATGGTCTATCACACTACCACTATGCCACGCCCGAACCTATTCGAGAAGTTCTAAGGTTCAGAATAAGCTCAGAAAAATGACTGTCCTTCAAAGAACAGACAAAATAGTTCAAGCCTTTCATTAGAAGTTATACCCGTGTTAGCTCAACTGATCAGTTAAACTTTGATTACCCGTATTGTAAAGATGACTCAACTTTGATGACCCGTATTGTAAAGATGACTCAACTTTGATGACCCGTATTGTAAAGATGACTCAACGTTTTGTTTCAACTGTAAGATCGATTCAAGTGGAGTAAAAAGTCCTCAGTTAATACGATGCTCATGAGTGAGGTTGAGAGTAAAAGGTTTTGATCGGGGGTGAAATGGTTACCGGACGAGCTATGTTCGCGCCGAGAATGATCTACATTCTCTTCCCCTTCCGCTCTGTTCCATTTTTTCTGCTTGTCTTCTCACCAGGGGTTAAATGGAGCCGCCCAATTTGGGTTTACATGTATCCGCCGCTCAAAGTTTGGAAAAAAAAGGCAGAGGGGGTGGAAAAGGATAAGAAAGGAGAGGGAGTTTTTTTTCTTCTCAATAGTGTGTGTGTACATGTATCCGCCGACGGGACCGATCCGGTCACTATTTAACCCCTGCTTCTCACTCTTTTTGCCTTTTTCTATTCCTTTTTCCACTCTCTCGGCGCGTACAAACAAGCTGTAGTGAAGTCTCTCACTACCCTTTATCTTTGTCCACTTCCAATAATTTTGATCTACCTCTCTCCTCTCGCTCCTTTATCATATATCCTCGCCTCACATTGAAAGAGGATCTTGCTTTGCTTCTCTACTGTCGTCCTAAATTGTCAATTGGAAGACCTCTCTCATCTCCATCACTTATTGTGATCTTACTACTCTACTCTCGTCCTATACGACTCACATTTGAAGTAGAAGAATATTTCGGATAGAAGGACGGTTCGTTTTTTGATTTGTGTGTTCCATTAATGCTCTTTAACTGTTGAGTATAAAGAAGTTAATTGGCCGAGTGTTAAAGAACTTTGGCAGGCGAGCAATTCTGGTTATTGAACCACAAAATTTCTGAATTTACTTTCGAGTAAGCACATGGTGCATCGGCCGTAGGTAATTAGTGATGGAATTAGAACACAAATCGGTCCCACAGGTGAGCACAGCAGGTGAGGAGGCGACGTCGCCTACATTTGTACTTGTTGTTGAACAGTACAAAAGGTTGACTAGTAGGCTTGTTGAGGCCGAAAGTCTCCTTGAATCGGCTAGTAGGCTTGTTGAGGCCGAACGTCTCCTTGAACCGGAATATAGTTCAGCGCCTCGCAAGTTGCAACTCCAGTTGAGGCGGATCGAGGTCGAAGTGAAGCATTACTGCATTGCAGTAGAAGAATTGGAGACGGTCCTTTCGAAGATGAAAGCAACAGAGAAACAACAAGCCGAAGCATCGTTCAAGAGATGGTTGATCGATGATCGCGAGAGGCACGTTTTGGCAGTGCGCAGAAGAGTTGATCTACTCGAGACAGAGATAAGCCTTCTCTCAGAAACGACTTCATCATCGATTGAATCACAAGCAGTAAGAGCAGAAGCTGCTCGAAGACCATTGGAAGTGAGGAACCAAGAAGAATACTCTGCGTCAGAAGGTCGTCCCAGTTGTCTACTACGGCTGCCAACCTTGGCGCTACCCATGTTCGGAGGCCAGGAGGGAGAGTTCCAAAACTGGTTTGAGCGATACGACGAGCTCATCCATTCCCGATCGCAAATGTCGAAGTTAGACAAAATGGCGTACCTGCAGTCCTGCGTGTATGGTCTCGCGAAGACGGCTGTTGAGCCGTTCCCAGTCACATCTGAAGGATATGACTTGGCGATCGCAAGACTGATCGAGAGTTTTCAGTCTAGGAAGACAGAAGAAAGAACTCTCGCGTCTACACTGGATGGTATCGTCGCACCGGGTCCTTCGTGGCATGACCAGCTGAGTTTGGTCCTTTCTCTGAGATCAACGATAGCGAGGATGGGAAGAATGAGCGAAAACATGCAGCAAGATGTGTTGCTCCAAGACATTCTCGTCAGAAAGTTCCCTCTTCATATCCGTGAAAATTTACATCGGTACATCTACAACTCTGAAAGCGTCACCGTCAAGTCTCTACTGGACAAGGTTGAGTCCATGATCAAAGAAGAGATTTTCGTAGCAGGGATGAGCGGCAAAACCCCAATTAAGAAGTCAGCGACTTCAAGCCAAGTGGTAAACGCTGTCCAAGGCTATTCTGTTGAGAATACAGCCGACAAACGATCAAGAATAGACCGCCAGGTCCACAGCGCTCCTCATTCTGAAGAAATCAAATGTGTTTACTGTGGCAAACACAAATTCTCATACGACTGCTTCTCGATGGAAATGGTGAAAGACCGGATCGAGTTTCTCGGAAGACAGGGACTTTGCCAGGCATGCTTGAAGCCGGGAGGAACCTCTCATGGATGCGACGTCAAATGCAAGATATGCGACAAGCCTCACGATGAGTCTATCTGCCTCAAATTTGTGACGATGATTCAGAATCAGAGGAGAAAAAGGGAGACCCGAACGAAGAGCAATCGCCCCAACCGGTGGCCAAGCAGAAAGACGTCAGAGCATATAAGAGACAGACCGACGCATGAACAACGCCCAGTGATGACTGCCATCTCATGCAATCAACAAGAGCAAATGCTAACAGGCATAACACGTCTTCAAACGGGCAATGTGCGAATACAGGGTCACGGATCAGAACGGAAGGTGGCATTCATGCTAGACACAGGTGCCAGCGTGAGCTTGATTTCGAAAAAGCTTGCCGAAGAACTTTCCTTGCCAAAACTTCACGAGGTGAAGTCTTCCTTCAGTGGACTGGGGGATAGAAGCGAAGGCTCAAATTTGTACCCAGTGTACGAGGTACCCCTCCAAACGATGAATGGAAAACAGATGATCGTGAAAGCTGTAGGTTATCCAGACCCCTTGGTGGGAAGGCTTACGTACCCACCGTTGACGAAGCAGGACAGAGATGTTATTCGAAAACGAAGACTCCGTATGGCGGATGACTGCGACAGGTCATGCAGCGTTCAGCCCCAAGTACTGCTAGGAAATGATGATTACCTGGTCGCCACACTGCATAAGCAGAAGCGCATTCGACTGCCGAGTGGCCTGACTCTGCTGCCAACGGTCTTCGGTTGGATAGCATCAGGCAATGCAGGCCGCCAACATCCAAACTCGACCTCCGTCGTAGCAGCTGTTATCGGAAGAAAGGAGACCTTGGAGAAGGTCAATGAATCACTGCAAAGGTTTCTTGCTCTTGAAGAAACGGTTGTTGAACCAGCAGATGATAAAACAGATCACGCAGAAGTGAACAAGTTCTTCCTGGATAACGTTGCAATGGAGAACGGCAGAATTTCCACGCGATACTGCTTCAAAGAGCAACGGTTGAGCCAACTTTCGGAAAATTGGCACAGTTCACATGCAAGACTTCGCAATGTAGTTGCAAGTCTACGAGCAAAGAAGATGGTAAACAAGTACGATGTAGTGATCAAAGACCTCTTGAAGAAGGGTCACATCGAGAAAGTTCTGCCTCCGGACAAGCAGTTGTTTACCTACCTTCCACATCATCCAGTGTATAGACCTGACAAGCCATCGAAGCCTATCAGAATCGTTTTCGATGGGTCTGCAAAGGAGAGAGGAAAGCTGTCCATCAATGAATGTATGACAGACTGCCAAACACACGTGGAGAGAATTCCAGCGCTGCTGCTGCGATTCAGATGCTCTCCCTCGGTGATGCTATGCGATGTCGAATCAGCCTTTCACCAGATCAAGATCGAAGATGATCAAAGAGACTTCATGAGGTTCCTGTGGCTTAAAGATGTCAATAAACCCATGCACGACAGCAACATCGACCATTACCGATTCACGGTTGCGCCTTTCGGACTAGCCCAGAGTCCTTATATCCTCGATATGTCAATCAGATATCACATTCAGCAGAGCAAATTGGCTCTGGAACAGTCGAATGGACAAGACGAAGTGTCCAGATTCGTGCTGGATCAGCTCGAGAACAACATTTATGTTGATAATGTTGTTTTCCAATGCGCGACTCACACCGACATGATGTCTGTCTACAGAAAGTCCAAGTCCATTTTCGCAGAAGCTTCGATGAACCTGAGAGAGTTCACGTCGAATGTCACATCATTTGTAGATGGTATACCTGAAGCAGACCGAGGAAAGGTCGGAGAACAGAAGGTTTTGGGCATAGTTTGGTCTTCAATGGAAGACACGCTCCTACTCACAGCGAACCTCGTTCAAGCAGAAAAAACGCCGACAAAGAGGACGGTCCTAAGTATGCTTGCGTCGTGTTTCGATCCTTTGGGATTGCTTGCTCCTCTTCTGCTACCCCTGAAGCTCTTCGTGCAAGCACTTTGGACGCAACAGTATGGTTGGGATCAGCAACTCAATGAGAAGGACTCCGTGACATGGAGCGTTCTCGTAACAGAAGCTCTGTCTTTCAGTCGCCGAATACCTCGAAGAGTTCCTCAGACACAAGATATCTTGAGGATCATCGCCTTCGCAGACGCTTCCAGCAAAGCAACAGCTGCCTCGGTTTACGTAGTGAACGAAGATGAAGCCTTTCTTGTGATGGCAAGATCTCAGCTGGCACCACTGAAGAACAAGCTGACGATCCCACGTTTGGAATTAAGAGCTATTCTTCTTGCTATGAAGTTGTTGAACTTCGTCGTGAACAGTATCACGAAAACATGCATGCAGAGGAAGATCGAATTTGGCGTGTACTCTGACAGTATGATAGCTCTGTATTGGACTCTTGGAAGCAAAGAGCAGAGCGATTTTCGTGGCAACCGATCAATCGCGAACACAGTGAAAGCGATCAACCAGGAGAGGCACACAATATGCAGGACATATCATCTTAGAAATTGTGATCTCAAGGGAGATTGCATTCCATTGCGACACGTTCGTACGGAAGACAACCCTGCAGATGTTGCAACCAGAGAAGACGGTGGTCGAAAACTGATGAAAAATGACCTCTGGTGGAAAGGGCCAGAGTGGCTCACCGAAGAAGGCCTGTGTGCACAGCCAAGTTGGAACTGTGAAGAAGCTCCGCTACCAGTCGTGAAAAGAGAAGACGAGGAGAACACATCCCTAACTGTGTTGACAGTTCTGGAAAATTGTGAAACCCGCTTGAAAGGGACAATGGCCTACGTAAAAAGGTTCTTGAGAATAAAACTTCGAAGAGCTTCCAGCCCAAAGACTGTCTGTCTGACAGGACATGGCCCGCTCAAGGGTTCACTCACCGCGCGAGAACTAGTGAGTGCAGAAGTCACATGTATCAAGATTCACCAGATGACGCACGTAAAAACCATCAGCAATAGCGGCAACAGGCATTTGGAGCTTTTTCGTGATGAACGAGATGTCTACAGATGTGGACACTTGAGAATTAGCAACTCGACTTTGCCATACGACACCCGCTTTCCCATGTTCATTCCCGGAAATGCAGACGACTCCTTTGTGAGAATGGTCGTACGTGACGCGCATCATAGAGTGATGCATTCTGGAGAGAATCATACACTTGATCACGTCAGGGCAAAGTTCTGGATTCCACGAGCTCGTCGAGTGATACAACTGATTCTGAAGAAATGCGTTGCCTGCAGAAAGGCATACGCGTTACCCTTTGCATACCCAAAGGCACCCGCATTGCCACATTGCCGGGTAAACATTGGTCGTCCGTTCCAACACATTGGACTAGATTTCGCTGGGCCGTTCACGGTGAAGGTTGACGCAGGACAGGCTAAGAACTATGTACTGTTGATAACATGCATGTCAACGAGAGCAGCTCATCTAGAGGTTGTGAAGAGCCTCTCAGCGATCGCCTTCACATACGCGTTCCGCAGATTTGTAGCGCGCCGAGGAGTGCCCGAAACAATACTGTCGGACAACGCGCCAACGTTCAGATTTGCAAGTATGATCCTCGGCGGAGAAACTTTAAAGGATGAAATGTTCTCATCCTACTTGGCCCATAAGGGCATCAACTGGTCATTCACAGTCCCTCATGCTCCTTGGCAAGGTGGAGTATACGAGCGGCTTGTTGGAATAACGAAGAGTTGCCTCACAAGGACCTTCGGCAGAAAGTTGTTGAACGAAGATGAGTTTGTGACAGTGATCATAGAAATAGAGACTGTGATAAATAGTCGGCCACTCATCAGGCTGTCGAATGACATCAAAGATATTGGACGAATCCTTCACCCAATAGATTTCATAGCTCCGTTGGGAGCACCAATGGGGGCTTCCATGACGTCAAGTCAAGACTATGAAGATGAGAACTATGAACCCACTCCTAGTACTGCATCTTCGCTGCAGAAACAATGCGAAGAAGTGGACAAGCGTCTGAAGATGTACTGGGAGCTGTACCAGTCTACCTACATAACCTCTATGAAGGCAAAACAAGAATCCAGCTATAGGAATGGGCGGGCAAAGGTTCGACAGCCTCAAGTTGGAGAGGTAGTACTCATCCAAGAGGAAAAGGTACCGAGAGGCTCATGGCCATTGGGCACAATCATTAGCCTCGGAGAGCGCAGCGTCCAGTTGAAAACGAGCAACGGAAAGTTAATCTTGAGACCTCCGAATCTACTGATACCGCTCGAAGTTCTCTCTTCCGACATGGAAGATGACAATGAAGTTCCGGATGAAGAGACAGCTGATAAAATGACAAAGGGTGAGCGCAATGAACGCCCCCGCAGAACGTGTCATTCCTTGGCTAAAATTCCCGAGTTTTGGCGCAGCGTCCGCGCGTAGGCGCCGCCGCAGCCTCACCTGCGTGACCAATTAAATGTATATAACTTATATTCGAAGGTTAAGGGGTCAGCCCTATTGTTTAGACCTATAAGCTTGGTCTAGTTTGTTTCACACGAAGATTGTTGAAACACGAAGATCAGCAATCACTTGGCAGCGGCTTGCACTATGATGCCCTCTCGACTGGACCGACGAAATCATCTGACTCGGATTGGTAGATGTGCTTCTTGCGCCGCCTTCAATCATCCTGGAGGTTGCCGGATAGGACCATGCATCTTCTGCACAAAACGTCACCACGCCGTCATGTGTCCCGACAACCCCGCCTTCTACAATCACTGATGGCAGAGCTCGGCGACATCTCGATCGTCTCGACATCCAACTCCGATCTAAGTACATACATTGTTATGAAGCATAACGGAGAAATAACGTCTCCACTGAGGAATTCTATGTCGTTTTAATATGAAATCGATCTGATAATTATTATAATTGTGGTATTAACGTTATTTTGCTTGGTATTTAATAGTATTATATTTTTCTTGGTTTCGGCCAACATTGCTATTCTAATACTATAGCACATAATTATTTGGCCCCGGCCAGTATCGTTATTATTCTTATAACTTTTCTCCAGGCCTCAGCTATGTTGTCTGTTGTTTTATTTTTCTTTGGGCCCCGGCCAGTGTAGTGAAGTCTCTCACTACCTTTTATCTTTGTCCACTTCCAATAATTTTGATCTACCTATCCCCTCTCTCTCCTCTCGCTCCTTTATCATATATCCTCGCCTCACATTGAAAGAGGATCTTGCTTTGCTTCTCTACTGTCGTCCTAAATTGTCAATTGGAAGACCTCTCTCATCTCCATCACTTATTGTGATCTTACTACTCTACTCTCGTCCTATACGACTCACATTTGAAGTAGAAGAATATTTCGGATAGAAGGACGGTTCGTTTTTTGATTTGTGTGTTCCATTAATGCTCTTTAACTGTTGAGTATAAAGAAGTTAATTGGCCGAGTGTTAAAGAACTTTGGCAGGCGAGCAATTCTGGTTATTGAACCACAAAATTTCTGAATTTACTTTCGAGTAAGCACACAAGCCTTAGACCGGTCTCATTTAACGCCTGGTTTTGATTCCTTTCGTCAAACATTTGATCGATACTTACAGGTGTTACGCCAACACAGAGACCTCGTTCTTTACTGCACACTGCTGAAACAGGTAGTCAAATCGGACGAAATATTTGTTTTTTTCCTCGAAATTTTCCAGTATAATAGTTTAAATGTGAGACTTTTCGCTGTATGAAAGCGCTTGAAAACAGGTAAACTGGCTCTTTTCTAGACTTTGACGGGGCCCTGTTTCATGTATTCATGAAAAGAGATCCTCATATATGATAGTGCTTGGCTAAATAATTTATTCGTTCCGCTATTTACAGGTTTACGGTCTCGAAGCGAACGGCTTTTGGTAGACCTTTTCGAGAACACGAAAACATTTGTTTTCATATAGGGTTATGTTACAATTGTCACTATCACTTTAACTGAATAATACAGTTCTGAAATAACTGAGGCAAGAAAACCAATGTTTTTTCTTCATAATTCTAGAAGCTTAACTGTTAACTGTTTATTACGTGACGTACCTCACATGGGCCTCATCGAGTTTTTATAGAGAAGAAAGACGTAAGGAGCGGAGGACAGGGGAATTGGTCGTAACGTCTTCATTGTAGTCATTCCTGGCTGCCAATAGACGAATTCATGAGATTTATCCAGTTTTTCTGTCAGGTATTGTGAATATTGGGAGAAGGGTTGAAGTCTAGATACACAAGGGAAGAAGCGACCATGTCGCAGCGAGTAAAAAGGAAGAATGAGCTTAAAGTAATAGGCTTGGTAGAAGAGTGACTAATGAAGATAACATCGACACGAAAGTGTCCCTTTTACAGTTTTGTTGGTAAACGTTTAAAAAAACAACAAATGTCCTCCAGGATGTTTCTCTCACCCGAACTGTGGGTAAAAAAATCTATGCGCTCTATAAAAACCCCGAAAAACATTGGAATCTATTTTTCGTAGGGAAAGTCCAGATCATTGGAAAAAAATGCATGACTAACTCTGAAATTTTAGAATCTATGCACTCGAAAAAAGTTGTGCGTGTGCTAAGAAACACCCTGATGTCCTGTACTCCAGGCACAAGACGAGGAACGCTGCAAGATAGAAGACGAGATGAGAATGAAACCCGAGCTCCATCACATTCTCGCGCAGCTCCAAGAAAGTGGCGGGACTGATATTGTTGAGGTTAGCAGTATTATGGTGATTGGATGAGTTACGTACAAATATGCTCGACGCGTACAAACATGCTCGTCGCGTACAAATACGACCGGTCTCATTTAAGGGCTGGTGTCACTGTGAGGTGCTTGTACCTAATATTGTTGTTGTTTTGCCCATAGGTCCTGTCGAGAGGAGTCCTTTTGGGATAGGTTGGTGAGGATCCTTTTGAGTGCTTGTACCTAAAACGGGAGTGAGACGATTTCTTTATTTCTCGCAAGGGAAGTGAGTGGAGCAAGAGGTCAATTATGAGAGAAAGGCTCGTTTTTGGAGGGAAACCGAGTTGATGAAAAAAATACAAAAATTTAATACCTATCACTCATTTCCGGAAATAAGCGGACCCTGTAAAACGGCGGGATAAACGCTAGGAAGAAGATGACTCATTTCCGGAAATGCATAGATTTCCTAAAGTTTTGCTTGAGAGTTTATATTAGAGAAACCCTATTCCGAGCAGAAATTGAGCGTTAAAAAGCGATATTTTTTGATTAGTTGTTCTCTAAAATCAAGAGTATTCCGCCCAAAGTGCGTACCAAAGTATAGGCTGAGTATTTGTAGACGGCCATATGAGCAGGGTGTTTCTCTCACCCGCACTGCGGGTGAAAAAAGTCTATGCACAAAACCTTCAAATCTATGCACTTGGAAACCTTTTTTAGATTCTTACCGGGGTAATTTCAAGAATCATTGCAGAACTTATTTTCTAACTTTCGGAAATTTATAAAATCTATGCGCTCGAAAAAAGTTGTGCGGGTAGTAAGAAACGTCCTGCTTATGAGTTTTGGAAATCAAATTTGAGCACTTTGTAATACTTTCTAGTGCTTTCGTAATTTCATCAAGCTACCGTAACTAAATCAAGCTACCGTATGCTCACAGACTGAGAGAGAGAAGCGAGCTCGAGCAACGCAGCGGAGAGCGGCGGAGGCTGCGGGAGAGGAGGCGGTTGCTGCAGGAGCCTGGATGGCTTCTAGAAAGGTTCAAAATATTTTTAATATTAGTTTTGTTGGTCTAAGAGAGATATTGAAGACTAAGGTAGTTTTTTTTATGAATTGAAGAATGAGTTTCAAATACGAGGTTAGTTTGATGATGTCTTCGAAAAATTTTTTTAAATACAAACGTATGTGAGCGGGCCTCTTTTAGAAAGCGTGTCACAAATCAAGAGCAGGGGTTAAATGGAGCCGCCCAATTTGGGTTTACATGTATCCGCCGCTCAAAGTTTGGAGGAAAAAAGAAGAGGGGATGAAGGAAAGGGGTAAGAAAAGAGGGTGTTTTTTTGTCAATAGTGTGTGTACATGTATCCGCCGATGGGAGCGATCCGGTCACTATTTAACCCCTGATCAAGAGGAGACTTTCGCAAGAGAATCCTTTCTCTTATCATTGAATCAATTTATCTTTCCACCGTCGAATCTCTGTTCAGATGTTTTCCCACTCTTTGAGGGCCTTTGTGTCCTCTCCTGGTAACAAGTATAGGGGTTAAATAGGTACCGGACCAGCTATGTTGGCGCATACATATTACTGTACCATTTATGTTGGCGCATATTGTTCGCGCCGAAAATGATCTACATTCTCTTCTTTTTCCGTTCTGTTTTACCTTTTCTCTACTTCTCTTTCCACGCTTTTTGCCTTTCCGCAAATCTTAGTCAGCTCGCTCGGAGTGTACAAACATGCCTTAGACGGGTATCATTCAACGCCTGAACAAGTGCACAAATTTCTACAGTTCCTTCTCGCTTCTGCCCCTCAATTGCTCTGTCATACCCTGACCTTTTCATCATTTGAGAGACTCCGCGTAATAAAAACTTAAACTTAAATGTTTAGATGCTCGACCTGGAAGATTTGTCGTTCTCGCAAGGGTCTCATCTGATGAGTAACAAGCGGTTATTATTTAGTTGCTTGGTCTAGAAAAAGGTCGTGCTGACGTCATCAGATTAAATTAAAGAATTTTGGAACTAAAGCAGTGTTGGAATGATTCAAGGCCTTTTCACATTGAACGGAAGTACATTGAACGGTTGATAGACAATTAAGGATGAATTCACGCTGTATACAATACCTGTGAGTAAACAATACCTGTGAGCATACAATACCTGTGAGCATACAATACCTGTGAGTATACAATACCTTGACCCCGCTCTTCAGCGGGAATAACGCTAGGAAGAAGAAGACAATACCTGTGAGCTGTACACACATATGTTTTGCGAAGTTTGATGGCAAAAAGATTATTTGAGCTAAACGATTTCTGGCGTTTTAAGAGATTGAATGGAGGCGCTTAGGCTTGAAAGTTTTCCTACAGCCTTTGGGGTTCTTCTGAAACCTTACGGTCCTCTTGGAGCCTTTAGGGTTCTTCGGAAACCTTAGGGTCCCCTTGAAGCCTTTAGGGTTCTTCTGAATTTTTAGGGTCCCCTTGGAGCCTTTAGGGTTCTTCTGAAACCTTAGGGTCCCCTTGGAGCCTTTAGGGTTCTTCTGAAACCTTAGGGTCCCCTTGGAGCCTTTAGGGTTCTTCTGAAACCTTAGGGTTCCCTTGGAGCCTTTAGGGTTCTTCTGAAACCTTAGGGTTCCCTTGGAGCCTTTAGGGTTCTTCTGAAACCTTAGGGTTCCCTAGGAATCTTTTAACTTGTTTCGACACCTACTGCTTCAGACAAATCATTTTTTGATGGGGTTCATGCTGAAGCAGTTATATGGTGATTTATTTTTAGAAGTTTGATAAATGAAAACACCTGTTTTCGGAAATTTTTTGATGTAAGTAGAGGTTAGTTTGCCTGTTCTCCTTATTGTAGACGGGTTAAATAGTCATGTCAGACCTTCAAGGGGTTAAATAGTCATGTCAGACCTTCAAGGGGTTAAATAGTCATGTCAGACCTTCAAGGGGTTAAATAGTCATGTCAGACCTTCAAGGGGTTAAATAGTCATGTCAGACCTTCAAGGGGTTAAATAGTCATGTCAGACCTTCAAGGGGTTAAATAGTCATGTCAGACCTTCAAGGGGTTAAATAGTCATGTCAGACCTTCAAGGGGTTAAATAGTCATGCCAGACCTTCAAGGGGTTAAATAGTCATGTCAGACCTTCAAGGGGTTAAATAGTCATGTCAGACCTTCAAGGGGTTAAATAGTCATGTCAGACCTTCAAGGGGTTAAATATTCATGTCAGACCTTCAAGGGGTTAAATAGTCATGTCAGACCTTCAAGGGGTTAAATAGTCATGTCAGACCTTCAAGGGGTTAAATAGTCATGTCAGACCTTCAAGGGGTTAAATAGTCATGTCAGACCTTCAAGGGGTTAAATAGTCATGTCAGACCTTCAAGGGGTTAAATAGTCATGTCAGACCTTCAAGGGGTTAAATAGTCATGTCAGACCTTCAAGGGGTTAAATAGTCATGTCAGACCTTCAAGAGGTTAAATAGTCATGTCAGACCTTCAAGGGGTTAAATAGTCATGTCAGACCTTCAAGGGGTTGAATAGTCATGTCAGACCTTCAAGGGGTTAAATAGTCATGTCAGACCTTCAAGGGGTTAAATAGTCATGTCAGACCTTCAAGGGGTTAAATAGTCATGTCAGACCTTCAAGGGGATAAATATTCATGTCAGACCTTCAAGGGGTTAAATAGTCATGTCAGACCTTCAAGGGGTTAAATAGTCATGTCAGACCTTCTGTCGGCGGGCCTCTGTTTTTCCAAATCATAAGGGGGTACCCTTACGTGAAACGAAAACAAGATTTTTTTCACTGGCCTCTGTTTTTTCATCATCAGGGGGACCCCTATGTGAAGAAAATTCTCTGCTTTCGGTGGGCATCTTTACCTTTTTTTTGGACACTAAAAACCCCGGATTGTAGATGAAAAACCCCTTATTGTAGATGTAATCTACCAGAGAAGTCTACACGAACGCAAAAGAAGAGCTACGAAGAAATTCGCGTGCCCGCGCTGAAGCCAAGACCTTTCGAGGATGATGAGGCTAGTATTCTGTTTCTCAAGCCGCCTTACACGTTTCAACGTGTTTGTGTAGTCCCCGCTCTATTTGAAAACGTGTTTTACTCATGGAAATTCAATGTTTTCTTTGACGATCTATTGACTCAAGAAAAAGAAACTTGAAGTAAGTTCCCTTGAGTTCTCTGCTATACAAATTACCAATTCAAAAAGTCCAGAAATTCCCTTTCGAAAGTGCAATTTTTTCTCTCCAGAAAATGGAAAATCACTGCTGAAAATCACTGCTGAGCGAGGTATCGGATAATTTTTTTTCTTCAGTAAGATAACCCGAGGTTTTCCAGTCGGGACCCGACTTAATCTCATGATTTTCCAGTCGGGACCCCGACTTAATCTCCTCATTGCATCATGGTTTCCAGAAGTTGATTGACATCACATCGCTACCCAAGTGGGCACAGCCAGCCTTCGACGGTTTCAAGACTCTGAACCGCATTCAGTCGAAACTCTACAAGAGTGCTCTGACCACAGATGAGCATTTGCTCTTGTGTGCGCCTACGGTAAGTTGTTTCATCAATCGAAAGAGTTTTCATGGAAAGGTTTTTGTGTTGGTAAGGCAATTCTTGAAGACGTTTTCATATATTTGAGACTTTGAGAAGTTTCATAGCAAATTTTAGCAAAAAATCTTGGGAGACGGCATCAGGGGTTAAATGGAGCCGCCCCATTTGGGTTTACATGTATCCGCCGCTCAAAGTTTGGAGGAAAAAAGAAGAGGAGATGAAGGAAAAGGGTGAGAAAAGATGGAGTTTTTTGTCAATAGTGTGTGTACATGTATCCGCCGACGGGACCGATCCGGTCACTATTTAACCCCTGGACGGCATTGCTGACTACTTGAATAGGATTGATCTATTTATGTTGATGATAAAGTATTCAACAATTTTTCGGGAAATAATAGAGCTTGAAATTCACATTTATATCGTTTGATAGGAAACTTGAAAACTTTGAGAGAATTGTAGCAGAGTGAATACTTTTGAAGAAAAAAAGGTAATTCGTTTGAAGAAACTAAGACCTTTTTGAGGGAGCTGGCAAGACGAACGTCGCATTGCTGACGATTCTCCGCGAGTTAGGGAAGCATCTTAGAGACGTGAGGCCGTTGAATTGCTATTCGTTACGGTACCCGCTTGTTTTTAAGTGATCAGCAGGTAGCGGTTAGTCGAGTAAAAAATACTCTAAGGAAAACTCTCAGAAGTTTTTGAATCACTTGAAAATAAGACCATGGATTTTTCGCCACAGAGAGATGAGTGGATGTAACCGCCAATTGGCCACAAAAACTAAAACCATTTCCGCTAAAGGGATTAGAAAATAAATAGTGCCAAGAAGTTGAAAAATAAGATAAGAAAAAAGCGGATTTTCAACAAAAAAAAAGTTGTTAACGAAAATACACTGATCTCAATGTTGAGAACAAATGTACGGTACGTTATCTAGTGAAAATTCGAATTACAGGATGGAAGTGTTAAACTGGACGAATTCAAGTGCATTTATGTTGCGCCCATGAAATCTCTCGTGCAAGAAATGGTCGGAAATTTCACCAAGCGTCTAGCGAGTTATGGAGTTACGGTAAGCGAAAAATTTTGTTCGATAAAATTTCGTTCACGATGGTTGTATGTGAGCGAGAGATTTCCCACAGCCTCAAGCAGGGTATTTCTTCCCAACCGTAGAAAGAGATTTCGAAATGACCAATCGTGAGGGAACTGCAAGCCTGTGAGAGATCCCGAGAGCGTGTAATGTAAAACAGGGTGTTTCTATCGCCCGCACTGCGGGTGAAAAAAATCTATGCGCTCTTCAAAAAGTCCGAAAAACATTAAAATCTATGCACTCGAAAGAATAAATTTTTGTTTTTTACCTATGAAAATTCCAAATCTTCGAAGAAAACAATTCCAAACTCTTTTAAATTCTGGAAATCTATGCGCTTGAGAAAAATTATGCGGATGGTAAGAAACACACAGATGTAAAAGAGAGGATGCAGACGATCAGAGCATTTTCATTCCTAGCTTTCGTGGATAGCGCATAGATTTTACCCGCAGTGCGGGTTCGAGAAACACACTGGTTTCAAGCTTTCATCTTGCTCAGTCTCTTTCCTTTCTCTGACCTCTATCGCTTCTAATTGTTCTCGGCTCTCTGCCCAAATGAGCAGTCTTGAGGGTTTTCAAGGGTTTTTGAAGGTTTTCAAGGAGTACAAGGCTTCCTAAACCTATAATTATCAGAATTTCGTAAGAAAGTTTCATTTGTTTAATTATTGAACAAATTCAATGAAGATGAAGCTAATAGTTTTATGAAGTCAAGTTCAGAATAATTTGTTCCAAGTCAAACAGGAACTTTAGGAATAATGAGAAAGTTGGTGCAAAATAGAGGTGTAAAGGGCGAGAAAGGAGAAAGTATGAGTCAGACTATGACTTATGACTATAGGTCACCAGCATTCTTGAGAAATTTGATGAATGACCCTTACTTGAGCGATGGAGTGTAGAATAATGACAGCACTCGCTTCTCCTCTCTTGTTCGATGTAAACATGGTCCCAGAAGGAAATTACATGGATGGGAAGCGTCGCGGTTGACGCGTTCGCTTGGGAAAATAGAGGGAGTGAATCCCATTCTAGACTGTTTCCGAATAGTTGAGCAGATATAGTACCCGACTTTTTTCGAACGCATAGATTTTTTTTTAATTTCCGAGTTCAACTTTAAATTTTTCCAATGATTTGGACTTTACCTACGAAAAATCCGAAGAAAAAAAATTTTCCAAGCGCATAGATTTGAATTTTTTCGGGGTATTTGAAGAGCGCATAGATTTTTTTTAACCCGCGTTGTGGGTCAGTAATCACCCTGGTACCCGATGAACAGTCGTTGCCTGCATGTGTATGCAATTTCCATGGGAGACTTTGTTTAAATCAAAATTATACTTCATAACGAAAGGAATAAAATGACTGGAGGGAGAAGTGTAATTTACCTTCAGCTTGCTTCTCATTCTTCCAGAAACTCCACTTGAAAAGTTCGTCTTAAAAATTTAAACAGTTAAACTAGACCGTTCGCGAACTATGCTATGAACTACAGGTGGGAGAAATGACTGGAGACACCCAAATGAGCAAGGAGCAATTCATGGCTACTCAAGTCATCGTCTGCACCCCCGAGAAGTATGACATCGTCACCCGGAAAGGTCTGTAGTTTGTTGTAGTCATCGGGAACTCTAAGTATTCAGTAAAGGGGAAGTAATAGTCACTAATAGTGTTAAAGTAATTTTTAGAATTATCAAATAGTAAAGGTAGAATAATTGTGAATAATAGTGCAAACTAGTCATCGGGTTCGTCCATTGGTCAGTTAAGCTAAAACGCACAGTCCTTCATAGAATACAAGTAGTCATCAAGAAATTAAAGTAATCATCGAAGGCAAATTTAAAGTCACTAATAGAATATAGGTAGTCATCAGGATAATTTGGTGGCCCGTGAAGGCAATATAATGATGAATGATGGAGATTTTACTTCAGTCTTCATACCTAACTATAATTTAGACAGAACAGTACAAGCATTGAATAGTCCGTGCGTGACATAATGGTAGTGTGTTCGACTATTCTGCGAAGGGTCCCGAGTTCGACTCCCACCCCAGACAGATCCACCCAAACCAAGCGGGTTAAGAAATGTTGGTAGTGCTCATGCACGAATCTGACTCTCCCCACTGATGCTACTCACACTAGCAGTGATATAGCGGGCAGCCACTGGTTCTACCAGGGTAGGTCTCTCCCGCATCTCAGTGGAGCGCGTACCCTGCCGCGAGGCAGGGACATGCGCGAGGAAGATTATTATAGTACAAGCATTGAATAAAGACGAAAGAGTACTAATTTTAAGGTGGTGAGCGCGCGTACAATGCACTGGTACGTCTTATCATCATTGACGAGATACATCTTCTTCACGATGATCGTGGGCCGGTTCTCGAAGCGATTGTAGTACGGTAAGTCTCATGTTACTACGGTGGTGGAAGATGAAAAAGGGACATCTAGCAGAAGCAAGTGTTTTCTTTTACCAGGTGATGATTACCCTAATGGGTTCTTAAGTGAGCAAAAGGAGAATAAAAAAAAGAAGAAAAAACAGAGGAACTCACTATGGTCGACGACAGTGAAAATTGGCAATTTGTTCCAGCCTTAATCATGACTTTTTTCCTCACGAGTCCACACAATCTCTTGAAGTTATATGGAAGGTTCTCAGACAGAACTGAGAATTTTAAAAATTGGGCAGAATTGGAAACAGATGCGATTACGGTATTTGCTCGTTGCAGGACCCTTCGTCAAATGGAGCAGAACCACGACGAGTGCCGTTTGGTTGGGTTGTCGGCGACCCTACCGAACTACCAGGATGTGGCCACCTTCCTGCGGGTCAAGTCGGATCATCTCCACTACTTTGATAATAGTTATAGGTGAGCTTCAAATAGAATTTTGAGGGTTAAAGTGAAAGTCAAATTTGTTTAAAATATGTATTATAAAAAAATTATTGACTATGTAAGTCAATACATTTTTATATAATGGTAGTGTGTTCGACTATTGTGCGAAGAGTCCCGAGTTCGACTCCCACCCCGGGCAGATCCACCCAAAACAAGGGGTTAAGAAATGTTGGTAGTGCGCATGCACGAATCTGACCCTCCCTACTGCTGCTACACAAACTAGCAACGATCCAGTAGGCAGTCACTGGTTATACCAGGATTGGTCTGCCCCGCATCCCAAATAGGGCGCTCACCCTGCCACGAGGCGGAAACAAGCGCGAGGAAGAATACTATTATAGTATTAGCTATCTGAATATGAAGTGGATTGGAGCGAATATAGAACAAACGAAGTGACTCATGGATCCGAAACGCCATAGATCAGAGTTTTTCTCTGACCCGCACTGCGGGTAAGCAAAATCTATGCGCTCTCCATAAACCCCGAAAAGCATTCGAGTCTATGCGCTTTGAAAATTTTTTTATTGGATTTTTCGTAGGGAAATTATAAATCATTGGAAAAATTGAATGTTGAACTCTGAATTTTTTAAAAAAATCAATGCGCTCGAAAAAAGATATGCGGGTGCTAAGAAACACGACACACTGGTGATATGCGTGATGTATTTATCTCTCTCCCTCTCTCTTTCTCTCTCTCTCTGTCTCTCTCTCTTTCTCTCTGATAGATCGAGCGGAGGGACTATAGTACATGTAGAAGGAAATAACTGTCAGCAGAAGGAACAAATGAACGCAGAGAAGAAAAAAATTTTATGACCGTATCTTATAAGTTTTTGTCAGACCCGTTCCTCTGGAGCAACAGTATATCGGCATAACAGAGAAGAAGGCTCTGAAGCGTTTCCACACCATGAATGAAGTCGTGTACGAGAAACTCATGGAACACGCTGGAAAGAGTCAAGTTAGTTGAGAGTGAAGTCGGGGTCCCGACTGGAAAATCTCGGGTTGTCTAACTGAAAAATACTGTATCATTGAACGAAGCTTCAGTTTTGTCGCGATATAAAACGAAGTGGTTTCAATATAATTTTGTATATATATAGAGTGATTTTTTGTGAAAACTTTGGATTACCAATAGACGTAATGGAACGATTTGGAAGTAGTGGAACGATAGCCATGTGTATTTAAGGTGCTCGTGTTCGTGCATTCAAGGAAGGAGACAGCCAAGACTGCGAAGGCAATCAGAGACACTTGCTTGGAGAAAGACACCCTGGGAGAGTTCATGAGGGAGGGATCCGCAAGTACCGAGATCCTTCGGACAGAAGCCGAACAGGTACGGTACCTGAGAGTTGATAACTAGAGTTGATGAATGGTTTTTGGGTACGGTACCTGAGAGGTTTTAGGTACAGTACCTGAGAGGTTTTAGGTACAGTACCTGAGAGTTCATAGCTAGAGTTGATGATCGATTTTTGGGTACGGTACCTGAGAGGTACGGTACCTGAGAGTTCATAGCTAGAGTTGATAATCGGGTTTTTGTTACGGTACCCGAGAGTTCATAGCTAGAGTTGATGATCGGGTTTTTGTTACGGTACCCGAGAGTTCATAGCTAGAGTTGATGATCGGGTTTTGGTACGGTACCTGAGAGTTCATAGCTAGAGTTGATGATCGGGTTTGGGTACGGTACCTGAGAGGATTTCGGTACGGTACCTTAGAGTTCATAGCTAGAGTTGACGATCGGATTTTATCAAGGGAAAACGCATACCGAGAGATAGATATAGAGGTTGGCGGGCCTTTAAATTAATTTTAGATAGGTTTACGTCTTTTTTTCTGAGGAGAAGACTCTGAGAGGAATAGCCCTTCTTGTTACTCGGAGAAGATGGTTTTGTTCATAGAATGTTTACTAATTAGATAAATCTCATTCATCAAAAGACGTATAGAAAGGGCCCGGAATCCGGGTGTTTCTCTAACCCGCACTGCGGGTAAAAAAATCTATGCGCTCTCCAAAAACACCGAAAACCTTCAGATCTATGCGCTTGGAATTTTTTTCGCTTCTTACCTCAGGAAATTCAATAACTCATTGCGGAAAACACTTCGAACTCTTGGAAATTTTGAAAATCTATGTGCTCGAAAAAATTGTGCGGTTGGTAAGAAACGCCCTGGCACGGATCAGTAAAAAAATTTGTCGATGAAACAGCTGGACGTTAGACTCGAGAAAACAGTTATCGCTGTCATGGGTTTTGATGAATAATGTGAGCCAGTGGGTTTTCGTACAGGTGAAGAATCTGGACCTAAAGGAGCTTCTGCCGTACGGCTTCGCCATCCATCACGCAGGCATGAGCAAGGTGGACAGAACACTCGTAGAGGACCTATTCGCAGACCGGCATCTTCAGGTTAGAGTTGGGAACATGGAACTAGGTCATAGGGAACGGTGGAGTGCAGAGATTCGGGCAGGGAGAGAGGGAAAGGGGGCTGAGAGAGAGAAGGGAAATAGTGGGTTTACAAGCTCAAACAGTAATAAGCGGGGGTCGGGTTGTGACTTGACACATTATAGCGGAGGCAGTGAAGAAAAACAAAGGTAGGGCTCAATTGCTAACACAAGTATTTTAGAGTATTTCCACAGTAATCTGAGTACTGAGTACTGTAAGAGGAAAAGTTGAAGTGGAAAGAATTTTTGAGGTGCTCGTGTCGACAGCGACACTCGCGTGGGGCGTGAATCTGCCAGCGCATACCGTAATCATCAAGGGCACCCAGATCTACAACCCCGAGAAGGGAAGATGGACCGAGTTGGGCGCACTGGATGTCATGCAGGTTGGTCGAGCGGTTCGAAATTGAGGAACCTCGTTCCTCAAAAAGAATTCTGAGTTTTAAAACATTGTTTTTTTCACAAAAAAAGTTGTTTTTTTCACAAAAAAAAGTTTTGAGGATACTTTTTTTTTACCGAGAACGTTTTAGTAATAGTATTCGGTTTAGTAATAGTAATCGGTTTAGTAATAGTAATCGGTTTAGTAATAGTAATCGGTTTAGTAATAGTATTCGGTTTAGTTATAGTAATCGGTTTAGTAATAGTATTCGGTTTAGTAATAGTAATCGGTTTAGTAATAGTAATCGGTTTAGTAATAGTATTCGGTTTAGTTATAGTAATCGGTTTAGTAATAGTAATCGGTTTAGTAATAGTATTCGGTTTAGTTATAGTAATCGGTTTAGTAATAGTATTCGGTTTAGTTATAGTAATCGGTTTAGTAATAGTATTCGGTTTAGTTATAGTAATCGGTTTAGTTATAGTATTCGGTTTAGTTATAGTAATCGGTTTAGTAATAGTAATCGGTTTAGTAATAGTATTCGGTTTAGTTATAGTATTCGGTTTAGTAATAGTATTCGGTTTAGTTATAGTAATCGGTTTAGTAATAGTATTCGGTTTAGTTATAGTAATCGGTTTAGTAATAGTATTCGGTTTAGTAATAGTAATCGGTTTAGTAATAGTAATCGGTTTAGTAATAGTATTCGGTTTAGTTATAGTAATCGGTTTAGTAATAGTATTCGGTTTAGTAATAGTAATCGGTTTAGTAATAGTAACCGGTTTAGTAATAGTATTCGGTTTAGTAATAGTAATCGGTTTAGTAATAGTAACCGGTTTAGTAATAGTAATCGGTTTAGTAATAGTATTCGGTTTAGTAATAGTAATCGGTTTAGTAATAGTAATCGGTTTAGTAATAGTATTCGGTTTAGTAATAGTAATCGGTTTAGTAATAGTAATCGGTTTAGTAATAGTAATCGGTTTAGTAATAGTAATCGGTTTAGTAATAGTAATCGGTTTAGTAATAGTATTCGGTTTAGTAATAGTAATCGGTTTAGTAATAGTAATCGGTTTAGTAATAGTATTCGGTTTAGTTATAGTAATCGGTTTAGTAATAGTATTCGGTTTAGTAATAGTAATCGGTTTAGTAATAGTAACCGGTTTAGTAATAGTATTCGGTTTAGTAATAGTAATCGGTTTAGTAATAGTAACCGGTTTAGTAATAGTAATCGGTTTAGTAATAGTAATCGGTTTAGTAATAGTATTCGGTTTAGTAATAGTAATCGGTTTAGTAATAGTAATCGGTTTAGTAATAGTAACCGGTTTAGTAATAGTAATCGGTTTAGTAATAGTATTCGGTTTAGTAATAGTAATCGGTTTAGTAATAGTAATCGGTTTAGTAATAGTATTCGGTTTAGTAATAGTAATCGGTTTAGTAATAGTAACCGGTTTAGTAATAGTATTCGGTTTAGTAATAGTAATCGGTTTAGTAATAGTAACCGGTTTAGTAATAGTAATCGGTTTAGTAATAGTAATCGGTTTAGTAATAGTATTCGGTTTAGTAATAGTAATCGGTTTAGTAATAGTAATCGGTTTAGTAATAGTAACCGGTTTAGTAATAGTAATCGGTTTAGTAATAGTATTCGGTTTAGTAATAGTAATCGGTTTAGTAATAGTAATCGGTTTAGTAATAGTATTCGGTTTAGTAATAGTAATCGGTTTAGTAATAGTGATCCAAAAATTAGAGTCAAAAAATTTTTCACATTTGAAAGAATTCTGTAATCTGGAAAAGAAAAAGAATTCTTAATTTACATTGACAAATTTTCTTGGAATTATGTCTTTAGTAGCTTCTCTATTGTGCAATATCGCTAGAAGATGATATCGCTGGAAAAAAACTCAACGAGAAGATTTTGATCTTAGTAACAAGATGACCCTATCTAGTTTTTTTTTAAAAAAAACAACAACGCCGAATGAGAGAATCGAGAGCAATGAAGTCAAGAAACCTACTGTGGGCCGCTCGGGTGCGAGGACGTCCTGAGGGCGAACAACAACAACAACAACCACATCTTAGTAACAATGACCACGATTTTGAAGATGCTTGGAAGAGCCGGTCGACCACAATACGACACGAAGGGAAAGGGCATTCTAATCACGCACCACTCCGAGTTGCAGTACTACTTGTCCCTCATGAACCAACAGGTTAAAGAGTCGAAATCGATAAGATGACTGATATTATGGATCGATGTTGATAGGATGAGTGATCTTTTGAATTGATATTGATGGAATGGATCGATCCTATGGATCGATATCTATATAATTACTGATCCTATGGATCGATATCGATAAGATGACTGATCTTATAGATCGATATCTATATAATTTTTGATCCTATGGACTGAGCTGTAGTATCAGAATCATAGGTAGAATCTGTCTAGATTTTTCAATAGGTTTGTCGCTCAAGTATGTTAAAAGTTTCACTTTTGGGGGTTTAGGCTGAGTTATGGCTAATGAAACGTTATATTTATGTAGAGGAATTAAAAATTTTCTCTTTAAATTCAAGCTGCGAAAACTCTGATACATTCATTTTGAGTGGTCGGTAGTTCGGTCGCCACAGAAATATTTTTTGCCAGTCTCCAGTTTACCTATGAAATCATACTACATATATGATTCTGATTCAAAATGGCTCAAAGCAAAATGTTTTATTGATATTGATATTCTTTATCGCCAAAGGAAAACTGGTTCAGGGTCATCGCTAACATGGTTGACAATGCGAAAATGAAAAAGTAGAAAATCTTCGGAAGAGGAATAAGCAACTGTGGCGTTGCACTGAAGAGTCTTGGTAGACCACTTAGCGTTTCAACCTCATACCGAAGAAATTCACGAAGTCTTGAGTCGTAAGAAGACAGAAGAGAAATCTCGTAATTCAATGAAGTAGTGACGAGTAGAAGTCAGTGTGAAGAGGAAATGATAGACCCGACCATCTCCGGGGTTTGAAAAAGAAAAGAATGTTTCCTGTTGTAGTCAGGGGTTAAATAGTCATGTCAGACCTTCTGTCGGCGGGTCTCTGTTTTTTCAAATATATAAGGGGGACCCTCATGTGAAACAAAAATTTTTTCGCGGGCCTCTGTAATTTTTTTTATCATAAAGGGGGGCCCTTCCGTGAAAAATTTTTCCGCTTTTGGCGGGCGTCTGTACCTTTTTCTCGCACACCAAAAAAACCCTGATTTTAGTTGCCGGTAGAGTCGCAGATGATCGCTCGGCTACCGGACATGCTCAATGCAGAGGTGCAGTTAAATGATGATACCAACATGATCATTTTTACCTAATTGATCTCTTCTAATGATCACATATTTCAGTTGCATGGCAAACGAACCTCACATGCGTTCAAATAGTTGAAAATGTCGCTTTTCGACCGAGAAAATCTGATGATAAGAAACCAGCGATTCTTTATAGTCTTATCCTATTAGCTTGCCCAAAGCTCTCTCGCTCTTTCCTCTCTTTCTTTCTCTCTCTCACTCTCTCTTTCTCTTTCTTTCTCTCTCTATTTCTCTCTCTCTCTCCCTTTGTCACTCGCATCTCAGTCTTTTCCTGCCTTACCAATTCTAGCTGGCTTCTCTTTACTCAATCAGGTCACTGCCGGCTCGGTCAAGCGTTTGCTAAAACAAAAAAAGCATTTATAATGAGTTCGTGTGAAGCATAGTAAATATCCTTGTGAACTGTATAAATTTTTGTTATCGAAATAATTTATTCATTCAGCTTTACAGTTTTATTTAGCTCTCTAGACAATGAAACTAGAAAAAGAAGAGAAGAAAACCCAGTGTTTAAGGTTGTGCTGGGAACCGTTAGCTCGGTGACGGATGCGATGCACTGGCTCGGCTACACCTACCTGTACGTCCGCATGATCAAGAATCCTACCCTATATGGTATTACGCACGATGAACAGGTCAGTTTTAATGGTGTACAACGTTGATTGTGATTACGGTAACACTAGAAGTTCAATATGGTCGAGAAATTTTATTAGGCGAAGAAAGATTACTATATACATAGATTCCAGAGAAATTTGAAGAGAGGAAAAAAGGTACGAAGTCTGATGCTTTTTTTATAAAAAGGTCATTACTGGCGAAGAAGTGATTACGGTAACACTAAGAGACTTGACACAATTTATCTGATGTGTAAATTGCCTTATTTTTGTGAAGGTTTCGCAGCTTTCGTATTGTAATATTCAGAGAAGTTGTCCACAGGTTATGGTTCGCTCAGAGATCTGATTGTGAGGAAGTTACTAGAATAGTTGGAACAAGATCTTCTAGAGTGCAGGGATATTTGACTTGGTCACACTCTACAGGCACTCTTTGTGAGACACATTTCTTTACCAAAGAAGGGCACGAGCCGATTTTGCGATGTCGAATCTTTTTATTATTCTTTCAGAAAGCAGATCCGCTGTTGGAGCAGCGCCGTGCAGATCTGATCCACACAGCGTGTGTCCTCCTAGACAAGGGGCACTTGGTGAACTACAACAAGAAGACTGGCGTCATCCAAGTGGGAATAGGCTATTATTTACCATAAAAGCGGGCAGATGAGAAAAAAAGTTGCTTTGGTGGAACGTAAGATTTTGAGAAGAGATAGGGAGAGGGCCAGTGTGTTTCTCTAACCCGCACTGCGTATGGAATCTATGCGCAAATCTGTGCGCTATCAAAAAGGCTATAAAAATGCTCTGTTCGTCTGCATCCTCTCTTTACATCACACACTCTCGCACTCTGTCCCCTCTCTTGAGGCCTGTTGTTCCTTCATGATCAGAGATATTGACATACATAATATATATGTGTAACTGCGGGTAGGAAGAAACAGCCTGGAGAGGGCGTTGAAAAGTATAGAACGCAAACCAACAGGGAAATGGTACGAGTTTTGTTTGGGATAGCGCATGGATTGTACCCGCAGTGTGGGTTAGAGGAACTCTCTGGTGGAAATGGGAATATACATGACTTAGGGGTCACTTGGACTTGGATCAGTTGACTATTCATGACTAATGGAGCGTTAGAATTTGGGAAATCACAGCAAAACCGTCTTACAAAGTGTATGTTATAAGTTATAACAGGGTGTTTCATACCACCCGCATAACTTTTTTCGAGCGCATGGATTTTCAAAATCCTCAGAACTCAACATTCAATTTTTCCGATGATTTGGAATTTCCCTACGAAAAATCTGAGAAATTTTTTTATTCCAAGCGCATAGATTTAAATGCTTTGCGGGGTTTTTCGAGAGCGCATAGATTTTCTTAACCGCAGTGCGGGTCAGAGAAACACCCTGGTTATAACGTTTTACTGGAATTTTTTTAAGTTTTCGCGGTTTATCAAATAGATGACCTAGGTTTATATATGACTTTGAAATCAGTTGTCCTCGAGTCAGATGACTCATGACTGAAATCAGTTGTCCTCGAGTCAGATGACTCATGACTTTGAAATCAGTTGTCCTCGAGTCAGATGAGTCATGACTTTGAAATCAGTTGTCCTCGAGTCAGATGACTCATGGTTTGTGTTGGCAGGCGACAGAACTCGGACGCATCGCATCGCACTTCTACTGTACATCCGACAGTATGCAGACGTACAATCAGCTGCTGAAGCCAACGGCGACGGAAATCGATCTCTTCCGCATTTTCTCTCTCTCTTCCGAGTTCAAGAACATAATGGTGAGTGAAAGAATCTTGAAGTCGGGCAGGGTGTTTTTTCCCACCCGCATAATTTTTCCTCGAGCGCATAGATTTCAGAATGTGAAAGAGTTTGGAACTCCCTACTCCTCGTTGATCTCAAGCAACAGATTTTTATACCGAGCACAGAAGCGGATTGTTCGCAGAAACCTGTGCAAAAATTGTGTGTTGTGACGGGAACTGAACCCGCGACCTTCGCCGGGCGATGTTCTTACCCCCTGAGCTACACACGCACATAATATAAGGCACATTTTAAGGCCCATACAACACTTTCTGACTGTCTCTTTTACTACACAAATCAATTCTTTTTTTGAAGCGTTCATCTCAACGAATAAGCTCGGCCTCGGTCTGAGTTGTTCTCTTTCCTTTCGCTTGCCTTCTCATTGACTTGTCCGACTTATCTCTTTCAATCCATTTAACAGCATCGAATTTTTGAGAAAGTTTTTTTTCTCTGGCGATCCGCACCATAATTTGTCTCTATAAGTTCCCTTTCTAGAATTTGTTTTGAAATGATTTTCGAATATACATAGCTGAACTCACATCCGTGACAGCAATCCAAGTTCATCAATGCATGTACGTATGTGCTATTCTATCATGTGAATTGGAATAAATGAATGAATGAAGTTACTTTTATCATCAGTATATTTAATCGAATGAATAAATGAATGAATGAAGTTACTTTTATCATCAGTATATTTAATCGAATGAATAAATGAATGAATGAAGTTACTTTTATCATCAGTATATTTAATCGAATGAATAAATGAATGAATGAAGTTACTTTTATCATCAGTATATTTAATCGAATGAATAAATGAATGAATGAAGTTACTTTTATCATCAGTATATTTAATCGAATGAATAAATGAATGAATGAAGTTACTTTTATCATCAGTATATTTAATCGAATGAATAAATGAATGAATGAAGTTACTTTTATCATCAGTATATTTAATCGAATGAATAAATGAATGAATGAAGTTACTTTTATCATCAGTATATTTAATCGAATGAATAAATGAATGAATGAAGTTACTTTTATCATCAGTATATTTAATCGAATGAATAAATGAATGAATGAAGTTACTTTTATCATCAGTATATTTAATCGCAAAGGACGATCAAAAACTTCAGTGTGCATGAATAGTTCGACTGCTCACTACTACATAGAACAAAAGATCAAAATGGTTCTAGGTTCGCGAAGAGGAGAAGTTGGAGCTGCAGAAACTGGCAGAGCACGTGCCCATTCCAATCAAGGAGAGTCTGGATGAGCCATCGGCCAAAGTCAATGTCCTACTGCAGGTGAGAATTGGAATGTTTCTGGCGATCCGCAGCGGTTAGAGTAGATCAAAAACATTGGTGATGAGAAAGAGGAACGATTGGGAGTATCAGAAGGCAATGGACAGAAGAAGGTGAGGGGACTACTAAATTCAGGATAAAATGTTTGTTGGGTCACACACTAAACACATGTGGTCTCGTTCCTAAGCCGTAAGGCCCCGTCAACGTAATTTTTTTCTAAGCCCTAGCAAAAATAAACATTAAAAACTACTTGGAAGCATGCAAAACACTGGAATCTAAATTGCAATAAAATGAAATTTCAAAAAGTTACTCGAATTTTGTAGTCCACTCACCTTCATTTGTTAATTGCCGTAGGAGAAGGAGTTCGTGTGATTAAGTGAGAGGATGTGATAGAAGCAAAGAATCTGCATGATCAACGTTTTGGAACGAATCGATTTTATTCTTGAAAAGAGTCCAACGTTGACTGAGAGAAAGAGCAACAAATGTTTTTTTCTCCCTTTCATGGTTTCATGTTAGCTGTAATTTTTTCATTGCTATTGCAAAATTGAACAGCTTTTAAAAATATTATAATTAAATGGTTCTCGATTCCAGGCCTACATCTCGCAGCTGAAGATGGACGGCTTCGCTTTGCAGTCTGACATGGTGTTCATTGCGCAGTCGGCGGGTCGACTCTTCCGAGCACTCTACGAGATTGTACTGTGGAGGGGATGGGCTGCGCTCGCATTGGTATGTTGGGATCTGCACAGACCAGGATGGGTATTGAGGCCCATTTTTAGGCCTAAAGAAGAATGAGCATAGGGGTACGGTACCATTCATACCATTGTTCGTGTTCTAGCGTAAGATTTATTGATGTTGGAAAAATTGAATATAACTATTAGTTGAATATAATATATGAACATATCTCTCAAATAAAGTCTATGAAAGAATGCTTTATTGAAGGTTATTAGAGAAGTCTCTCTCTCTCTCGCTCTCTCTCTCTATCTCTCTCTTTCTCTCTCTCTCTCTCTCTCTCTCTCTCTTTCTCGATCTCTCTATCTCTATATATATCTCTCTCTCTCTCGCTCTCTCTATCTCTCTCTTTCTTTCTCTCCTTCTCTCTCTCTCTATTAACATCCCTCATTCCAGAAAGTTCTCGGATTGTGCAAGATGGTGACAGCTCGTCAGTGGCAATCGCTGAATCCACTCCATCAGTTCAAAAAGATTCCCACTGAGGTACTGTACTTTGCGCGTGTTTTAAAACTACAGTTATTCAACTCAATGATTAGTGAATGATAAGGCCTCCGGTTGAACTTATCGGCTCTTAGTTGAAAAATTGAAGATCGGATGTTTGAGTTTTGAAAACAGTATTAGTAAGAGACTATATTTGGGACTATCGGCAAAACGTTCTTCTTACCACAAGCGGTGAAATCTATGTTATCAAAATAAACTATTGAGACCAGATCTTTCTTTCCTAGTAGTCTAGAACTCGGACGAGATCTTTCCTCCATAGTGGTCTTGAACTCGGACGAGATCTTTCCTTCATAGTGGTCTCGAACTCGAAATCGCATAATGTAGATCTTTTTTGATTATACAGTTTCCTGATGATTGCCTTGTTTTGATCTAGGCGCCTCTTTTGTCGGTGATAAGAAACAGCACAGTTAATAATCTTCCTTGCGCTAGTTTCGGCCTCGTTACAGGGCACGCGCTCCCCTAAGATGCAGGACAGACCTAACTTGGTAGAACCTGTGGTTCACTGCTAGTGTGTCTAGCAGCAGTGGGAAGAGTCACATTCGTCCAAGAGCACTACCACCATATCTTAACTTGACCACCTCGTTTTTGATGGATCGTTCCGGGATGGGAGAACTTGGGACCTTTCGCTTAATAGTCGCGCTTTGCCTCGGCCGAAGTTTTTAGTAGGAAAATGAGTTATCGTAGTACACTCAGGGCGCACATTGGTTATATAAGATGCTCAAAAGTAGGATTGAAGAAATTCAGAGGCCGTATACATGGAAAACAGATTATAATAATCTGGATTATTATAATCAAAGGATTACAAAATCCAAAATAGTTTTTTAAAAAATTGGATTATGAAAATCGGTATGCATGGATGTCAGATTTCTTAAACTTGGATTATTGTGAAAAAGGACGCGGGAAGACAAGCGTAAGCACTAAAATGCATCAAAATGCTCTCTAAAAACTATAATTGTCGAAAACTAAATGCACTCTAAACACTATAATTGTCGAATATTAGTTAGTATTGTAACAACCAAAAAATTTTCCGTTCCGTTTTACTTTCACTACACACTTCAAAAAGAGCAACATGAACGGAATGGGTCAAATTGAGCCGATAATCCTTTTGGATTACTCACTAACCCATCTCCGGAGTAGGGTTACGAATTTTATCGGATTATCAGTAATCCAAAAGTATTATAGCTTCCATGCATACCGGATTATTGAAATGTATTTGGATTACTGATAATCCAAGCTCATAATCCTTTTGGATTACTCCATGCAAACGGCCTCTGGTGTTATACATATCTAGCGTTTGGTAATTTTTACCAAATGGTATGCTTTCTGGTCAACGCTTCATTGTGACCAATTGAAGGTCGTAAGAAGCATCGACAAGAAAAACTACTCTTTTGAAAGACTGTACGACTTGGACCAAGCACAGCTGGGTGACCTTATAAAGATGCCCAAAATGGGCAAGCCGCTCTACAAGTTTATCCGGCAGGTGAGGAGAGAGGTTTTTCCAAGCTTGCGCCAGACAAATCCCAGGTTGTAAAGTTGAAAAAAAAAAACTATTTTTTGATGTATCTTCTAGCTCGTAGCTCGTTATCTCTAGAGCGGCGGTCATTTTATTTACCATGAGTTTCTCTCGCTACTTCAATATAAAAGCGGTAGATCACATTAAATTTCACGACGCTCTTTTCAAAATTTTGATTTATGAGTACTAAATTTATTTCGTAAAACACTCAAATAAATAAACATTTCAGTAAAAGCATCTCCCGGCCCATAATATGTTATTGTAGAAGGTATTTGTACGTTCAAAAAACTGAATGACAATTCAAGTAATGAGAAAACTTAATTAAAGTTTCCCAAACTGGAGATGGGGACACTCATTCAACCGATTACCCGCTCCACGCTCAAGATCGAGCTCACCATCACACCCGACTTCCAGTGGGATGAGAGAGTGCATGGAAACGCCGAAGGGTCAGTTCGGTTTCCTAGTATAAATTTTTGTCAAGATGGTATTTTTCTGGTCCCCCTTCTACCGTAATTTGGTCTGCCCAGTTGTAAAATTCTGCAAAAGACACCATGCACGAACAGTGAACGAGTATTCTGACAGGCTAATAAGCGTCCTTTTCTAGCTTTTAGTTTCGGGCACAGTCGGAAGTGGAGGTTGAATGGGACGAGTTCGAAGGTTCAATGTTCACTCAGATACATTTTCCGGATGCAAGAGTGATTATAGATCTCTAAATAGAACGGAAAAAGTTTCAGTCTGAAGATGATTTTAGCTCAGATGCTCGAGAACATGTTTAAACATGTTTGGGTAGCTACTTTTTTGCTGCAGATTCTGGATCTTTGTGGAGGACGTGGATGGCGAAGTGATTCTGCATCATGAGTTCTTCCTTCTCAAACAGTTCAGTCGATTGAAACTTATATTACTGACAAGATACTGATTTATTGATTTCAAGAAACCTGAATGAGTTCTATTGAATATTTAGTTATAGTTCCGAAGTAATTATAGTTGAATATAGTGTTCTAATTTTTTAATGGTTTTAGTGATTCATTGTGAATGTATAACTATTTCAAAGTTTTCCTCTGTGTTAAGAAAGTTCTGCGAAGACGAGCACACAGTGAAGATGTTTGTGCCGGTGTTCGAGCCTTTCCCGCCTCTCTACTTTGTGCGCATTGTCTCGGACAGATGGCTAGGATCAGAAACGGTAGGCGGATTCATACTGTAGTAATGTGATCGGGAACGGTAGGTGGATTCATACTGTAGTAATGTGATCGGGAACGGTAGGTGGATTCATACTGTAGTAATGTGATTGGAAATGGTAGGCGGATTCATACTGTAGTAATGTGATTGGAAATGGTAGGCGGATTTATACTGTAGTAATGTTATTGGAAACAGTAGACGGATTCGTACTGTAGTAATGTGATTGGAAATGGTAGGCGGATTCATACTTTAGTAATGTGATCGGTAACAGTATGCGGATTCAAACTGTAGTAATGTGATCGGTAACAGTAGACGGATTCATACTGTAGTAATGTGATTGGAAACGGTAGGCGGATTCATACTGTAGTAATGTGATCGGAAACGGCGGATTTATATTGTATTAATGTGATCGGAAACGGTAGGCGGATTCATACTGTAGTAATGTGATCGGAAACGGTAGGCGGATTCATACTGTAGTAATGTGATCGGTAACAGTAGGCGGATTCATACTTTAGTAATGTGATCGGTAACAGTATGCGGATTCATACTGTAGTAATGTGATTGGAAACGGTAGGCGGATTCATACTGTAGTAATGTGAATGGAAACGGTAGGCGGATTCATACTGTAGTAATGTGATTGCAAACGGTAGGCGGATTCATACTGTAGTAATGTGATTGGAAATGGTAGGCGGATTCATACTGTAGTAATGTGATTGGAAATGGTAGGCGGATTTATACTGTAGTAATGTTATTGGAAACAGTAGACGGATTCATACTGTAGTAATGTGATTGGAAATGGTAGGCGGATTCATACTGTAGTAATGTGATCGGGAACGGCAGGTGAATTCTTACTGTAGTTATTTAAATAATAAAATTAACAATTGGAATGATAAGAGTGATAGGTTTTGATGATTATGGAAAATATGAACTATTACGGAAGACACAAAGGAAAGAGAGAGGGCTGGGAAAAGCTCCAGAAGGTTAAAAGTTAAGTGAAAGTCATTTTCGTGTAGGGGAAGAGCGAAAATGTTGCCTCAGGAGAGTTTTTACATGAAACCATTTAAGAGGGTGTAGGAAGATCAAAAAAATTCATATTTAAGCCATAAAAACACTCACTACATTAAAGATATCAAAAATTTTCCTGTTTGTTTCTTCCCCCCCCCCCCTTAAAAAAATTTATGTATCTCAATATGACTAATCATGAGGGAACGGCAGGCAGCAGAGAGCGCGAGAGTGTGTGCTGTAAAGAGAGGATGCAGACGAGCAGAACATTTTAGTCACTAGATTTTCTGAATAGCGCATAGATTTGACACGCACTGCGAGTTAGAGAAACACCCTGATATTGCGAGAAATGGGGATTATGAATGCAGAGAAGCTGTTCAGGTGCTGCCGATCTCGTTTCGACACCTTGTGCTACCGGAAAAATACCCGCCTCCGACAGAGCTGCTCGATTTGCAGGTAGTTTTTGTTGGCAGTCGGGTTCTTGGTTACCGGCACTTTGAAATATATAAAAACGACCACTTTCTGAGCGGGGGATTAGAATAATGAGAAGCCTGCGGGTCAGTATTGACCTCCTGCTTTGCCCGATTCGTCTTTTTCTTTGTACAATATTTTTAGCCCTTTTCTTGGTCTCCGCTCTCTCAGCTGTCGTTTTTTGCTTAAGGCTTAGAAAACTGTTAGTAATCAGGGGAGAAAATGGTGCCCATATTGTCTTTGAGGGAAAAACTTTGGTCTAAATAGCTAGGTATCATGCATGCTTCCATAATATTGATCAGGAAGAACAAATTGAAAGACCGTTGATTATTAATAAAAGTGGGCGGAGTGATTTTCATATTGCAGCCTCTGCCTCTTTCTACGCTGGGCAGCAAAGATGCGGAGAAAGTGTTCCGAGACGCAGGAATCACTCTCTTCAATCCCATCCAGACACAAGGTAGTCATGAAAAAGTCATCAAGAGAAAACTGACTTAAAAATAGTCATTAGAGCTGTGTCGATGACATGAATGACGAAGATAACTGATTTCTTGAAAGAAATGACCTGTCCAAAAAGGAATAGGATGTGAGAAATGTCGTTAATATTCAAATGACTTTGCAGTCTTCCGCACGGTGTACGAGAGCAATGACAACGTTCTGGTGTGCGCTCCCCAGGGATCGGGTTGGTGGATATTGATTCGTTATCGATGATTTATTGATGTCCCATGATATCTCAGAGATATTTGCTTCGATTCCATGTGTGATAGTGGTCATGTAACTTTTCTATACATATGTAAGAGGTTGGTAGATGAGGTTTGCAAAAATGAAAAAAAGTTGATGTAAGCAGCTTCGCAATTAATGATTTATGGTTCTTATTCTTTGCAGGAGTTAGTTATATGGTAATGAAAGACACTCTGTCGTCGGGTCTCTGATTTATTTCCAAATCACAAGGGGGACCCTCATGGGAAAAATTTTTTTCGTGGGTGTCTATTGAAAAACATAAGAGGGGACCTGAGAAACGAACCTGCAACAACAAAAAGTCAGGTTGATTTTGTAAAACTTTTTTTCTCCAACCGCGGGTCTCTGTTTGAAAAATCGTGGAAATCGTGGAAGGGGACCCTTATGTGAAAAACTTTGTGCCGCCTCTGGCGGGCGTCTGTACCTTTTTCTTGCACGCTAAAATACCTCTGATTATATGTACATCATCTTAATTGCCGCTCGGAGAAAATAGAGAGATAGGTTGGATTATCGAAATGTTAACCAGGCAAGACGACGGTCGCTGAGTTGGCGATCTTACGTCATTTGGATCAGGCACCAGAGAGTAAGTGTGTCTACGTGACCCCCGTGGAGGATCTTGCTGTCAAGGTTAGGTGAAAGGGTTTTACTTGAAATAGGGTCCTCTTCCATACCCGGTTTTTTAGACTACTTTCCAGGCGATGACTACTTTCGTTGTTGTTCTCAACTTCTTGAAGACATTTTCCGACCATCTCTCTATGTTCACGCTATTACTCTGTTCTCTTTATTATTTGCACTTTCTGTTTATTACTCTCTCTCTCTCTCTCTCTCTCTCTCTCTCTCTCTCTCTCTCTCTCTCTCTCTCTCTCTCTCTCTCTTTCTTTCTTTCTTTCTTTCTTTCTCTCTCTCTCTCTCTCAATCTCTCTCTTTCTCTTCCTTTTCTACATTTTCTATATTTCTTACCCTCTCTCATTTTTTCTCTATTCCTCTTTCCCCCCTCTCTCTTTCTCTCTCTCTATCCATAATCAGTTCATTCCAGTTGCAATCTGACTGGTCAACGCGTCTGTCCCATTTGGTTGAGAAGGCGTCGGTGGTCCTGCTGACTGGCGAGCCTGCGACCGATCTCAAATTGCTGCAAAAGGGCCGAATCATTATCGCGACGCCGGAGAAGTTGGCCGATCTTTTATGCAACTCAGGCTGTTTCAATAGTTGATCAACTAGACTATTTTTGAGATGAAGACAGTTTTTGAAGAGAGACCGAAAATATGTGATGAGAAATAGAGAGCGTATACGAACATAGAACTCGTATCAATCTTCTTTTTTGCGCATAGAATTTAGAGGTCGTGTTAGAGAAACACCCTGACTAGGATCGGGGTTTGAAGAAGATCAATTATAAAAACTAGTAAAGACCCCAAATCGGAATCAGACGTTCCGAGGAGATGTTCAAAACGATTCGACTCTCGTTCGCGCCGAGTTGCAAAAACTTTTTTGGCTCTGTTGGGAAAGTGGTAATTTCATACATTATGCTTTTTGGGAAGACTTGTATTCTGCCTGGCATCTCTGGAAAGCGAACAGCTTTATTAACAATGCGCTTATACATTATTGTTGTTATTTCTTGCCCGCGTGAGTTTCCTTTAAAGGTGAGGGGGGATTTCACGAGCTCTCTCTCTCTCTCTCTCTCTCTCTCTCTCTCTCTCTCTCTCTCTCACTCTGTGTGTGTCTCTCTCTCTCTCTTTCTCTTTCTCTTGATTTTACAAACTTGCCTTCTTCTTATTCAAGGGTTGATGCCTTGCCAAGAATTAGGTCCTCATAAGTGAGTGTGGTCGTGGAGCGCTTGCTTCCGAGAATACAGAGTTGGCTGAGTTTGATATCACCTGAATGCTAGGTTCTCGTCCGTGCCCCAGTTCAATCATATAATGGGAATCTTTCATTCATGATAGATGATAATGTTGTTACCAGATGGGACAATGTATCCAGAAGGTGGAAGCAGCGAAAGAATGTCCAGGCTGTGAAGCTGTTCGTCGCAGATGATGTACACATGATTGGAGGAACTAATGGGGTAAGCTTGTCATTTTAGTGGGCCTCTTTTCGAACTAACTTTTCCGAGTCCGTTGAAATCTAAATTTCGTCTTTGCAGCCTGTGCTAGAAGTTGTGTGCTCACGAATGCGCTACATGTCATCACAGCTGGATTCATCTCTGCGCATTGGTGAGTGTTAAGAGATGTATGCCGTAGTGTATTGACAAAGGGCGCAATTCATGAGGATTATAGCGTAGGTTCGATCCCGGTCAGTGCGGGCAAAAAAATGAAGTGGGGTGTTTCATGCCGCTGCGGGCATTGTTGAATAGCGTCAGCTGGAAGATTATAGTTGACGTCCAAAACGATGCGAGATCATAGGTGTGGTTATCAAGCCATGTGGATGTCTTACGACAACTTTGTGGTTCAAGGCTGCACCTACAGTAATTTTGTGATCTTTCTTCACACTGAAAATATAATAAATAAATAGACTTATTTATAGATTCTTTTTGCATGTAAGATTCTGGTAAACCAGAATGTATGATGGATAATAAATGATTTATTGGCCTTGGCAAAGTTCAAGCAATTGACATTTGTTGATGAAAAAAATGAACTTGCGAGTTTTTAACTTTCTTAAAGAAATGATTTTTTTCTTTTTTTTTACTGGATCTCTCAAAACTTTTTGTAAAAATGCAGTATTCTTATGTCAGGCCAAATTTTCTCCTTCTAGTTATGTTCTATACTCTATTCCGGTTCTGTACTTTAAAATTGTGGTCGAATAGAGTAGATTGTTCTATTAATAGTTTCCCTGTCTTCCTGCCTGGCGAATGCTCGAGATGTGGGTGCGTGGCTGGGCTGCCCCTCAGCAGCAACATTTAACTTCCCGCCCTCGGCCCGACCGGTCAAGCTGGAGTTGTTCATCCAGGTGGGTTTTACGAATTGACAACTTAAAAATTGAAGCACTTTGTAACCTTTCTCAGTATTAGAATTGTTGTACTATACCGGCAGATCGAATATAGGTTTTTTTTCTTCTCTCGATTGTATGAGGGGTTTTCATTAGAGTAATATTTTAAATCCGATGTGTTTGGTTTCAAAGGTGCGCTATTTGATGTTCTAAAGGAGAAATTGATTTCATTTATTATTGTATTACGTTGGGATCAGAGATTTTCCAAACTGATGTGTTTTCAAGGCCATTTAGTGTTTTGAGAAGAGCCAACATCAGAAAATATTCTTTGGAGTCGCTGGTAAATGGGGAATGAGGTGGGTTTATCATGCTCTGGAAACCGGGGTTTTATCATGCTTTGGAAACCAGGGTTTGATCATGCTTTGGAAACCAGGGTTTGATCATGCTCTGGAAACCAGGGTTTGATAAATGCTTTGGAAATTAGGGTTTGATCATGCTTTGGAAACCAGGTTCTGATTATGCTTTGGAAACCAGCTTTCTCTCATTTGATAGAGCGATATAATTTCGGTCGCTGTCATGAATCCATTGTATCTGTTTCTATTAATACCTTTTCAGGGCTTCAATCTGTCGCACACAGCCTCTCGGCTTGCAGCGATGGTGAGACCGGTCTACCAGGCGGTCTGCAGGCACGGAGGAAAGGTTAGCGACCGAACATACATAGGTCAGCTGCACTGTTGAGAATTTCGACATACGACCGTTCTTCGAACGATAAAGTCTAGAATGACGGCTAATTCTCCCTTCTCTGCTCTTTACATTCAACTCGCTCCTCATTATTACAGACTCTTCTGCTCGATGAGTGGTCGTTCTTTCTAAATTTTCAACATTCAAACTAGACCTTTGGTGAACTATGCGACGGTAAGGATTCGAGTCGATAAGGAAGGGGATATTTGTCGCGTGCTGGGGTTAAATAGTGACCGGATCGGTCCCTTTCAGGGGTTAAATAGTGACCGGATCGGTCCCTTTCAGGGGTTAAATAGTGACCGGATCGGTCCCTTTCAGGGTTAAATAGTGACCGGATCGGTCCCTTTCAGGGGTTAAATAGTGACCGGATCGGTCCCTTTCAGGGGTTAAATAGTGACCGGATCGGTCCCTTTCAGGGGTTAAATAGTGACCGGATCGGTCCCTTTCAGGGTTAAATAGTGACCGGATCGGTTCTGTCGGCGGATACATGTACACACACTATTGACAAAAAACTCCCTCGTTTCTTACCCTTTTCCTTCATCCTTTCTTCTTTTTTCCTCCAAACTTTGAGCAGTGGATACATGTAAACCAAAATCGGGCGGCTCTATTCAAGCCCTGGTGGCGTGTTTAAAATGCACAATTTTAATCAGTTCTAGATGATTCCAATACATATACATAGAAAAGCTTTCGATATAAGAAACGCGTTTGATTCAGTGAGTTTTTAAGCACCCGCACAACTTTTTTCGAGCGCATAGATTTTTAGAATTTCAAAGTTCAAAATTCAATTTTCCATTGATTTGGAATTCCCCTACGAAAAATCCGTATAGATTTCAATGTTTTTCGGGGTTATTGGAGAGCGCATAGATTTTTTTCTCATCCGCAGTGTGGGTCAGAGAAACATCCTGTTTTGATTACTTCTGTTTTACGTGTGGGTCAATCTCAGGACCTTCCGCACAATACTCGCGCACACCACCATAATAAAGCACAGTCCTGTCAGGCGAGCAAGAGCGACCAACACTACCGTTATGCCACAACCAGGCATTCGGTTTTATGAAACAAGGAGGGGGGGTGCTATGAATTGGTCGGTTATTTTTTATTTAACTTTTGGTTAAGAAAAAAGAAAATTAGTAAAGGTACCAAGCATCCGCCTTGAGTTCAGCTGCGTCCTCGGCCTGCCCTGGTGTTTGTGCCGACGAGAAGGGAGACGCGCTCAACCGCCGTCGACCTGCTTGCCATGCAACATGCAGACGGACAGCCAAAGAGGTATACTGTAGCACTCTTTGAAATGCGATCCAACCGATCTTTCTGAAATGAGGATGGATACTTGTTAGGAATGCTCAAAACAGCGTTAAGACCCTTATATAATATTAAAACTGTATGAGATGGAGTACTGTATCATTTGCTGATCTGCAGGTTCCTGCACATTTCGGAGCAAGATGACACCTTCACCAAGCTGCTGGAAATGATTCAGGTAAGAAATTTAAATGAACTTTTTTGGTTTTTAGTGTTCAATAAGCAAGTTAGATACTGTAGATTCACGCATGATTTACAAAGACGCCTTTCCTCTCTTCTTCAGGATTCTACTCTTCGTGAAACTCTTTCGTGTGGGGTTGGCTATTTGCATGAAGGAACCGTCGCGAAAGATCAGCAAATTGTAGAGCAAATGTTCAACAGCGGAGCTATACAGGTTTGAGATTATTTTTGAAATTGATGTTTTTTGTTTCTCTTTCTCTCTTTTCTCTCTCTCTCTCTCTTTTCTCTCTCTCTTTCTCTCTTTTCTCTCTCTCTCTCTCTTTCTCTCTCTCTCTTTCTCTCTCTCTCCCTTTCTCTAACTATCTCTCTCGTTCTCCCTCTCTTGCTCTTTCATTCTCTACCACTCTCTTTCGCTATCTTTCTCTATATTCTCTTGCTTTTTCCATCCTTTCTCTTTGTCTTTTGCTATTACTTCTCCCAGCGATCTCTTTTCTCTCTTTTATCTCTCTCTCTCTCTCTCTCTCCCTTTCTCTAACTATCTCTCTCGTTCTCCCTCTCTTGCTCTTTCATTCTCTACCACTCTCTTTCGCTATCTTTCTCTATATTCTCTTGCTTTTTCCATCCTTTCTCTTTGTCTTTTGCTATTACTTCTCCCAGCGATCTCTTTTCCTCTATCTCTTACTCTCTCCTCACACTCTGTCTGTCTGGGTCTCACTTTCTCCCTTTCTCACTCTTTCTCTCTCCTCTCTCTCTCTCTCTCTGTCTCTCTCTCTCTGGTTAATACATCCTATCTCGCAGGTGTGCATCGTTCCCCGTTCGCTGTGCTTCTCCATCTCCATGTATGCGTACGTGGTGATCATCATGGACACGCAGTTCTACAATGGTCAGCACCATGCCTACGAGGATTATCCCATGGCTGACCTCCTCCACATGGTCGGCTTGGCCAATCGACCCAGAGAAGACCAAGATGGTCAGTGACGACCGCTCGTTTGATCGATAGGAGCTGTAATGATGAGTGTTTTCGCCGAGTTGTGAAAGATTTTTTTCTTCAAAAATTATAGTTTCATTTCTGACAAATGACTTTTGAAATTTCTTTATTTGTTCATCTGATAGCTTACGAGTTGCAGCAAAGTGCGTGGTGCTGTGTCAGTCGTCGAAGAAGGAGTTTGTGAAGAAATGTCTAGCGGAGCCCCTCCCGATAGAGTCGCATCTGGACCATTGCCTCCATGATCATTTCAATGCCGAGATAGTCACCAAGACCATCGAGAATAAGCAGGATGCCATTGATGTGAGTCAGAATAGTCATGAAGAGTCATGTGACTGTTAGCCTTGAGAAGTGTCAAACGGCTACTCACTTTTCTAACGATGCGAATCAGATTATACCCGACTCCTCGATGTTTATGAGCCACGCTTTTTTATACCAAACAGAGTTCGCAGAAACATGTGCAAAAATAGTCTGGTTTGATGGGAACCGAACCTGCGACCTTCACTTTCCGAGCGATGCTCTTACCAACTGAGCTACACACGCGCACAATATGTATAATGCACATTTTGAATCCTATAAAACAATGAAGATGAATCGTGTGATTAATGCTCGATCGTGAGTAAACATCGAAACTATACGTTGGTGACTGGTAGTCATTGGAGTCATTGGAGTTCCAAGTTTTGAGAAAGGAAACAACAGCCTTCGATTCAATGACTTGAGTCAATACGGTTGGGAAATTTAACTGAAGAGTCAATGACCCACAAAATTATTGGCCTCATGACTACTCAATTTTAAGCCGTTATTATAAATATGTCAAAAAGAAATAGGATGAGGCTTCTGCTTGCAGTATTTGACATGGACACTGATGTACAGGAGGATGACTCAGAATCCCAACTACTACAATCTTCAAGGAGTGACTCATAGGTGAGGGAGAGTTGACTGGGTTCTTGTTTACCGTTAAAAGTTTTTCTATGTCTATCTCCCTCTCTCTTTCCTCTCTCTATCTCTCTCTTTCTCTATCTCTCTCTCTCTTTTTCCCTCTCTCTATTTCTTTCTGATAATCTTTACATCCTCTTTTTACCACTAGTTCTCTCTTTCTCATTTTCTCTTCTTCTCTCTCTTTTTCTCTCGCGTTCTCTCTCTAAGTAGGATCAAATTATGAGTAAGTAAGTGTTGTTCATTTTGCCAGGCACTTATCGGACGCCCTCTCTGAGTTGGTGGAGAACACATTGAAGGACCTGGAGAAGTCCAAATGTGTCACCATCAAGGATGACATGGACACGCAGCCGCTCAATCTGGGCATGATTGCTGCCTACTATTACATCTCCTATACCACCATTGGTTCGACCATTAAGTTATTGTTGTGAAGAATAACTTTTGGTTATGTCATCCTTTCAAACTAGGGAAGAATAACTACTGTTGGCCCGACCATTCATTTATTGTAGAAAAGAATAACTATCGGTTCGGCCATTCTATGTTTTTTTTTGAAAAATTTTCATACGTGTGAGCGTAACCAGCACTGATGATGATTTTGAAAAACAGCCGTTCCTCGAGCGGGAAAATCCAGTTATGAGAAGTTCTCATTTCTCTGTTCTTCACTTCAAGCTAGCTTCCTTTCATTTTAAACCCCCCCTATAAAAGAGCGGTCGTTTTTTTCAGTTTTCAAAATTGCAAGTGGTTTTTTTTATCAACAATTGCAAAGTACATAGAACTCAAGCATTTCTCTGAACATTTGAAAAGATCCCCTCGAAGTATTCATGATGAAATCAAGTGCAAAACATCCTCACAGCAAAAGGATTAATAAGAAAAGTATAACAGCAAACCAATTTAGAGGGGAAATCGTGGGAAAAATATCATGAATTCAAGAGCTCTTCTCGATGTCGCTCGCGGCGAAAACGAAGCAGCGGGCGCTTATTGAGATCATATCGAGCGCGAGTGAATTCAACACTATGCCAATCAGACACAAGGTAAGACTCATGATGTTTCTCACTAACTACCAAAGATCAAGAGAAAATGGCATACTTTGTAGAGAGACTGAGCGCTTTTGATGGAACTAAGACAACGCATACGAACAGAGCATTCGTATCACTTACCTTGTTTGGATAGCGCATAGATTTCACCCGCAGGGCGGGTTTGGAAAACACCATGGTGAGAGTTCAGCAAATTTGAATGAAACAGAATGTGAAATTGAAAGGAATTGTTGGTTGAATTATGCGGTACCCGTGTTATTGGTTACGGTAGTGGTTAAAGTGTGAGATGCTCAAGTTTGTTACTGGGTTCAAACCTTGGAATCAAAGTTTGTTTTATTGGTGTATCGGTCGGTAAAATTTCATTAGCATTTTCCGGATGAATCAGACTTTTTAAAAAAACACCTACTTTCTCGAAGATCTCCGAGTGAGAGTTTACCGAACAAGAAAAGAACAGAGATAACTCGAGTGATTGTTCAGGAAGAGATGGTATTGAAGCAGCTGGCAGATCGACTGCCCAATCAGACGAAGAACCAGAAGTTCTCTGACCCTCACGTCAAGGTTGAAAGGATTTTGGGGCTGGATTTGGAGAATTAAAAAAAACTTCCCTGGGAACTCAAAAATGAGAACTAGCATTCCGAATGCGATGATTGGGGGGCTTCATTGAAGAATAACTGTATTGAGGCGAATAGGGAGTTGAGAAGAATTTTACTGCTATAGGGAAACAAGAAACCGTTTTCGAGTCGCCTATATTCAGAGAAAGGGAGAAGAGTTGTGGGGTTATTAAAGGAATATCCAGTTGTTGTTGTTTGCCCATAGGTTCTGTGGAGGGAAGAAATATCCAAGACTCATTTATCGGTAATTTTCAACTTGATTCAGTTCTCTATTCCAGTTGTACATGTAAGATTAAGGCTGCATTACAGTGGATAACTGTAACATTAGTAGGATGAGTGTGTGGAGTTACAGATTAGATTATCTGTGTTAAAGAACATAATAGATGCAAGCAGAGGTTTTATAATGCGTCCAAAATGGACATGGAAGCCCGTGGAAAGCGAAAATTAGCTTGAAGAGAAGCTCGCTAGGGGCAATGGAAGAAATTTTGTTAGGGGCAATGAAAGCGTCCGAAATGGACACAGAAGCCCGTGGAAAGCGAAAATTAGCTTGAAGAGAAGCTCGCTAGGGGCAATGGAAGAAATTTTGTTAGGGGCAATGAAAGCGTCCGAAATGGACACAGAAGCCCGTGGAAAGCGAAAATTAGCTTGAAGAGAAGCTCGCTAGGGGCAATTGAAGAAATTTTGTTAGGGGCAATGAAAGCGTCCGAAATGGACATGGAAGCCCGTGGAAAGCGAAAATTAGCTTGAAGAGAAGCTCGCTAGGGGCAATGGAAGAAATTTTGTTAGGGGCAATGAAAGCGTCCGAAATGGACACAGAAGCCCGTGGAAAGCGAAAATTAGCTTGAAGAGAAGCTCGCTAGGGGCAATGGAAGAAATTTTGTTAGGGGCAATGAAAGCGTCCGAAATGGACACAGAAGCCCGTGGAAAGCGAAAATTAGCTTGAAGAGAAGCTCGCTAGGGGCAATTGAAGAAATTTTGTTAGGGGCAATGAAAGCGTCCGAAATGGACACAGAAGCCCGTGGAAAGCGAAAATTAGCTTGAAGAGAAGCTCGCTAGGGGCAATGGAAGAAATTTTGTTAGGGGCAATGAAAGCGTCCGAAATGGACACAGAAGCCCGTGGAAAGCGAAAATTAGCTTGAAGAGAAGCTCGCTAGGGGCAATGGAAGAAATTTTGTTAGGGGCAATGAAAGCGTCCGAAATGGACACAGAAGCCCGTGGAAAGCGAAAATTAGCTTGAAGAGAAGCTCGCTAGGGGCAATTGAAGAAATTTTGTTAGGGGCAATGAAAGCGTCCGAAATGGACATGGAAGCCCGTGGAAAGCGAAAATTAGCTTGAAGAGAAGCTCGCTAGGGGCAATGGAAGAAATTTTGTTAGGGGCAATGAAAGCGTCCGAAATGGACACAGAAGCCCGTGGAAAGCGAAAATTAGCTTGAAGAGAAGCTCGCTAGGGGCAATGGAAGAAATTTTGTTAGGGGCAATGAAAGCGTCCGAAATGGACACAGAAGCCCGTGGAAAGCGAAAATTAGCTTGAAGAGAAGCTCGCTAGGGGCAATTGAAGAAATTTTGTTAGGGGCAATGAAAGCGTCCGAAATGGACACAGAAGCCCGTGGAAAGCGAAAATTAGCTTGAAGAGAAGCTCGCTAGGGGCAATGGAAGAAATTTCGTTAGGGGCAATGAAAGCGTCCGAAATGGACACAGAAGCCCGTGGAAAGCGAAAATTAGCTTGAAGAGAAGCTCGCTCGGGGCAATGGAAGAAATTTTGTTAGGGGCAATGAAAGCGTCCGAAATGGACACAGAAGCCCGTGGAAAGCGAAAATTAGCTTGAAGAGAAGCTCGCTAGGGGCAATGGAAGAAATTTTGTTAGGGGCAATGAAAGCGTCCGAAATGGACACAGAAGCCCGTGGAAAGCGAAAATTAGCTTGAAGAGAAGCTCGCTAGGGGCAATGGAAGAAATTTTGTTAGGGGCAATGAAAGCGTCCGAAATGGACACAGAAGCCCGTGGAAAGCGAAAATTAGCTTGAAGAGAAGCTCGCTAGGGGCAATGGAAGAAATTTTGTTAGGGGCAATGAAAGCGTCCGAAATGGACACAGAAGCCCGTGGAAAGCGAAAATTAGCTTGAAGAGAAGCTCGCTAGGGGCAATGGAAGAAATTTTGTTAGGGGCAATGGAAGCGTCCGAAATGGACACAGAAGCCCGTGGAAAGCGAAAATTAGCTTGAAGAGAAGCTCGCTAGGGGCAATGGAAGAAATTTTGTTAGGGGCAATGAAAGCGTTCGAAATGGACACAGAAGCCCATGGAAAGCGAAAATTAGCTTGAAGAGAAGCTCGCTAGGGGCAATGGAAGAAATTTTGTTAGGGGCAATGAAAGCGTCCGAAATGGACACAGAAGCCCGTGGAAAGCGAAAATTAAGCTTGAAGAGAAGCTCGCTAGGGGCAATGGAAGAAATTTTGTTAGGGGCAATGGAAGAAATTTTGTTAGGGGCAATGGAAGCGTCCGAAATGGACACAGAAGCCCGTGGAAAGCGAAAATTAGCTTGAAGAGAAGCTCGCTAGGGGCAATGGAAGAAATTTTGTTAGGGGCAATGGAAGCGTCCGAAATGGACACAGAAGCCCGTGGAAAGCGAAAATTAGCTTGAAGAGAAGCTCGCTAGAGGCAATGGAAGAAATTTTGTTGAGAGAAGTGGGGTTTAACATCAGCTTTCGCCCTCAAACAGTTGAAGAAGACACGCAGATGTTAGAAAAATAGTCCCACTAACAGACTGTGGAACTTTACTATTTAAACCCTGGGTGAGGGTGAGAAAATGTGGGAAATTGTTTTCTTTGTTTTGATTAGAAGAGACCGTCTTTCCACTATTCTTGATTAAGATCGTGAACTAGATGAACCAAATCTTGGAAATCCGGGTTTCCTTGTGCAGGTGAACCTTTTGATCCACGCGCATCTCTCGCGCATCCAACTTTCGGCCGAGCTGAGCAAGGACCAGGAGATGGTCGTCCTAAAGAGTACCAGACTCGTCCAGGCATGCGTCGATGTGCTCTCCAGGTCGGTTGAAGTGGTAGTTTGTCCACTTTCTTTCTCTGGTAGTTTGTCCGCTTTCTTTGTTGGGTAGTTGGTCAACTTTCTTGGATATTTTTTCCACTTTCTTTGTTGGGTGTAAACATTAACTTTCGCCCTCAAACAATTGAAGATGACACACGGATGTTAGAGACAGAGTCCCACCAACAGACTGGGTAGTTGGTCAACTTTCTTTGTTGGGTAGTTTGTCTACTTTCTTCATCTGGTAGTTTGTCCACTTTCTTTGTCTGGTAGTTTGTCCACTTTATTTATTGGGAGAGAAGGGGAGGGGGGGGGAGTTGATCAAGAATGAATAAATATTGCTTTTTGCAGCAATGGTTGGCTTACGCCTGCGATATACGCGATGGAGCTGTCTCAGATGCTCACCCAGGCACAGTACAGCAATGAGCCGTACCTCAAACAGCTGCCTCATTCCACGGCCGCGCTGCTGGAGAGAGCTGCAGCCAAGGTTGCTGGGCCGTCAAATGGGCAGTAGAAGAGGGAGGGAGGGGGAAGGGAGAAGAGAGAAATAGAAAAGAGAGTTTGCGTTTGAAAAAAGGAAACGGAGAATGTATGACAGAAATGCGAGGTTAGATGAGAAAGAGAAGAATATTCGATATTTTGTAAGACAGAGAGAGAGAGGGAGAGAGAGAAGACCTAGGGCCGTATTCAGAGATATAAGATGAACTCAGGGGTAAATTCTACCCTAGTATATTGTAGACCTAAGTTCAACTCAGTTCTGTATTCATAGAAAAGACGGGTGAGAGCGTCTCAGCTTTCCTACTAAACTTTGGTATAAAGTTTACCCTAAAGTATACTCTCTGAATTCCATTTTGGCGAAACTACTACTTAGTATAAAGTTTACCATAAATTTTTGTATAATTTTTTGTCTCTGAATACGGCCGCTTGTGTTTTATACACAGAGAATGGGAGACAACAAAAACTAGGGAGGGCGGTTTTTTTTAAATTTTTGGCCATCTAAGCGTATAAAGTGAATAAATTACTTGCAACGGAATGTAATGGATACTGTTTCAGCCTGAGTGGTAATTTAACCTTTAAATGGGCCGTGAATTAACTTTTGAATGGGCCCTTTTTTCATTTGTTGAAAAACCGACGTTTCTTTCTTGCAGAAAGTAGACTCGATCTTCGATCTGCTTGAAGTAGAAGACAACGTCAGAGAAGAGATTCTGAAGATGGAACCGGTTCAGGTAGGATTTTTTGAGGAAAATACAATAAATAGCTTTCGAAAGTAAGTCCGGGCGTGGTATAATGGTAGTGTGTTCGAATATTGTGCGAAGAGTCCCGAGTTCGACTCCCACCCGGACAGATTCACCCAAACCAAGGGAGTTAAGAAATGTTGGTAGTGCTCATGCACGAATCTGACTCTTCCCACTGCTGCTATTCACACTAGCAGTGTTCTAGTTGGCAGCCACTGGTTCTACCAGGATAGGCCTGTCCTGCATCTCAGGGGAGCGCGTACCTTGCCGCGAGGCGGGAACATGCGCGAGGAAAATTATTATTATTATTATTATTATTATTATAGATAGCTTTCGATAGTTGCCTGAGTTTTCTATTCAAAAATTTCAATTTGGAAGAGATTTTTTTGTAGGTTTCATGATCTGGTCATGAAGCATTTTAGCTTTTTACTTGACTTTTTAGGATCAAAATTAGTTCTTACTGGTCATCGTTTTAAACGATTAAAAGAGAACCGAACTAGAGTGAGTTCATCGAAAAATTAGCGGTTGCGTTGTATCAGGTGGCGGACGTCGCCAAGTTCTGCAACAATTACCCGAGTATCGAAGTGGTACACGAACTGACGAATGAGAGCGTCAGCATGTTGGTTCTTCTTCTCCTTATCAAGCCGTGTTATAGAAGTTAAAAATTTATATATTTCGAACTCAATAGTCTAATACATTTCCTAGATCATGTTGTGTTTCGAGATGTACATTGTATTATTCAAGACATACATATCAGTCCTAAGGACAGATCTGCTTCAGAGGAGACACCGTCATGCTGAAAGTGTCTATGGAGCGAGAGAATGACGTCAATGGAATGGCGCCCCCCGTGGTAGCACCTCTTTTCCCACAGGTATCGTAGTTTGTAGTTTTATCATGTTTTTGTGAAGAGTTGAAAGTATCTTAGAAAAAGAAACGAGATCTGGCTTGTTGAAATGTCATTTCTGAGCTTTTACTCACTCGCCCTAGTTCGTCAAAGAACTAGTGTTACTGTAGAAAAAAAGACCGCTCTTTGAGCAGGGGAGTCTGGGATAATGAGAAGCGAGTCTGGGATAATGAGAAGCGAGTCTGGCATAATGAGAAGCGAGTCTGGAAAAATGAGAAGCGAGTCTGGAATAGTCTGGAAGCGAGTCTGGAATAATGAAAAGCGAGTCTGGAATAATGAGAAGCGAGTCTGGGATAATGAGAAGCGAGTCTGGGATAATGAGAAGCGAGTCTGGAATAATGAGAAGCGAGTCTGGAATAATGAGAAGCGAGTCTGGAATGATGAGAAGAGAGTCTGGAATAATGAGAAGCGAGTCTGGAATAATGAGAAGCGAGTCTGGGATAATGAGAAGCGAGCTGAAGGTAAAGAGCGTAGAAGGGATAGCTAGTCGTTATCTTGAGTTTCATTGCTCAAAGAGCGGTTGTATTATGAAATTTTCAACGATGCTGGTGACCTATGTCTCTCGCTTTCTCTCCATTTCTCTTTTTTTCCACACAGAAAACAACAATATTTTTAGAAGCGCAAGGAAGAAGGATGGTGGCTCGTCGTTGGTGATCCCAGCAATAACGTCTTGTGCTCCATCAAGAGGTACGGTAACATTTTGATTTCTCATCTTTTCTCAGGTAACGCGTGTTACTGTATGACGGAAAAGTTTCCAGTAGGTCATATTGTGTTTTTCTTTTCAGCAGGTTACAAGTGTGTCAGTTTGTGTGCCCTCAAATGTTAAATTAGTCATTCAATATTTATTTAGCCTAAGACAGTCAGTCGTGGGCGTGGTATAATAGTAGTGTGTTCAAATATTGTGCGAAGAGTCCCGAGTTAGACTCTCACCCCGGACAGATCCACCCAAACCAAGGGGGTTAGAATTGTTGGTAGTGCTCATGCACGAATCTGACTCCCCACCGCTGCTACACGCACTAGCTGTGATCTAGAAGGCAGCCACTGGTTCTACCAGGATAGGTCTGTCCTGAATCTCAGGGGAGCGAATACCCTGCCTTGAGCGGGAACATGCGCGAGGAAGATTATTATTATTATTATTATACAATCAGGCAACGAATCAATATGTGTTTGATGCGCTCGAAATTCAGTGAATTCAATTGTTTATATATGTGCTTTAAGATTGACAATCAATGAGAAGGCCTCCATCACACTCGACTTCGTAGCCCAGTCTTCAGGAAAACAGTCCTACAAACTGTACTTCATCTGCGACTCGTATTTGGGAGCTGATCAGGAGTTCGACATTTCCTTCAAAGTGGAAGGTCCGTTAAACAAGGACATTTTTTTAGATGAATAACTAGTTAGTTTGGTAAGAATTACCAGTGAGTTTGGAATGAATTAATAGATAGTTTGTGATGAATAACTAGTCAGTTTAGGATAAGTCAATAGATAGGTTCTGATGAGTGACTAATCAGTTTTGTATGAGTCAATAGAAAGTTTGTGAAGAGTAAATAGTCAGTTTGGAATGAATTAATAGATAGTTTGTGATGAATAACTTCAGTTTAGGGTAAGTCAATAGATAGGTTCTAATAAGTGACTAATCAGTTTTGTATGAGTCAATAGAAAGTTTGTGAAGAGTAAAAAGTCAGTTTTGAATGAATTATTAGATAGTTTGTCATGAATAACTAGTTAGTATTTGATTAGTTAAAAGAGAGTTTGTGATGAGTTACTAATAAGTTTTGAATGACTTGTAAACAGTTTGTGATGAGTAACTAGTCAGTTGGGCAAAACTAATGACTCGTTACTTTTTCATCCTCATGAGGCCTCTTTTGGTAAGAGATGATAAATGCGGAAAACATTCGTGATTGGGTTTCTTGCAGATGCGTCGCGCAGTCGCAAGAGACGACGGGATGACGACAAGAGAGACTAGAGAGATCGCTACAGTAACATTCTCTGTTTGCTACAGTAATCCAACTGAAGCGTTGCGGGAATCCTGCCCGAAGAACATGTTTCTGTTTTATAGTTTCACAGTACTAGAAACTGGTTTTGTAATCTAAATAATCTGTTTACAACAATATTTATCGGAAAATGTCTTGTTGATGTTTTGGTAAAATTGTCTGGTCCTTGATGCTTGTAACAAGTTTGGAGATTTCGAAGCGCGGATTAAGTAACTAAGGTTTTGCTTTTTATGAATAAAAGCTTCGGTTGTTTGATTTGAGAGCTACGTTTCATTGGTCTCATAAATTTGTTGCTTTTGTTATTTTAAAATTACTTGTATCTCTTTTTTGTACAAATAAAAGCCTTCAAAAAGCGTGTCGTTTTGACTGAGACACTGAGTTGATGAGCATTGTTCGGAGAAGGAAAAAAATAAAATTGTCAAAGGAATTTCTTGCTAGAACTTCTTCAAGAAGGGCTTCAAAAATTAAATTCTACATGTTTGAGCTTCACTCCGAATAATTTTGTTATTTTAATTTAGAGGCCGTACATTCAGGAAACATCTTATATGGCCATTGTTCTCGAGTAGATTATGGTTGGCAACTGAATCGGAAAAGATAAACTGTTCACAATTAAGCAAACAGTCTTTCTCGAAAATACAGCTGTACGTCCTTATTTATTTATTTTAGATCAACTCTGAAAAAAGCAGTTTCATTCACACTTTCAATCTGTGTCTTGCCTTGTGAGATAAAAAAAGGGAAACTTTTCAAAAGTGTATCGTCTATTGGATTCTTCATCCAATGCGTTTAACTCAGCACAAACTCTTCAGTTTTATTCACCTTTTTTCTGTCTCAAAAATGGTATGTGCAAATAAGCCTGGTGTACGAAATGTAAACAAAATGCGAAACTTTTTTAAAATTTGATTTTTTTTACCTCAACATAGGATAGCTTGTAAGGTTACCACTTATATGGAATTAGGAAATAGGAAGGGAAAGAATGGAGAATAAGACAATCAATTTTCGCTGGTTCCACTCTTGCTGTTGACAACCGAAAGTTCAGTAGCGCATTGAGAGATTCGAGAGGTCGATCTTTTCTAGAGCCTTGCCGAATGCTTCGATATCTTGAATCTCTTTGAAATTATCGGTAAATTCATTCCATAAAGCAATTACTCTAGAAAAGAAAGAATGTGGATTGTATCGTTTAAAGTTCATCAGAGTTAATTCGGAGGTTCGATCTGAAGTGCGGAGATTGGTTTCAGTTCTTAACTTCAGCTCTTTTTTGCACGTCTGACCATCCGCTCTATCAGAAAGAAAACGAAAAACTACCAAAAAATCAAAACGGATTCGTCGAATGATTAGTGAAACCAAATTGAATTCAGCGAGACGTGGGGGGGTAGCTCAACCTAATACTTCCACAACGAGAATAAGCTCTTTTTGTGGAAAGTCTTTGAGGGTATTCCAACCTTTGCGATTTATTACTGTGGATAAATGTTTCGTATTCAAGGAGGGGTCTGGTGTAAGTAGTGTAAACGATTTTATAACTGTTCAAGTCCAGACATCTAAACATTTTGAAAACTTGCCAAATTCTACATAGACTCCTAGCACGCATAATTTCTAAATGCTGCTTGAAGCCGAGCTTAGAGTCCACATAAATACCTAAGTCTCTGACTAAATCAACGACCTTTATCAGCGAGCCATCAATGAAGTAATCGTTTTGAGATTTCCCGAGGCGGGGACAGCTTAATTTTTCGGCTGCTAAGGGAAGTTTTAATTGACGCTAACATTCTGTGATATTATCTATACATAGTTGAAGAGAGTTTTATTCCTCGCTATGAACTTTTAGGTCATCGGCGAACAATGAAAACTTCACAGTTGAGGGAATGCAGCTCTCGATGTCATTGATGAAGCAGAGAAACAAGAAGGGGCCCTAGGACTGTCCCTTGGGGTATTCCGCTGAGTACTGGGAAAGAATCAGAGTAGACATCTTCTACGCGAACTTTTAATGATCTACCTTGGAGGAATAAAGTAATCCAGTGTATTAGAGAGACACGAAGACCCATGTTGTGAAGCTTCTTGATTAACTTTCATAAATGAATAGTCTGACATCTCTATAGAGCGTCCAGGGAAAGAATCAGGGAAAGACAGATTTCAAACAATCTCACACGTTTTTTATGGATTCTACATTTCGTTTCTGTACAATTATTTGAATATTCATACTATCGCGACCGGCCTACTTGTTAAGTATGAAACACTCAGAACTATTCAAGCGCAAGAGAACTGTTGTGTGATTTCGAAGAAAAGGAAGTATTTCGAGTAATTCGTCTTTTTCCCCCATTTGATTTTTTCCGATACCTTCGCCCTTTCTCGCTCCTCTCTATTTCTCTCTTCTTTTCTCTCTTTCATTCTCTCGCTTTCTCTCTCCTTTCATTTCTCTCTTCAAACCTCTCGCTTTCTCTCTCTCTCTCTCTCTCTCTCTCTCTCTCTCTCTCTCTCTCTCTCTCTCTCTTATTTCTCTATTCTATTCTTGTGTTTCATATTCCTCGATAGAACTGTTTCGTATTCTCTTCGTCCATTCTTCTTTTCTTTCCTTTTAACTAGAAAAATTAGAAAATGTCTGTTTTCTGTCTCGATGTATTCATCTTTCGAACCGTTTCTTTATATCTCTTTCTATCGTCCTGTCCTTCCTCTTAGAATCCTTTAATTTTTCACTAACTATCTCTCTCTTTCATTTCATCTTTTTCTTTTTTATCTCTCTCTCTA
>OZ057404.1:14528899-14644623 GCA_964056735.1 Allodiplogaster pararmata
AGGTTAAAAGTTATCGAAAATTTTATCTTTTCCCTTTTCGTATTCAAATTTGTTTCGGTATTTAATTTTTGGAATTGTTATATGTTATTGAAATCGTTATTTGTAATGTTTTTAGTTTCTTCAATTCAAAATTCATCGAATTCATTATTGCCCTTTTTGACATGCTTTCTGTATGAAGTCAAAGACAAAATTACTACTACTAATTCAAGTAGAAACTCTCTTCATCTCTGAGAAAAGAAATCGAAAACTATTTTATTTACTGGAAGTTCCCATTTTCTGGAAAGTCCGAGAAGTATGGAATCATGAAATACGTTTACGATCATATATCAATAGTGAATGTGACAAAATAATTATAAGGAATGAATTGATGAATAAATAATTGAATGAATAAATAAATGATTGAATAAATTACAGTTTACAATCATCCTGCTCTATCTCCTAGTGGGAATCGCTCTCATCTCCGCTCTTTTCACATCTTTTAGTGCCATTCTTCGCAAGGTACCAGATTTTTCCAATAAGTTAGCCCAAAAACTTAGAAATCGTATGATCGAAGAAAAAAATCATCGTTATGCTTGGTTATAAGTAAATTCATGCGTCAAAATGTATAAGTAGTTATATGTTTGCTATATGGAAGATCTTAAAACTTACCATTTCCTGTAACATCCCCCCTAAAGGCCTATAGAAACCTTCTTTCCAGTTCTTACCAAATATAATCCCTCTTAGAAAATGAAAATTAGAGTACTTGCAGGTGCACTACTTCGGACGACGTTTCCGAGGGGCGCGTGATGTTAGGGTGAGCCTTTCAGTTATCATCCCATTTTAAGTACCTTATGAGATTTGCTCGCCTTCTTTTCTCGGAACCTAATTTTCTGTTGGAAGTTTACCATAATTCTTCATTGTAGAATGAGAGAGGAGGGAAACAGTCCAGAGAAAAGGGGAAATTCAAACCATTCACTATATTGACTTTATATGATAAATATTCCTCACTGTACATTATTATTTTATTTATTCTCCCCCAAAATTTTTATCTCATTTTGTTGTTATAACTTGTAATTAAGACATCATAATCTCCAACGTTAGTCACTTTAATTGACGTTAACTAGCGAGAAGTGAGCTGATAACATGAAATAAAAAAAACGAACAAAATTCATTTCGGTTTTCAAAATACATATACAATATATAATCAAAATACATATGATAATCACATTCTACCAGGTTTGGATGGGAGGTCGTGCGATGCCTGTGAGCCAAATGCTAGAGATTGTCGGCAAAGAGTTTCATGTTTCTTTCCGTTCTTTGATTTTTTTTGGTTCATTAAAGTTATTGAGATAGATATTTTATTCCGTGCAAATAGATCTTAACTATTTACAAAGGAGGACTGTCGCATGTGCGAGTTCAGTTATACCACATAAAAAATGACGGTGTTCTCTCTGACGAGCAGGAGTTGATTTGATGCGGGAGCTTGGGAGCTGACAAGGAGCTTTTTAAAATTTTGAGTAGAAGGAGCAGAAAGATGAGGAGTCGAAAACTTGAGTAGAGTGAAGTGAAGTCATTATGTGGAGGGAGGGAATGTGGAGTCATGAGATCTATTATTTCCGCTTTATAATGGAAAAAAAGAGAACTTTCTCGCTTAATGATGTATCGATTACAAATCATTTAACTATCGCACAGAAAAAGCTAGTCCACCGGGCGGGATCGAACCCAAACCATCTCGACTCAAACCGGGAGCGCGTGTTACCATTACACCACGGGGACACATTGCTATTATGTGCGATAGTGTTATATGAAAGGCTCATATGCCCTGTTCTCTTAATCACGCAAGCTTATTAAGCGGTTGCGTCACGAATGAAGCTTAACTCCAGAAAATCATTTGTCATCTTAACCAGGGGTCACTGTCTTTGAACTGTGTAACTTAGCATTTGAAGATGTATCGACTGGAGAGAAAAAAACCGTTAGCTATAAAGAAATTCCTTTGAACTTCAACATTCCTTTTATTTCAATAACTCATTGTTAAGAATCTTATTGGAACTTCGGTTTTTTGACTATTAATATTACTGTCCTTGACTTAGAAGCAACACAATATTACAAAAGGTTACAATAGAAATAAGAGTATGCAAGATTACCTTTTTCAACAGTTAAAAAACGTTCAAAGAGAGAAAAACTACGAAAAAATACAACTTGTGAAATAAACTACGATATTTTTTAAAAAAAGTACCTACAATAAGCTTTCGTTTAAATTCTACGAAAATATCTCAATTTTGCGGATAGTTTTTTGTTGTGTTTTTTACTAAGCAATTCAAATTTAAGTTGAAATTAGAAAGAAGGAAAGTATAATTGCATCAGGCTTCTCCCAGGGAAGTCCGCTACGTTCTCCGAGACCTGGACTGTCTTCTCCTCTCAGTGATCGAGCGAGACAAAAAGGAGAGGAGGGAGAAAAACTTAGTCTCGAATGGGCAAGACATTGATAGAAACGGACACAATGCAAGGTCGTATCTTGCAAGTCAAGAAGACTTTGATGTTACTTGAATTCGCATGAAAATTGAGCTCAATCGATGTCCATTATGAGTTTGATAAGTATAATGACTGAAAATTGCTTTTTTATTTTTTTAAAAAAAATTGTTTTGTTTTCTTGAAGTTATAAAAAAGCTTATTTTCATTGAATTTTGTATAAGAAAAGTACACATTGTTACTTTAGACACTTTTACAGTCTCTGAACAATAATAATAATAATAATAATAATAATGAACAATACTAGTCTATAAATTATCGAATTTTTTAATAGCTATTTCCGATCTCAAGATTTAAAGGAACTTTGTGTTTTTCAATTCAGTTCAATTCATTCGTTTAATTTCAACATAATTGGTTATGGAGTGTCATGGCTCCAAACCGCTTGTTCTTGTCTTGAGCAGCTCTCAAGTTCTCAGCTCCACGGCAGCTCAAAAAGTAGTCTCTCCATCTGCTTCCTAAGTTTCCTTCTTAACGTCTTGGTCGTATGGGGTGCCATTCTGTCTCAATTTTGGCCCATCTCCAGTTCTGCATTAATTCAATCCGCGTGCACTAGTGCCACCCCGACTTCATGTATTCCTGCACTACATACACATTTCCATTGTGTTTATTCTCACCAAACCGTTCGTCCGATTATCAAGGAGAATAAACCTTAACATCGACCTCTCCAGGCTCCTTTCAGCAACAAACAGAGTGACTTTATCGACGGCTAAAATCTCTGACTTCTATGTGAATGCAGGTGAACACACCCGTTGACCTTCTTAAGTTTGATATGTATACATTGGGACCCTTTTGTTACAAAGACTACCGAAATTTCAAGATATTTTTGGAACGGTTAATTTGATCTATTTGATTATCTGAGACTTTTTTCTTCTTAAATGACAACTGTTTTCTTAGATGACAGAAGGCGACTGAAAAAGTATGAACGGTTTTTTAAAAAACCTATCTTGCTCCGTCCTTCTCGATCGCTGATGAGAAGAATTTTCTTATTATTAAATGACTATCGAGTGAAAGAGTGAACGAGATTTTGAACGATAAGAGTGAACGAAATTTCAAGATGAGGCAAAAACTACCAGCCGGCCGTTATTCGCCTTCTTTTGCTTTTATTTTTATGCTTTAATGTTGTCATCATTGTGTTTCTGAAATTATCCACAACTTGTGTTTCTTGCCATGTTTTGACTTTGATTGTTTTTAAAAGTTGTTACATAATATTCGAAACAAGTTTAATATGTTTTCTGATTAATTGTGTTTTTAAGCTCAGGCGAAGGATGCTCAACTCTTGTTTTCTCATCTTAAGAATTCTACGTTTCAAATACCATATTGAGTGGTAAATTTGATTAAACAAATGGTTGGTATCGCAATGCTTTAGGCAATCTTTTCAAATGCCTTAGCCATGCCTCTATACTCCCTTCGTACTGAGTCATCTGATGAAAATAAATTAATACGTGTGTCTGGTCTTCCTTGATCTTCAGTCAATCTAACGTTCTTACTCAATACCTGGAGGCTCAATAATTCCATGAGACGAAAATAACATAAATTTGTGAAGAAGAAACGAAAAATGCATGTTGAAAGACAAACAAATGTCTGCTAAAAAAGAAAATGCGAAAGTATGTTTCGCCTCGAATTTCAGACAGACTTCCGCTCTTCCTGGGTAGGACTCCTCAGTTAGTACCCAGAGTGATTGAGTAAACGAGTTAAGTGGTTGTATTTAAAACAAAATATATGACGAGTCGAGAATTAGTAGTAGAAATCTTTTTTTTTAAATAATAAAATAATATGTTTCTGGGTTTTCCAATGAAATGAATCACACAAATCTAACAATAAAAATATTATTTTTAAAAAAATTAAAAAAAATCCTTCTAGTATATGAACGTTGAACATCCTCATTTCAGTTCTAACATACTTGTAGAACACAACATGAAAGGATGACACAAGCTTCTCCTAAGGGTTTCTCCTTATTTTTGACCACAAAATTGAGAACTTCTTCTTCTTGATTATCCCAAAAAACTTATTCAACTCTCTCTCGAAACTTTTCGTGTTCTGAATCGTAAATACGCTTATGCCATGTCAGAGCGTTTTTTAGAGGTGTTACGAATGAAGAAATGTTAACGGAACCCTTATCACCAAGGTGCACAAAACCCGGAAGGATAGTGCCACTGGCTAACGGCGTTCTTGAAAAGTTATCATTGAATAAAAAAATCATGAGTTGCGCCATGCTACTTGGCGTTGGCATAGATAATTCTGCCGTATGCATCTACAAATAAAAGGTTGATATCTGTGAATTTCTCACGGGAGCAGAATTGCCGAGGAGCCTGATGAGAAGTTTGTTTGCGGATTACACATCCGTCAATCAATCCTATGATGTCTGAAAAAATCTTAATTACGTGTGCTGTCTCCCAGTTTTGGAGCCCCTAACACAAACAATTGATATAACATGTTTATGTGTTCCAAAACAAGATTTAGAACGGGTTTTAACGTATATGTATAACAAAAAATTTGCTGACAGTTTTACAAAAAAGGTTTAGTGATTGATTCGAAAAAACAATCAAGACATAAAACTGTGAGAATGAGTTAACAAAAACGCGTCGATGAAAAGGGTGACTATCTAATCAGAACTCAAAAAACTGGTTTATGATGCACATGGGATGGAGCACATTTATAGTACCGGTGTAAAATAATAACTGTGTTTTTCTAAAATTATAAGTTGTAGCATTAGTAAGCACGAATACGGAGCAAGCATTCAAGATCAATCAATCAATCATTTATTCCAATTCACATGATAGAATAGCACATACATACATACATTGATGAACTTAGATCGCTGTCACGGCTGTTTGAGTTTAGCTATATTCAAAACGAGAAAGGGAAATTATAGAAACAAATTATAGAGAATGAACAAAAAACATCTAAAAAGAAAGGGACAGAATAGAAAAAAATATTTAAAAAATATTAAAACATTTAGACAAGCGCAGTGAAGAAGAAAATTCATTTGGAGTTCTTTCAGAAACTTATTTTAGAAAAGGGCACTATAAATTCTTCTCGCAGCTTATGTAGTTCTTTTTTGAAAACAACGGGGGAATTGATTGTCACTATCCGACTGGGTAGGCCGTTCCATATGTCAATAATCCTGGATGCACAACTACTTTTGGTATCCGGAATTCTGAATGGTAGAGCAATTCGGTATGGATGGGCGTGTCTGTTGCTGTATGGAAGGAGATTCATCCCCACTCGCTGTATGCAGATTCACCCCCACTCCCAACAGATCCACCCCTACTCCTAACAGATCCACCCCACTCCTAACAGATCCAACCCCACTCCTAACAGATCCACCCCCACTCCCAACAGTTCCACCCAACTCCCAACAGATTCACCCCCCCCTACCAACAGATTCACCCCACTCCTAACAGATACACCTTCACTCCCAACAGATCCACCCCTACTCCTAACAGATCCAACCCCACTCCTAACAGATCCAACCCCACTTCTAACAGATCCAACCCCACTCCCAACAGATTCACCCCCACTCCTAACAGATCGAACTCACTCCTAACAGATCCACCACCACTCCTAACAGATCCACCCCCACTCCCGACAGTTCCACCCCACTCCCAACAGATTCACCCCCCACTCCTAACAGATACACCTTCACTCCCAACAGATCCACCCCTACTCCTAACAGATCCACCCCACTCCTAACAGATCCAACCCCACTCCTAACAGATTCAACCCCACTCCCAACATATTCACCCCCACTCCTAACAGATCGAGCTCACTCCTAACAGATCCACCTCCATTCCTAACAGATCCACCCCCACTCCCAACAGATCCACCCCTACTCCTAACAGATCCACCCCACTCCTAACAGATCCAAACCCCACTCCTAACAGATCCAACCCCATTCCTAACAGATCCAACCCCACTCCTAACAGATCCAACCCCACTCCTAACAGATTCAACCCCACTCCTAACAGATCGACCTCACTCCTAACAGATCCAACTCCATTCCTAACAGATCCACCCCCACTCCCAACAGATCCAACCCCACTCCTAACAGATCCAACCCCACTCCTAACAGATCCAACCCCACTCCCAACAGATTCACCCCCACTCCTAACAGATCGAGCTCACTTCTAACAGATCCACCACCACTCCTAACAGATCCAAACCCCACTCCTAACAGATCCAACCCCACTCCTAACAGATCCAAACCCCACTCCTAACAGATCCAACCCCACTCCTAACAGATCCAACCCCACTCCTGACAGATCCAACCCCACTCCTAACAGATTCAACCCACTCCCAACAGATTCACCCCCACTCCTAACAGATCGACCTCACTCCTAACAGATCCACCTCCATTCCTAACAGAACCACCCCCACTCCCAACAGTTCCACCTCACTCCTAACAGATACACCTTCACTCCCAACAGATCCACCTCTACTCCTAACAGATCCACCCCACTCCTAACAGATCAAACCCCACTCCTAACAGATCCAACCCCACTCCTAACAGATTCAACCCCACTCCCAACAGATTCACCCCCACTCCTAACAGATCGACCTCACTCCTAACAGATCCACCTCCATTCCTAACAGATCCACCCCCACTCCCAACAGTTCCACCTCACTCCCAACAGATTCACCCCCACTCCCAACAGATTCACCCCCCACTCCTAACAGATACACCTTCACTCCCAACAGATCCACCTCTACTCCTAACAGATCCACCCCACTCCTAACAGATCCAACCCCACTCCTAACAGATCCAACCCCACTCCTAACAGATCCAACCCCACTCCCAACAGATTCACCCCCACTCCTAACAGATCGACCTCACTCCTAACAGATCCACCTCCATTCCTAACAGATCCACCCCCACTCCCAACAGTTCCACCTCACTCCCAACAGATTCACCCCCACTCCCAACAGATTCACCCCCCACTCCTAACAGATACACCTTCACTCCCAACAGTTCCACCCCACTCCCAACAGTTTCACCCCCACTTCCAACAGATCCACCCCTACTCCTAACAGATCCACCTCACTCCTAACAGATCCAACCCCACTCCTAACAGATCCAACCCCACTCCTAACCCACTCCCAACAGATTCACGCCTACTCCTAACAGATCCACCCCACTCCTAACAGATCGACCTCACTCCTAACAGATCCACCACCACTCCTAACAGATCCACCCCACTCCTAACAGATCCAACCCCACTCCTAACAGATCCACCCCACTCCTAACAGATCCAAACCCACTCCTAACAGATCCAACCCCACTCCTAACAGATCCAACCCCACTCCTAACAGATCCAACCCCACTCCTAACAGATCCAACCCCACTCCTAACAGATTCAACCCAACTCCCAACAGATTGACCCCCACTCCTAACAGATCGACCTCACTCCTAACAGATCCACCCCCACTCCTAACAGATCCACTCCCACTCCCAAAAGTTCCACCCCACTCCCAACAGTTTCACCCCCACTCCCAACAGATCCACCCCTACTCCTAACAGATCCACCCCACTCCTAACAGATCCAACCCCACTCCTAACAGATCCAACCCCACTCCTAACCCACTCCCAACAGATTCACGCCTACTCCTAACAGATCCACCCCACTCCTAACAGATCGACCTCACTCCTAACAGATCCACCACCACTCCTAACAGATCCACCACCACTCCTAACAGATCCACCCCTTCCAAAAATCGTTTTTTTTTTCGCTCTGAGCTGCGATCTCTTGTTGCTTGTGAACTTTGACGAATCCGATATTAAAGGTGAATTTGCTGTAAATTTACCATAATAAATGAAAACCATTAATACGTTTTAAAAAGACAAGAGAGCCAATCAATTTTCTGAATTGAATGACATTCAAACACCGACATATAATTTGGCAAAAATCTTCATCTGAAATAAGGAATATCACAACGCAGCAGGTCATTGCAAAAATAAAGCATTACTTGAGTTGTGTTTAAACATGTTTAAACGTGTTCAAACGCAAAAATTAAACATTACTTGAGTTGTGTTAGTACCTGTCCTGAGTAACCCTCTCTTTATCTCTCCTCTACTCTCTCTCTCTCTCTCTCTCTCTCTCTTCTCTATCTCTCTCTCTCTCTTTTTTATTCTTTCCCAGTTAGATTTTGGTTGGGTCCGTCTCATCAGTGAGGGACCAGAGAGATGTTTTGTCTCTTCTTCTCTGTCTCTTATTGGCTGATCTACTTGTTATTCCATTGCTCTGCGATTTCCAATCTCCTGATTCTACATATATGAGAATCTTCTCGGCATGCATCTCTTCCCAGATTCGCAGTGCAAATATGGCGTCAGTCTTACCTTTTCGAGGACAAACCCACAATGCTGCGTAAGAATTGAATTATGCATCTAAACCTCAAGTCTAATATAATCTCGAACGTCTTCATCGTGCGGTTAAGGAGGCGAATCGGCCGGTAGTAGCTGCACACTCTGGTGTATCCTTTTTTGTATATGAGGACAGGACAGTTGCCAGTTTTATATGAGAACAGTTGACGGATCATGCCAATTTAGCGGCATTCGATCTGCTCTCGCAATCGTATTCAGCAAGTGCACAAGATAAGCGATTCAAGCGTCTCCGGCTAAATTCCAGGCTTCGGTAAAGATGTCGTCAGGGCCCGCCGGCTTAATGTTTTACCTACTGCAGAAAAACAGTCTTCTTTTTAGTGCCGGGATCAGTAGCACAGGCTCGTGAACAGATTTTTTTTAATTTTCGCCTCTCATCTCCTCAAAGTATTCGTGAGACCGGCATTTCGCTTTCTCCGGGTGTGTTATGATCTTTTCTCGCTTGTCTCTTTTGCTGAGGACTCCAATCTGTTTTCTAACTACAATGCTCTTTTACAAATGCTACTAAAATGTTTATGAATACAATAAAAATTGGTCTTCGATCATATATCTCTATTCCTAAATGTGTATGTCGGTCTTAAAACTTGTTAAATACCTTCCCTAGCTCCAATACCTTAAAGTCGGTGGTAAGGTGCGAATTAAATCTTCTTTGCTATCAGGATTGCCGGAACCACGACTTCTGAGTGAAGCTTTAATTGGCATCCTCTTGGGCAACTCCATTACCGGCAGTAGTACTATTCGCCAGATGGCTAGGCGGAGAGGGCCACCCGAGTTTAGGCGCCAATCGATCGAACTTCTGTTTCTCAAGCGGTAAAATAATAGCAGAAACTCCTTACAACCACGTTTCGCGATGCCATACTGAATGACCATCCATTCAAAAAGCCGATTGCATGAGAAAATCTGTTGTAAATTATGAATAATTTATTTACCAATCACATCAATGCTAGGGCGTCCCCACGCGTTTCAATTTTCTAAGAGAGGACCGAAAAATACGCGAGACCAGATAGCAGGTCATGAGCGGTGTATGCTTGTCCAGCCCAAATTCGTGTACGAATGCTCAACGTCGGTACTCTCACGAGCCATAGCAGAGAGCTTGCAGCGATGTTAGAGTCGAGGAAAGTGGACATAGCAACTGTACAAGAAACAAAGTGGTAAGGAATCGAGGCAAAATTTTGAGTCACGAAAGTCATTCCAACCAACCACGTAGCGGCACAACACCACTCGCTGATCATGTATTATAAGCTCTGGAAAGATCCAAAACGACAGGTTTGAAATCCACTTTACCCACGCAAGCTGACGGGCAAGCGAAACAGCTGAACGACTCTTTCTCGCTCATGGGTAGAGAAATTTCAATTGCTTCTAAAAGCTATCGTGGATGAAATGTGATTGATAAGAAAAGTGAGATCTAAAAAATGTACGTCAATTGAACAAAGAAGGTGAGTGTATTTCCAAGTTCAACCAACTGTTATGTGTGTGGTATATTGCATCACACACTTAACACGTTTCGATGTCGTTCCTAATCGTACGGCCTTGCTGGCGTAGCCTCCTAAGCCTGAGCGAGAACCTTTTTTTCAAAAAGAAATGGAATGTAAATTACTCTGCACAAAAGCAGCCAGAATTTTGTAATTCCCTCACCTTCTTTTGTCAATTGCAAAAATTTTACTGATTGCAACAACGAGCACATACAATTAAAAACGGCAATTTTAATTTCAACTCCGTTTTCCAGTTTTCTTTCGAACCTCATTCCACCTACTTCTCATAATGCCTGACCGGTCGCGCTCAAACGACTCAATCGTAGTATTTTTGTTATAATGTTTTTTTTATTTGTTTATGGTTTTTTTCTTCTTTAATGTATGCTCAGATCATTTGTAAAGAAAAGTTGTAACAAAAAGCTTCCTAATTGAAACAAAAAATGAGGATATTGAAGTTATGGTTTTCAATGAAAGGGGTTCAATGAATTTCCAACAACAGTTAATTTTTTTGCGAAGTAAATATATGTGTAATGAACACGAATATATCGCAAAAACTAACCCGCCACGCGTGTTTTTTAACTGCTAATTTCATTACACAATCGAGAAAACATAATTAATCCGGACGATGAGTTGATCCAATGTGATTTAGTAGGCTCATTAGTTTTAGGAAACCGTATAATATGACTAAGCGTGCCTGACGCTGTAAACCATGTTTAACTCAATATCTCTGCTAGGTTCAAACTAAGTTCACATAAACGAAGTCGAATGGCCTTGATGCGAGGCCGTTTGGAGAAGACCAAATTACTGTTATGAAAAAACATCGGTGAAATTTTTTTTAAATCACTGTAAAAAGGTCAGAGTACAAGATTTGAGAGAGCGCGGAGAGAGACGCATAACAAAGCCCTGTGAATAAAGATCCCATATGTTCATAGTATGATGAACAATCAACAGCATACGATCTGCTACCTATTGATAGAAAATGAGAGCTAAAAATGAAATATTTGACTTCGGAGTGAAAACTAAAGAGAAAGGTAAAAATGTTTTTTTAAAATTAAAAACTTACCGATTAATGGGTTCAAAAACGATTTTCGTCCAACCGATTCGAACTTTTTATTTCAAAGGGTATAAACTTGCTACAAGCTTGTCTTTTGTACGTGGAAAAAAAACCTCTTCAACTTAACAATTTTTTAGAGTAACCGGGTGACATATAATAATGATAAGCAAGCGAGAGTTTAGAGCAGAGAGAAGAGAGATAGACTTCCCGCTCGGATGGAAGGAAGTTTTTTTCGTTAGCTAAGCCGTACGGCCTCGTTAGCTAAGCCGTACGGCCTCGTTAGCTAAGCCGTACGGCCTCGTTAGCTAAGCCGTACGGCCTATTTAGCTAAGCCGTACGGCCTCGTTAGCTAAGCCGTACGGCCTCGTTAGCTAAGCCGTATGGCCTCGTTAGCTAAGCCATACGGCCTCGTTAGCTAAGCCGTACGGCATCGTTAGCTAAGCCGTACGGCCTCGTTAGCTAAGCCGTACGGCCTCGTTAGCGTAAACTTTTTCCTAAGCCTAAGCGTTTTTAAAGTAAAAATAAGAGAGTCTAAAAGTTTGATTGGACGGCTAAAGTTTGATTGAACGGCTATAAAGTTTGATTGGACGGCTAAAGTTTTGATTGGACGGCTAAACTTTCATTGGACGGCTAAAGTAGATTAGAGCCGAATCTGCAATATATGATGCAGTCCACAGAATCCGCAATGTATGGCTGTTGCAGTCCACAGAATCCGCAATCGGTTTCACTCTGCAAGAAGCCATCGATTCACTTTATCCTCTGCATGTCGAATTCTCATTCAACGACCGGTCGGCTTGCACGACTTTCCAGCCTTTTCTTTTTTTTTTGAACCAGCACACACTTGTTTGCCTTTTTTTCTTAGTTTAGGCCCCCTACTTTTTGTTTTAGGGCTGGTCTTCTAACTTTTTGTGAAGGTGAAAAAATGTTTGATACAACAAGGAAACATTAGATATTTCTCTCAGACTAAGGTCTTAGTCTATCTTTTGATGCCTGAGTTTTACACTCATACTCTTTCCTTGTTTCTCATGCTTTATTCTCCTAAACCTTTCTGTACCTCTTTGATTCTGTACCTTTTTATACCACTTCTTCTTCTTCTTCTTCCTCGCGCTTGTTCCCGCCTCGCGGCAGGGTACGCGCTCCCCTGAGATGCAGGACAGACCTATCCTGGTAGAACCAGTGGCTGCCTGCTAGATCACTGCTAGTGTGAATAGCAGCAGTGGGGAGAGTCAGATTCGTGCATGAGCACTACCAACATTTCTTAACCCCCTTGGTTTGGGTGGATCTGTCCGGGGTGGGAGTCGAACTCGGGACTATTCGCACAATGGTCTATCACACTACCACTATGCCCTAACCTTTTTATACCACTATATCATATTATATTCATTCCATCATGTTACAGAAAACGAGATGCTATACCTGTCGGAGAAAATGAGCTTGGATCGAAGTTCTCACTAACCGACAATGAGTCTTACCGTCATGAGACGTTTATACACGCTATTATTCAGCCCAATCTTGAGAAGGTTGCTATCATTATAGCTCAGGTCAATTGCAGTTGTTGAATTGAAGAAAAAAACTACTTACCAATAACCCAACAAATTTGAAGAAAACTGACCTATCAATAACCCACTGATAAGTGCAGCGCCATTAATCCATACTTTATCTCATTTTTAAGAGTATGATAAAGCTGTAAATAAAACGGGGGATCTTCTTCAATGTTTTTGACTTGGAGAACGCTTGTCTTTCTATTTTTAGGAATTAAACGATGTTGAAGGGGTGGAAGCCAAAACTAGAAAACTTTCTCATGAAAAAGAACTCAAGTCTGTGCCAAAATTCATTACGGACTCACTGCTAAGGAGGGCTTTGCACGAGACTTGTACCTATTCGGCCTGGCACCGAATGATGTCGAGTGGTCAGTGACGGCTCAGACCAGGGTCTGGACTGGGAGGGATCAGGAAACTGCTACTATTGTTGACAGGGTAAAAATGTTTTACTAAAAAAGAGAGAGAAAGAGAAACAGAGAAAGAAACAGGTGAAGAAAGAAAGAGATTTGCATAGGATATAGATATAGAGAGGAATAGAGACAGAGCGAGAAAGAGAGGGATAGAGACAGAGAGATAGAGAGTGAGTGAGTGAGTGAGTGAGTGAGTGAGTGAGTGAGTGAGTGAGTGAGTGAGTGAGTGAGTGAGTGAGTGAGTGAGTGAGTGAGTGAGTGAGTGAGTGAGTGAGTGAGTGAGTGAGTGAGTGAGTGAGTGAGTGAGTGAGTGAGTGAGTGAGTGAGTGAGTGAGTGAGTGAGAGAGAGAGAGAGACGGAAAGAGGAAGAGATGAAGAAAGAGAAAGGTTTTCAGACGGATAAAGATACAGAGGAATGGAGATAGAGAGAGAGCGAGAAAGAGAGGGATAGAGACAGAGAGATAGAGAGTGAGTGAGTGAGTGAGTGAGTGAGTGAGTGAGTGAGTGAGTGAGTGAGTGAGTGAGTGAGTGAGTGAGTGAGTGAGTGAGTGAGTGAGTGAGTGAGTGAGTGAGTGAGTGAGTGAGTGAGTGAGTGAGTGAGTGAGTGAGTGAGTGAGTGAGTGAGTGAGTGAGTGAGTGAGAGAGAGAGAGAGACGGAAAGAGGAAGAGATGAAGAAAGAGAAAGGTTTTCAGACGGATAAAGATACAGAGGAATGGAGATAGAGAGAGAGCGAGAAAGAGAGGGATAGAGACAGAGAGATAGAGAGTGAGTGAGTGAGTGAGTGAGTGAGTGAGTGAGTGAGTGAGTGAGTGAGTGAGTGAGTGAGTGAGTGAGTGAGTGAGTGAGTGAGTGAGTGAGTGAGTGAGTGAGTGAGTGAGTGAGTGAGTGAGTGAGTGAGTGAGTGAGTGAGAGAGAGAGAGAGCCAGGCAAATTTTTTTTGTCGTGTGAAAACCCGTATTCTTGAGGAAATCTTCAACTTCAGTCGACTGTCACGACCTGTCGTCTACCATCTGAGCGACGACGTTCACTATGTCTTCATTGAGATGCGTTCGACTGATGAGGTTATCTGTATATGAATACAAAATGAGATACAATCTTGACCTAGAAGAGTTATTGACTGCTCCCTCGATCACTGCGAGTGCGTAGCCGAAGAAAGACTTTCCAGTACTTCTCAAGTCCCTGGCTTCGGGGGAACCTGTCCAGGGTGTGGGACCGAATTTTAATCATTGTTTGGCACATTGTTCGGTGAAAGCTAACATAATGCCTCCGAATATGGGTTTTTATGAGTGAGTCTTTTCAAAAACCTCACAAAGCTTCAACCTAGTACAACTCGCACAAAACCTCACAAAGCAAAAACCTAGTACAACTATATGTAGTTCACCAAAGGTCTAGCGTGACTGTTGAAAAAATGAAAAGACGACCGCTCTCTGAGCAGGAGAAATTAAAACGATGAAAAGCGAGCAAAAAAAGAGCGGAGAAGTGAGAGCTTGTCATTGTTCTAGATTCCATTGTTCAAAAACAGTATTTTTCGAAATTATCATAAGTGCTGGTGACCTTTGATGTTTGACCAAGAAGTACTTGGACAACTGCAAATGTATGTAATTGATTTCAAAATGAAAATTATCTGTTGGTATCATAACATATTTTATCACAATATGAAACGGGCACTTTTTCCGTTCACCGGACACCCGCGTTGCGGTCGCGTCGCGGCCCCCTTCGCGTTTTATTTTTACATCAAAAAGTTATTTTTACATTAAAAAACGCTTAGGCTTAGTAAAAGTTTACGATAACGAGGCCGTACGGCTTAGCTAACAAGGCCGTACGGCTTAGCTAACGAGGCCGTACGGCTTAGCTAACGAGGTCGTAAGGCGCGAAGGGGGCCGCGACGCGAAAATCCGATGAACCGAAAAAGTACCATGTAACGAACAGTTATGCACAATCATGTTCAATATGGCCGCCCCTATCGTGAACACAGGCCTTGAGAACTCGCTCGTATTCATCTATCAGTTACCGCAGGTAGTCGTTGTCGAGTTCGTCCCATGCCGAGACGCAGAGAATCGAGAGTGAGGTGCTAGATAGCTCCAACCTTCGTCTGCATGACGCCCCAGACGCTGAAGTCAAGCGAGTCCCGGTCGGGTAAATCAGCGGTCCCATGCCTTCAGAGACGCAGAGAATCGAGAGTGAGGTGATAGATAGCTCCAACCTTCGCCTGCATGACGCCTCAGACGCTGAAGTCAAGCGAGTTCCAGTCGAGTAAATTCGATGGCCATTCAGCGGTGCTCGGAGATCGGAGTGTGTGCCCAACCACTCTTGTGCGATCTTGGACTTGTGGGCAGGTGCTGAGTCCTGTTTGAAGGTCCAATCCGTTTCATGATAGTGTGTCCTCCTCCAAGGTTCTACCAAGTCTTCAAGAATTTTCTTTACGTAAAACTATCTTCACTACGGGAGCGACGAGAACCAACGGTGTTTTCCGTGTTGCGCAAACACCTCCTCAAACCATAAGGTACTTGGGATAGCTGCTTCTTCCGACAGTGATTCCATGCTCAGCAGCTTCATTACGATAGTAGGCAAGTATTCTATAGTTTTGAGAATTCACCGTCCTCTCTATAGTAAAACTTTTTTCATCCGTTCACAGCGTACGGAGATGCTCGGCCCGCGCACATCGTTGCAACAGATCTTTACACCGTTGATGTCGGAGAAACATCTGTCGAGCAACTAAACCATGCGTCTTATAGGGTACATCTCGATACGGTTTTCGAATAGCAGTCGTTTTGATTCACGGGAGATACGAACTTACGAAGCGAGCTTCCACACACAGAGAAAATTTGATCAATTTTGATACATTTTCTGAACAATATAAAGGGGACGATATGGTCAATGTCCTTTATATTGTTCAGTCTGTAGTAAACCTCGCCCCAATTCGCAAACTGCGAAACTGTTTACTTGTTGTGAATAATATTGTTCACTTGCAAAATCTTTACTTAACAAAAACGACCTAGAAACTGAACAAATATACAATCGAAGTTGTCAAATCAAAAAACACACGAAAACGAAATCAAATTTTGAGAGAAATAAAAATTTGATAGAGTTCTCTTTTCAATAACTTCTGACCAAGGCTCTACCCAAAAATATATATGTATTCAATCGAACTAAATTTCCAGACACGTAACAATTCAAAAGTTAACAAAGTTAAGAAACTTGTTATTAGAACATGTAAACGGTAGTTCCAATTCAAGTTTTTTTTGTATTATCAAAAACCAACTCAAATTTTAAGTTCAAAGTTTTATACAATAGAGCTCAACCGAAACCTTTTTCGTCATTCGAGTATATCATGTAAACAAAAATAAAGCGGAACGATAACTATTCTTTAACAACTTATTTCGATTAGAAACAATATAGATAGTAGAAGGTTGGACAGAAAACCTTCCAAAAGAATAACGTAATGCAATGGAATAATGCTTTTGAATTCAAATATGAATAAAGATTTTATTAAAACTATGTTTACTGTCCCGGATCTTTTTCCTGTACTCCGAGAAAAAAACATTTTTTTTCATATTTTCATGAAATTTCTGTTTTGATATTTGTTCTCGCAAAACCCGTTAAAGTTGAATAACCTAAAAATCAAACATAGGTACTCGAAGATACTTCATTCGACTACATCGAGTCGGTATTTGTTGGATCTAGCTATCAATCTGAGCGACACATGCCTCTTAGAACGCGGCGAAACAAGCTTTTTTCAATCCTCTCATGCTTTTCGGAGAGCTAAAATCAGGGAAAATTAAATTGACCATCGTTTTCGCCATACTTGAAATACCCCTTGGAAAAATTTTCAGCGAAATAGGATACATCAAAATTCTATTGCCCAATGTATTCAGAGCTAGGTCCACTCTATCGCGTTCCACGTCATATATATTAAGGCTAGATTTGATCAGGCGCTTTAAATTGATCAGAAGTTAGTTTCTATCTTTACATGAAATTTGTTTTTACAACAAAACATTTGTTATGCGGTCTCGTTAGCCTAAGCCGTACGGCCTCATTAGCGTAAACACCGTTGATGCCGAAGAATCATCTGTCGAGTATCCATGTAATTTAATCCATTTAGTTTTTGTATCCTGTAGGGGTGCATCTCTATACGCTTTTTGTATCCTGTAGGGGTGCATCTCTATACGGTTTTTGTGTCCTGTAGGGGTGCATCTCTATACGGTTTTTGTATCCTGTAGGGGCGCATCTCTATACGGTTTTTGTATCCTGTAGGGGTGCATCTCTATACGGTTTTTGTATCCTGTAGGGGTGCATCTCTATACGGTTTTTGTATCCTGTAGGGGTGCATCTCTATACGGTTTTTGTATCCTGTAGGGGTGCATCTCTATATCCTGTAGGGGTGCATCTCTATACGGTTTTTGATTATCAGTCGTGTTCAGTCGTTTCACGGGAAATACCGACTGACAAAGCGAGCTTCTACATGGATTGTCGAGGATTGTGTGCTATGCGTTTCCGGAGAAAGCTCCTCATCTGGGGTGAATCGAATGTTCTAGAACGACCTCTTCATGCACGGTCCTTGCGATCGTCAGTCTCCATAAAACTATCAATGGTGGCATAAACTCTTGACCGTGGAGCTTTAAGTCGTCGCGCGATGTCATCTCTTGTGTGATCAGAGCTGTAAAGTGCAATAATCGCAATACGGAGAGGACTTGATTTCGCCATATCTGTAAAAAATAAAGCTAGAGTAATGAAACTTGAACCAAGAAACCAAAAAAACAGTTTTATAGAATTATCATGTAAAAATGAAAACAAAAACCGGTCCACTGTGTCGCGCGTTAAAAATTTGTCTGCTCCTCATGTGTATATCTCTATATCTCTCTGTATACCTCCATTTAAACTTGACAATGTTGCAGTTCTTCCGTCGTCAGCCTCGTTTTGACATAGGAGATGTTAGAATCAAGTTTGGCGAAAAGGCAGAGTCTTTCATTACATGGAGAGCGATTCTTGCCTATGCATCGCCTTATATGCGTTAGTTGTCTTGACATATATTGCCTGAAGTTGTTTAAAAAATCAGGAACTAACGATAATTTTAAATTTTGAAAAAGCTATCAAAAATTTAAATGAACGTATGTGGCTAGAATTGTATACTCATGATGCTCATTGTCTATTAAATTGATCCTAAACCGATCAAAAAACGATAGAGCTACGTTTCTTAGGTAAGAAAATGGAGGAGACGCCTATTTATGGCAATGTGGACATTACTGACTTCGACCCGATTTCTTTCCGCGAGTTACTTCTACAGCTGTATCCAAGCGGACGAAACATAAGATCAAAGTATGCATTTTATTTTACCTTACATTTCGGCTTATATCCTTTTTATATCTGGCATTTTACCTAAACCTTCACTTAAGTTAATCACTTAGAGTCTGCTTAGCTCACAGTCACAAACAGTTAACGGGTACTATGACAAACTACTCTCAAAACAAGAAAAGTTTTATGGCTAGATTAAGATTTTTAAAAAAACAGATTGAGGAAAAGCGAGAAGCTTAGGCTAAAAAAGAATAGAAGAAATAGCGGAGGTATTCGAGCAAGGGCCAGTTGAAAACGGTTTTGTATTGGTACATTATGAAAATTACATGAAGAAAAAAATTTTTTCAGGGCACTTTTTTCGTTTAACCACCCCCCCCCCTACCAGAGGTTCAATGGGTCATACGTCTGGCTTAATTACAGGAAGTGTGTTTAAACGCAAAAAGTGCCGTTTTCAGAAAACAAAGGTGATTTTTCAATGAAAGAAGTTTTGAGTTTGACAGAAAATACTGGAAAACTTTTGTAATTTCTCTTTTTTTTTCTCCTAATTATCTGCTTGTTTTAGCTTCAAGCGACTTGCGCTCGCAGCAGTCTCTTTCCAAGCGACGAGTGTTGTAGAGCTTCTATCCGAATTCATTATAAACAGTGTTCAGGTTATGCTATAGATGTTCGGTAAGGTCTCTGTTCCATGAACTGAGACATCATAGCTTACCAGCACTTGTAAAAAGAAAGACTTTTTGAATGAGCGGGAGGTTTTTGAGTAATGATGCTCTCATTCTACTGCCCTTCCACTCTCGCTTGCTGCTCATTATTCTAGGCCACCGCTCGGCCGAGCGGTTGTTTTCAAAGTATTTGACAAGCGCTGGTGAGCTATGGAGGACATTATGACTATGCTGCCCTCCAAAAGTCGAATCGAAGGTTCTTTCACATAATGAGCGTTTTCGTGAGTCATAGTTAAAGTTAAAACCTGTTTTGACCTTCCAGCTTTTTTCTCTGCCTTTTAGTACATGTGATCTTCGAGTCGAAAGTGATGCTCTTCCTGATTCACTCAAGGCCCTCTGATGCTTCATTAAGTTTGAAAATTGATAATAAGTTTAAGATTCCTGCCATCGAGAGAATGAAAGATGCGGCTGAGATGGGACTGACTGGAGCTCTTGAGAGCCTCGCTGAAGAGTCCGCGAGAACTGGAGTGTGGCATGAGTCAGTGGAAGGAATTTCGAGACCATAGTGGAGTAGCTTCTAAGGAATCGGTTGCGATCAGCTTCCAGATAGATTTGAGATATCTTAATCGGTTTCAGAATTTCGAGATAATTTCAGAAAAAAAAGACTTTTTTGGATAAGCGGGATGTTATTGAGAAATGATTCTTTCATTTTACTCCCATTCCACTCTCGTTTGCTTCTCATTATTCTTGGCCTCCGCTCGGCCGAGCGGTCGTTTTCTGACTTCGAGATATCTGACTTCTGAAATTATCTCGAAAGAAATGGCCACGCATGACTATTCCGTTACCGCATACTAAAGTACTATATTAAAGTATCAAACACTATGCACACCAACTTCTAGCCAGGTCACACCATATTAGAATGGAATAAAAATTTAACAAAATAAACCAGTTTTTTTTTAAATTCTGCTGAACGGAAATACTTTTTTAAACTATGCTGAAGAAAAATACCATTTTAAACTCTGTTCATAAAAATATCGTTTAAAACTCTGTTTTTGACAAAAAAATTCTAAACACCGCTTTTTTGAGATTGATACATAATGGAATGGACCCTAACGCCTACTTTGGACCGGCCATTTACAACAACGTCATCACTTCAGCGATCTTGAGGGTCACTTTGTAAATCTATTGTTTTTCCATGCCCTTGAGAGCGGAAAAAAATGAAAAAGGTGGCTGGACAAAGAAAAAGTTCAATTGGTTTTTCATTCTATACAGGGTACCCATGTACTCGGCAGAGCGTTTACAAAAGTGTATCTCAGTGCATAAGGAGATCAGCGTGCACTATAAATTGAATTATAAACGTCGAAAGACTGGTTGCTGAGTACATGTGCCACCCTGTAAGCAAACCAAAAAAAAATTAATTTTAAACACACAGCGCTTAATGTTGAAAGTTTTGAACTCATCACGAAAGGTAGTGATTTCCATGTTTCTAACGTTTCAGAACTTTTCTTAAAATTAAAAGACCACTATCTACATAAATTTGCTGTAGCTAGTTTATTTCTTGATCAATTTGATTCCCTTGTGTGTGATAAACTCCGACAGGTTTCTCTAAATATGAGTAAGTTAAATTTCTCAGTGCTGCCAATATATGTACTCTCGAGTAGTTATTCAGGCTCGTTACGACAAGTCTTCGCTGCCTCGTCGTGAACCTTACCACGAGACTATCTTCCAATCTCTTCTCGTTCCTAGAACGAGTCCCGAGAACGAGTTCACAACGGTCATAACTCTGCTCGGCACGAGATTCTATATCAACACTGGTCAGAGAGTTTTGCCTGCTCCGAAAAAAACGAAAATGTTTGATGTTTCTTAATGAACTGTCCGGGAAGAGTTTTGAATTGTGCACAAGTTAGAATACATCACTACAGGGGAACTACGCCTGCTAAGAACAAGAAACTCGAACAACAATAATATGGTATAACATGATCTGATGGCGGGAGAAAGGGTGAAGGCAGAAGAGATGAGCTACTTCGGAGGCAACAACAAGCGAAAGAGAGATAGAGTGAATTAAGCGAGAGAAGACAATTTTAGATCTATGTAAATTTTAGATTCAAGCAACGATGGGCTGAGACTATGCATGATATAAGACAACCCGAAGAAAATTGAAGTCTACAAACTACTTAAATATTATGTGAACAGTATGTACTCTAAGGACCCCTTTCCTCTATGAGAGCCAATCTTTTCATTTAACTACAGAAACTCCTGTTACAAGTTGAGGAAGTGGGCTGTTAAGGCATCCTGAAATCTCACGATGGAGACTTCGCAGTGGATGACAAGGGAGATCTGATTGCACAGTTCACTTCAGAGTGCCGCAATTTGTGCGCTGAAAGAAAGCTGCAACCCGGCGAAGTTAGACGGCTGAGAGCTCATTTACTTCCTATTCAACTTCATGTACATACCTTGAAACGAAGGCTTTCAAAAAATTTATACTAGTTATCTGTACGTTTTTTTTCTTAATGAACAAAATTTTTTGATCAATCCCTAATACATCACCTTTAGGGGTTGAAACTGAAAAAAACACCATTTTGAAAACTGAGAAAAAAAAACAAGATGTTCCGTATAATCAACAGAGAGTAAAAAGGTCACATTTCTCCCTCCCTTTTCCCAGCGGTAAACGGAATATCTCGAACAATTTCCCAATAGGATGGCTTATTTGTATTGGTTGCTAAAGATTCGAGTCGATTGGTCGTTCTAGAAACTCATATGTATCTTATCTGGATTCAAGGTCTTCCAACATCTGCTTCTCTCACTGCATCCTCACTGCCCCGGAGTTTCTCTCAAATTCGTTCTCCCAGCCATGTCCTTCGCCTACATCCACCATCTACAGTATGCTCTTGAATCACTCGAAAAGGTGCCACAATCTTAAGTCTTTGAGAGGGCCATGAAATTTATGTCACCGTCTTCAACAAAATGTCAGAGTATTAGCATGAAGCCTATTCGATCTCAGCGTGTTCGGCAGAAGGCTCGGGACCGAAGAGTGCTTACGACAAATTTGACAAACGAATGCGTAGCAAGTGTTATGAAGTGTTAGAATTCAACTTTTCACTTTGCAAAGTAATTTTCTGCAAAGTGATCCCGTTGAACGCTCCAATGTCTCACCACGGAATACCTTGAAAAGAAAAATGGACTACGGTATTACTTTTATAATAACTTTTACTGTTGGACGTAATTTTCAATGAATTTTACAAAAAAATCGTCGCTTTGTCTTAGAATGTATGTGTTCTTTCTTTTTACCGTAGTCCATGTTTCTTTTCACGGTAATTCGTGGTGAGATATTGGAGCGTTCAACGGGATCACTTTGCATAAAATTACTTTGCAAAGTGAAAAGTTGAATTCTAACGCTCCATTAGTTTTGATGATGTAGTAATGCAACTGCTTGAGACACTCATAACGACTCCTATTCTGACGGCCGAGATTCTAATGCAGAACTTCCACTTGGCGGAGACTTTCGGTCTGAAAAACATGATGAGAGCTATGCTGGTAAAAGTAGAGGACAGGTTAGTACTATTTCCTAGCGTTGGTTTTGATGATGTTCTCTCTCTCTCTCTCTCTTGATCTCTCTTCTTTCCTCTCCCTCTCTCCTTTTCTCTATTCCTTCTCTCTCTCTCTCTCTCTCTCTCTCTCTCTCTCTCTCTCTCTCTCTCTCTCTCTCTCTGTCCATATGTCCATCTCTCTGTGTCCATCCCATACTTCTTTGTCCATAAAAATCTCTCTAAAGCTTTTTCTCCCCCTGTCTCTCCTACACTCTCTCTTCCTCTCTCCCTTTCCCTGATTCTGTCTCTGACCTTAGCTGCTCTCACATGATGGAAGAAGCCATTCTACTGCCTTCCTTTCGCCTTCTCTCTTCCTCTACCAAGAAAGCCATCTTGGCGAGAAGTGCTTCAGGATGGGCGACCTTCCAGCCGGCTCTGATGAACAAGTTAGCGAGAATTCCCGTTCGACTTTGTTCTTTGTAGTCTTATTTTCATGTCGCGTAAATCAAGTAGTGTAGTGCTCACTTCGTAGAGGCGACTTTTACGTCTTTCAACCACGAAAAAGAAAAAAATAAGAACACAATGTTTGAAAATATAATGTAATTTACAGTTTGTAGATAGGAATTAGGCAGTAAATGGGTAGATTCTAAAGAAACAGTCGATAGCTAAGGTTGTTTGTTTTAGGCAGCCTAGCAAGCAACTCGAGCGACATTTGACTCTTGGCTTCGGTGGTCTCCTCACAAGTGAGAACGACGCAACGATGGCTTCAATCTGCTCGGAAGATGTATTCGACAATGCCAGCGTATGTCTCGTAGATCCAAAAGTTGCCAGCGTATGTCTGGTAGATCCAAAAGTTGCCAGCGCGATGACAACCTGTCTGTCTGTTGTTGTTGTTTGCGTTGAGGTCTTATCGATAGTCCTTTGAGGTATTTTGGTGAAAAACTAAATACATTTCACGAGTCTACTCGCAACTTTAAACAGACGGTGATTGTTCTAGAGAGACTTATTAGATGATCCGGGAAGGGCAAAAGTCTATATTTTTTCAATTACGCTTCAACACCTGTTTGATGGTAACATATAGATCAGCAATATTCAATAAAACTAATTTACCGCCGAAGCAACTCATAAGGGTTAATCGTATGAGAAAAGTTTTGATGGCTTCCTCAAACACAACATTGATCATTCAGGGTGATGAAGAGGTTGTGGTGGAACTCCAAGAGGGTCCGAAAGCGATTATGACCTGAGCTGTCACAGAAGAGAAAGCTTATGAGTTTCACTGACAACTTCATAAATTTTTAAAAAAAAGTAATTTATTAGTAATTTAAGGAACTTCATAATAATAAGAGTTGTTTGAAGTTTGACCTGCTTGACTCTTTCGCAATTTTTGAATTCATTTCTTCGTCACCTAAGAATAAAGTGTTCGGTGTTATCGCTAAAATAATGGTCAGAGAGGGTTCTGAGGAAACTTGCGAAGAGGTATAAGCAACTTTGGCGTTGCGCTGAAGAGTCCTAATAGGACCGATTAGCTGTTCAACCACATATTTTCGAAAAATCCTCCAAAGCAGATAAGAAGTAGAAGACCAGTAGCTTCGTGGGTAAAATAGAATAGACGAGTCAAAAGAACTTTAGAGAATAAGTCGTGAACGCGACCGACTTTCTTGCATGGAGAAGGGAAGAATCTTTTTTGTTGTTGTACAGAACGAATAAAGTTTTTTGGCCTGAGTCCGAAAACTACATTGATGGAAAGACACAAAAAAAATTGGACAGAAAGCTCAAGGCGAGCAAATCCATGGAATTCCTTATTATCTGCAGAGTGGTCCGTACTTCCCAGCTAAAAAGCACTGTAGTGCTTCTGGTGTGAGAGCGGGAAGAAAGAGTTTTTTTAGCTGAGAAGATCTTTGTTTTTGTAACATTGGCCAGTCTCCTTTGAATTATTGTAACCTTCACTCGTCGAAAAATTTCAAAAGGACAGCTCATTAAGCGGGAGCATAAAATGAGGAGAACCGAGCGACTCCTCACTTCTAGACCTCATTTATAGCGCAATCTCTATCCTTCTCTCTACTCTTCACCTCTGGTTCGCTTCTCATTTTCTAGGTCTTCTGTTGAAATAAGCGACCACTTCTAGACTTTTACAACTTCATATGAAGTATGCCAGTCAAACTCTCTGTTCCTTGGCATGGTTTCCCTATTTTTCTTTCAGCGCAGCAACAATTGCTGTCACTTGTTTTTGTGGTTTTTTTGTAAATTTTGCACTTTAGTAGATCAGATGAGTTCCATGACTCAATAGAGGTTCAATGGGTCAGATTCGCGCTCTTCTCCCGCGGATAACAGAAATATTCATACCTGCGCATACAACCACGTGATAACACTCAATCCTTCTCTCTTTGTGCTGTCTGAGAATGCGAGAGAAGAGTGCACAGACCACTAAAATAGGAGGAGGAGCCATGTTCGAATAGGATTGAGTGTTATCGCGTGTTTGTATGCACAGGTATAAATATTTCTGTTCTCCGCGGGAGAAGAGCGCGAGTTGCCATGCGCTCTCTTGAAGAGTCAGACGAAAAGACCTATTGCACCTCTGGTACGGGGGGGGAGGTAACTAAAGTGCAAAAGTGCCGTTTTTTGTTATTTCGTTCTAGTAAAAGTTTTTAGACGTCCACTAATACTTTATGATTCAACCATAGCAATTGACAATTGAAGATGAGTTTTTTTTAATTCAGGCAACTTTTTAAATTTTCTCTTTATTGCAATTTAGATGGCAATTACCGAAAAGCGTGTTTTCCGAAACGCGTGTTTGTAAAATGCATAAATACAAAACTCATATAGTGTTTAGGACTACATTTTCTGCTCACAACTACATAATATGACAAATTTTCATTTTCAGGTTCTTTTCATGCCAAGATTGTTTCACACAGTTTTGGAATTTAATGTTTTAAAAAAACGTAAAAGGGATGAGAAAGAGAGGAAAAAGAGAGAGAAAAGGAGCAACATCGTGCATCAAAATGCAGGGGGAGGTGCCTACGTCGAACTATACAAGTGCGGATTTATTTTACGCCTTCTGTAGTCTTCATTCTAAAATTCGCCTGTGGCTAAATCGCTACCTTAGTTGAATCGTTGTTTGACTTTTGTTTGTTTAGTAGTTTGTAGTTTGTTGATTTATTTAAACCCACTCTCCCTTTCCTGATCATCAAGCCGCAGCCGCGACGCGTCAGCGCGCGTGTTGATTGGGATCAGAGGAGAGTAATTTTCGCGGAGTAATCGGCAACTCTACAGCCGCCCCCAGCACCGTCCACTCCGAGCAAGCGAAACTTCGCCAGAAGGTCGCGGGAGCATCCAAGGGACGGGTTTATGTTATTATATAATTGTCAAGTTGTTAATCTTTCTTAGTATTTCAGTAAGTTTTCTCTTTCTGTGTTGCTGTTGATTTGAGGCCTATGATCGTAAAGAGTTTGTATTAAATCTTTATCTTCCGCGTGGCAGGCAATAAAAAGGTGAACTTTCCCTAAATTTACCTATATGGTGCATCGGCCACATGGACACCAATAGCACAGAACCATTTTTGGTCCCATTAATGGAAGAAGAGATGGCCGAGGCTCTAGCCATAGACCTCGAGCATACACTGAATGAAGCTAATGAAGTACTTAACAAGCCTTTAACGGATACAAATGCAGTCGCTCGACTGGCTAGAGAGCAGATAAACTACTCCAGCTTGATTTGAAGCATTTCAAATAACCTTAGCACATCCCGTTCAATAGTTCTGAATTCAATTGAAGCGATTCATTCGGAAGCTGTGTGAAAGAATTTCGGCATGAAATAATCGAAAATTAAAATTAGTCATAGAGCAGAAAGTGTAGTCATAAACATTTTATCAGTTTTGTATTTGATGTGAGAAGTGTATTTTACAATGGCGCTTTTTGGAAAACACGCTTTTTGGAAAACAATTACCAATTTAGATTCAAGTTTTTTGCTGCTTTTTTGGCTTTGACTTTCAAGTATTTTTTAGTGTTTTTTTCCAGCTTAGGCTTACGTAAATGTCACACTGACGAGGCCGTATACGGCATAGGAACGAGACCACAATGTGTTAAGTGTGCGACCAATATACAATTTAACATGAATTCGTAGTCCCTTCACCTTCATTTGTAAATTGTCTCCAGCCAGAGTTTTAATTTTAACATCAACCTGGTTTTCGCTTTTTTTTTGTTTTTTCTCTTCTTTTTTTCTTCACAGGCCTAAAAACATTTATTCATCGATTTGAATTCGAGGTTGAGCTTCCGTGACACCTTTATGTCCTATTTTTTTAAAATCTGCTGATCTGTTAATTGTGTTGTTTTGAGATTGTTTAAGGAATATAAACGCTACTGATGAATGAGTTTTTGTGTAAAAATCTTATTGGCAGCAAGCCTTTTTTACAGCGTATTTTTAGCGATGAAGCGGTGCCTTTTTCAAGCAAGCAACAAACGAAAACAAGCTGTGTAAAAACATCACCTTCATGTACGCTGCAAGCGGTCATGGAAGTGAGTTGAAGTTCTGATGGATGAGTTGAATGAATGAATGAATGAGCTCCACTTCGACCAAATCAAGTGTCCTAACTGCAGCTGTTATAACAAGTTTTCTTCGGGTAGTTCAATGGAAATATGTAGTAGGCTTTTCAGTGTCTTAAAAAAAGAATTTACTAGAATTAAGTGCGCTAACTCTACAAAGGTTAGAGAAAATAAAGTCATCATTTCGCTATTTCGGCTCTTATTCCCTGATCATCTTCATTCTTTATTCCTTCATACATAAAGTACAATGGATACCTGTCACAGTGTGATTTCAGGTTCGTTATAGCAAAAATTTAAATCAATTGGTTTACTGAGATAAGACAATAAAACGGGTCTGTTACATTAGGCAAGGTTATACAGTGCGTGGCATAACTTTGAGCTCACCACCAAATTGCAAGTTTTCCGATGTTTTATAAGGCGCAACAAAAAATACAAAATGCCATAGAATCGACCACTCAAGTGAATAATATTCACCACAAAATTGCCGTACTCCGCTCAAAAAAACCTTATTTATTCAAAATAACGGAAAATGTGGTGTGGCATAACTTTGAGCTCATTTGAAAAACTCCTAAGAAACAAACAAAATAAAACTAATTAGTAATCGATAGCTGCACCCTTTCTGATCATAAGCTGGACAATTCTGTTATCCATAGAATCTGACAACTTTTGAAGGTAAGAAACAGGCAAAGAAGACCATTCTTGCTCAATGGAACTTTTAAGCTCAGCGATTGTGGAGTACTGCTTTCCTCCATCATATACACGTCTAGCTAACAACCCCCAGATATTTTCTATTGGGTTACAATCAGGGGAAACAGCTGGCCATTCTAAAACGGGTATATTTTTCGACAAAAGGAACGATTTTGTAGAGGTGCTTGTGTGTATGGATGCACTATCATGCATTAAAATCATGGAATTGTTAACTGGGCTACGGAAGAACGGTACCAAATCGTGTGCGAGTACTTCCTGATACTCATCCGAGTTCATTCGCATGGAAGGAAACTGCAGAGGGAGGGTTCCGCCGGCGTGAAACGCACCCCAAGACATGAGACTACCGCCTCCATGTCCACGGCGACTGAAGAGCAGCGGGTCCTTGCGAAGATCATGCCAATACGAGTGTTGGCCGTCACATCCGTCCAGATTCCACTTCTTTTCGTCGGACCAGACCTTCTGCACCGAGGAATGTTTTTTTATCAATAGCCAAATAATGTCATGATTCTCACCTTACTCCAGTCACGTTTGTGCTCTCTGGTTGCGAATTCCAGGCGTCGAGTTTTATGATTCTCTGTCAATCGAGGTGCCGGCTTCATTTTAGAGTTGACAAAGTGTCCAGTTTCCGAAAGAATGCGACGAACCGTCCTCTTAGAAGCTGGAACACCTGCTTCGGCTGCGATCTGCTTCAGTGACTTGGCAGCATTTGACGCTTTCTTCGCGATTGCGCGTCGATCCCGAGTCGAAAACTTTCGTGGTCGCCCACCCTTCTTCTGTGCAGTCGTCTTCAGTCGACCAGAGACGTAATTATTCACACAATTAGGGCTCCGACCCAACTGGCGTGCAATCTCACGATTGCTCTTCTTATTCGCCAATAACACGTCTATTTTCCCCTTTTCGACTTGAGAAAGTTGCGTTGCACTCGGCATTTATCTGCAAAAACAAAACTTTTTTTGAAAATATAAAAAAATTTTAAAAAAACATCTGAAATGAGCTTTTTAAAAAGTGAGCTCATAGTTATGCCATAGTCGATTTTACGGTTTTTGGCGGGAAATGCTCCATTCAAACTATATTACGGTTGTCAAGTGGGTCATATTATTTATTTGCGTGGTCAACTCCATGGCTGTTTGTTTTTTTTTGTTGCGCCTTCTAAAACATCGGAAAATGTTCAATTTGGTGGTGAGCTCAAAGTTATGCCACGCACTGTAGTATAAATTTGTTCTTATTCATCGGGCGAAATGAGATATTGAGTCAATAACTAAATGAAAATAAATATAGTGATCTACAGAGTAATATTTACATAGTAGCCAAGTAAATATGAATCGGTAAGTTTCTTAAAATATAATTGTTTAAAGTCTTATTTTAGTGTTAGGAACTATTTTATCGCATCAAATTATCTTTGAAATAAATCGGAGATTTAGAAACCACACCGCATCTCTTCACTGGCACGACAAAGACTTTAACTGGAGATTTAGTTATAACAAGATCATTAGGTAACGAGTTCCATATATCAATTATACGAGAAGCTGATGTGCTTCGGTTATTCACTATTTTATAAGGGAGAATAATGTAGGGCGAGCGATGTAAAGTGAAAAGTGAGGAACAATCAAGCTCAAAGTGACTATGAATGCATTTGTGAATAAAAAATATAGTCTATTGCTCTTCTATATTCTATAGTAGTGAGGGAGAGAGACTTGAGACGAGAGTAATAATCTAAATTAGGAAGTAGGGCTCTATGAAGTATTCGTCTAGTGAAAGCTCTATGAACCCTTTCGAGTTCGTTAATAAGCCCGATGAAGGTGGGGGACCAAACTTCACAACCGTATTCAAGCAAAGGGAGGATGTAAGATTTATACGCACGTAGTAGAACTTTAAAAAAGGTTGTTTTGAATGAACGAATTATTACATTCATGGCTCTAGTAGCCTTTAAAAAAAGTAGTATGTATGTGATTGAAAAATGAGAGACAAGGTTCGAATTTAAAGCCTAGATCTTTAATTGATGATTAGGGTCGAATTATAGATTTTTTAAAATATAATATTGTTTATGTGAGTTATTGGGGCCGCAGTGCATAACAAAACATTTGGATACAGAAATTGTTAGGGACCAGGTAGAGGCATAAAGGGAAAAAGCGTCTAGAGCAATTTGAAATTGATTAAAGTTATTACTAAAAAAATTTAACGTCATCTGCGTATAAAAAGCAATATACTTCTGGGGTAATATATCAATACTATCGTTTATAAAAATTGAGAAAAAAGAGGTCCTAGACAACTAACTTGAGGGATGCCTGAATGATACATAGAATCGACTGTTCGAAAAGGAGTTTTCAATTTGAACTTTAGAACATCTATCGGATAAAAACGATTCAACTAGAGATTACAGAGTGACCATAAATTACCTGGACAAATGTAAATGTCTATTTCCTTTCAAAACGAAATTAATATCTTGGTATCATAACATACTTTATCACAATATATAACCAACAGTTATGCACAATCATGTTCGATATGGCCGCCTCTAGCGCGAACGCATGCCTTGAGACGAAGCTCGTATCCACATGCCAGTGACCGCAGGTAGACGTTGTCGAGTTCGTCCCATGTCTTCAGAAGGGCGGCACGCAGAGAATCGAGAGTGTGGTGGTGGATAGCTCCAGTCTTTGCCTGCATGACGCCGCAGACGCTGACGTCGAGCGGGTTCAGGTAGAGGGAATTCGATGGCCCTTCGGAAGTGCTTATGAAGTTTGGGGGTGTGTGCGCAACCACTCTTGTGCGATTTTGGACTTGTGGGCAGGTGCCGAGTCCTGTTGAAAGGTCCAATCAGCTCCATTATAGTGTGTCCTACTCCAGGGCTCTACCACGTCTTCGAGGATCTTCTTTACGTAGAAGTTGGCATTTATCTTCACACCAGGGTCGACGAAAACCAACGGCGTTTTGCCCGTTGCACAAACACCTCCCCAAACCATGAGGTACTTGAGGTGGCTGCTTCTTTCGACTGTGATTCCATGCTCAGCTGCTCCATTACGATCGTGAGCAAGTATTCTGTCGTTTTGAGAATTCACCGACATCTCAATGGTGAATATTTTTTCATCAGTCCATAGCGTACGGAAATGCTCGGCCCGCGCACATCGTTGCAACAGTTCTTTGCACCGTTGATGTCGAAGAAGCTTCTGTCGAGCATCCAATCCATGTCGTTTCTGCATCCTGTAGGGGTACATCATAAAACGGTGTTTGATTATTTTTGATTCGTCGCGTTGATTCACGGGAGATACCGACCGACGAAGCGAGCTTACTCATGGATTGTCAAGGATTGCGTGTGATGCGTTGCTCCTAATCTGGGGCGTGTCGGATGTCGGTGGACGACCTCTTCCTGCACGGTCCTTGCCATCGGCTGTCTCCCGAAGACGATCGATGGTGGCGTAAACAGTTGTTTGTGGACCATTGAGTCGTCGCGCGATGTCCGCTCTCGTGTGACCGGAGTTGTGCAGTGCAATGATCGCAGCACGAAGAGGACTTGATTTCACCATAACTGTACAAATAAAGCTAGAGTCATGAAACTTAAAACGAGAAACAACCAGTCTCAGAGCATTATCATGAGAAAATGAAAACAAAGATCGGTCAACTGTGTCGCGCAATAGAGCGCGTTAAAAACTTGTCTAGGTAATTTATGGTCACCCTGTATATGGAAGATTCAATACCAAAAGATTTGAGCTTGTGAATGAGAAATATGTGGTTAATCGTATCAAAAGCTTTCGTGAAATCTATAAGGCAAACATCAAAATCGTTTTTGTGGGCTAATAAATAAGTAGAGTGAGATTGAGCAATTGCTGTGATAGTAGATCGTTTACGTCTAAAACCTGATTGACAAGGGTCAAGTGAGTTATTGGATTCTATGTGATTATAAATGAGGTCATAGATGTGTTTTTCAAAAAGCTTAGACATTGAACATACAAGGGTAATGGGTCGATAAGTATTAACATCAGAAGCGTTCCTTTTTTCATGAATGGGCTTGATTATGCCTTCTTTCCATTTAATAGGGTAGTAACCTAGGTTTATATAATTCGAAAAAATAATAGACAAGGGAACAGATAGCTATTCTTTGCAATTTTTAATGAAAATATTGGGAATGGAATCAGGTGAGTTGTTAATTTTGGGAGAAATTCTACGAATAAGATTACAAATTTCAAAATGGGAAGTATTGGAATCAAATGCGATAGGAGGATGACAGGAATTCAGTCGAAGTGGACCTATAAACGAGTCATTTACAATACCACCCTCCGTCAGACGACCACTTTCGATAGACAAGGCCGGCCCGCAATATTTTGAATAAGTACGTACATGCATGGTTTCAAAATGGAAATTGCATGCATGCAAGGATTAGGAGCGTCGAAGCGTACGCGTTGCGGCTGACGCGGGCGCTTTGAATGTGCAATATTGCATTGCGATCGCAAACAAAAAAGTGAAAAAACGGCCCTGATCGAATTTTCATTAAACATTTAAAATTCGCGCTCGCACGCGACCGCGCATTTAAAAATTATTTTCAAATACGCCGCCTTTTTACACCCCCCGTCACCAAATGGAGGAAGGAGGAATTGAGTTTGGCCGCAATTTTTATTACTTCAAACGGGGTCGCCTCAAAGTAGCTAAAAAGGCGGCGGATTTGAAAAGAATTTTTAAATGCGCGGTCGTGTGCGCACGCGGATTTTGAAATTAATGCGCGCATTTTAAATGCTTTAAGAAGAAGAAGAATGAAAAGTCGATAAGGGCCGTTTTTTCACTTTTTTTTTTTTTTTTGGACGTGGTGAGTAAAAAGAGAACAGCGAGATACAACACTGACCAGTTAGACAGAGAGAGCGAGAGACAACACTGACCAGTTAGACAGAGAGATAAAGAGAGCGAGAGAAAACACTGACCAGTTAGACAGAGAGAAAAAGAGAGAGAACACACTGACCAGAGAGAGTGCAGGCGAGCAGAGCAGATATGAATTGACATGAATTCTCTCACCCTCGAAAGAGTACCAGAGTGCGTCTTACGTGCGCGACTGCGTCTCGCGTGCTCGAGTGCGTCTCGCGTGCGTGCCTGCGCATCCTAATCAAAAATTTGCGGGCTGGCCTTGTCTATCGAAAGTGGTCGTCTGACGGGGGGTGTTTTTAGCTACTTTAAGGCAAGACCGTTTGAAGTAATAAAAATTGCGTGCAAACTTAATTCCTCCTTCCTCCATTGGGTGACGGGGGTGCAATACTATTTTTTTTAAAAAAGTCAGAAAATGCATTTGCTCTGTCTGAAGGATTGGTGAGAGGTTGGTTATTAACAATAAGAGCTGTGGGGAAAATAGTAGTTTTAGTTCGATTTGAAAAAGTGTGGAAAACTAACTTGTAGTTTCTAGGCATTGTCAAAGTTTCCTCACGACAACTCTCGAGTCGAATCAGTTCTCTATGAAGTTTTTTTGCAAATGTTTGAGGTGAGGATTGTACAGCTTTCTCTTACGTTGTGAGATCTTTTACAACGTAAGAGAAAGCTGTACAATCTACGAAATTTGCTAGGATATTTAAGATGTGGTTTAATAAGTCTCTTGTGAGGAACACAATCATAAGTAAGATTAGTAACTTATGATGTTAAAACTTCCACGCATCCATCAATAGTGAGAGAAAAGAACAGTATGGTCCAATCAACGCTGGCCAATCGGTGGTTGATGCTTGCCCAGTTGGCGGCTCTCCATACGGGTCTTTCCTTTACATTTTCACACGAGTTAAGATTTCATTTGGAGATATTAAGGACACAATGGTATGATCACTTGTTGATAGAGGAGATGTCTTGCAACTGGAGATGATATTACGATTACAAAATTTTTTTAAAAAAAGTATGTTGTTTAGGCGAGTTGGGGTTGAAACATATTAAGAAAGATGATTATCCCAAGCTAGTTGGAGAAAAATGTTGGAAAGAGTGCAGTTAATGGGAGAGGTGAGAGAGATCCAATCAATACGCGACTGTAGTTTGGTCCTCAACAACCATAGGCCTTGTGAAAGACATTGAAAAAGTTCAAAGGAGTTTCACCAGAAGAATCCTAGCTAGGAACGGACTTCCTCGATTAGATTACTCTGAAAGACTAGAAATGCTTAATCTAGAGTCACTTGAATACCGCCGCGTTGTTGCTGACCTAGTATTTATCCATAAAAGAATACATTCGTGTTCTGAATTTGATTCTTCCAGACTATTCATTGTTAAACCACTTCTTAAGAATATTAGAAATGCTCACAAGTTGAGAATCGCATTGCCTTTCGCTATAAACAGCTCCCGGTTCTCTACATGTGCATCAAGAATTATCTCTATATGGAACTGCCTACCTTCTGAAATAGTATACATTCATTCTGATATGATGTTTCTGATGAAACTGAAAGAACTTCCTAAACATACTATTTTACCTAGCCCTATTGTTTCTGACTAATTGCTTTAATACACTGCCACTGTATTACCTCACCTTCTTCTTTTTCATTTCTTAATTTTATCATATATAAAAATCCATGTTATATTGTTTTTATATTTCGATTCCACGTTAAACATACATGGAAATAAAGAATGAATGAATGAAAAACATGCGAAAGGTTAAGATCACCGCACAGTACAGTGGGATAATGAAGTGAGCAGTGAGGATCAATGAAGGATGTGAACCGTTAAGCTGCATCAGGGTCGATAACAGCTAGCAATTCTAAGAGCAGGGTAGGCAAAGGAAAAATAATTGTTTGGGAAAATATCATTAACCACACGTTCGATATTTTTTTCCAGAAAATACTGAAATAGGAACGGTAGAAAGGTCGTAGTGAACTAGAATGGCAACCCCACCTCCACGTTCATGATTACGGTCGAATCTAAAAACATGATAGGGCAGCGCGTCAGTTAATAGAGAGTCAGATTAAAAAAAAAGCCAAGTTTCACATATAAAAATAATAGAGTTACTAGAGCATCTAAGTAGATGGTAAAGATCGTATAATTTATTCCTAATTGACCTAGCATTGAAAGATGAACATTTTATAGAGTTAAGCGAGATCACATCCTTACTGGCCTATGATTAAAACCTCTTGAATGCTTTTTTATGCCTGATAGGCCTGTTGCTCAGATATTTCAGTGGTTGCGTGCTCGTGGAAGGAGACGTCACTGATGGGCATACTAGACGCCAGACAGTGCAGAGTGGCATTTTTTTGATAAGGTTTCGTTAGCCTAAACCGTACGGCCTCGTTAGGGTAAACTTTTACAAAGCCTAAGCGTTTTTTAATGTAAAAATAATTTTTTTGTAAATTTTTTTTTCACGAACCGGAGTTTCTGATGCTCAAAATGATCACCTATGAAGAAAAATTTCGAAACCGTAGCGTTTAAAGCCAATATTTCGTTTAGTATTCCAATGTCGGCAAGACAAGAAGCAAGGTATGCCCATCATGGTATAAGAGCCGCTATTTCTATTTTGCTCCGAGTAACAGACAAACTTTGGACTCACATCTTGGAGGGGAGGACGGGGGGGAGGGAAGCGCGCGAGACTCTGCGGTGGAACGTAGGAAAAGAATACCTTGTAGAGATAGAATGCTGATAACATGGAGTGAAAAGGGACAATCGCAAGAATGCGGAGATAGAGAGATAGAGAAATGGCGAAAAAAGAGAAGTAGTTGATGGTTAGACTGAGCGTTAGAAGACTAGTCAGAGTGAAGAGGGAGGGCGCCATACTGGACAGAGAGATAAAGAGAGGTTGTGGACTGTGCACATCACATGAGGCGAAAAGAAGCAGACCACCCGAGCACTTGAAGTATGCTCTAGTGTGCACAGGGGTACGCAGCTAGTAGAGTGCGGTAGAGAGCGAGAGAGACAGCAGGGCTACCGAGGAGAGAGAGACTAGTTAGAGACAGACTAGTGAGTATCGAGAAGGAGGGGAGAGACGGTGCTGGGAGAGGGAGTATTGATTCCAAGGAACAGCGAAGGGTACGCTGCTATACTACCCTCATTCTCGTTCATTCTTTTTCGCTACCCGTGCGTACTATATTCTTTGTTTGAAAAGTTACTCTAAGCTGAAGTAGATTTTATCGAAACTTTTCCATTAATGTTATGACTTCAACGGGTACTGATCGAGTGCTTTTATTTTGAGAGATATACCCTTTGAAATTGGTTGTTTTTGAGAGATATACCCCCTGAAATTGGTTGTTTTTGAGAGATATACCCCCTGAAATTGGTTGTTTTGAGAGATATACCCCCTGAAATTGGTTGTTTTTGAGAGATATACCCCTGAAATTGGTTGTTTTTGAGAGATATACCCCCTGAAATTGGTTGTTTTTGAGAGATATACCCCCTGAAATTGGTTGTTCTTCTCGGTGAGAGGTTAGGTTATAGTCATAATTTCCACGCAAGAAAATAAGAGAGGGGTTGGGGCTGTATCACAAGATACATACCCCTCTCTCATCCCCTTGTTGATTACATTGTGTATTAATGACATATGTAGGTGAAATGGCAAAAAAATCTCTAGGGCGACCGACCTATCGACCCTCTCCCTCACTCAAAAGTAATGTATAACAGTTTTAAGAGCTAGAATTGAGAAAAAAAACTTCATTCCTCTACACAAATAGAACTTTCATTAGCCATAACTCAGCCTCAACCGGTTTCGTAGAGTTAAAAGTGATACTTTTAGTCTACTTTAGCGATCAATCTATAGAAAAATAAAGACATATTTTACCTATGATTAATGAACCATGATCTTTTGAGAGCTCGGACCGAGCTTTTCGTTCTGTTTTTGGAAAGGCATGAAAATTATTTTCTTTTCATTTTTTTCTGTCAAAACTCTGGGCCATCACTAACCACGCCCTTCACGTCCGTTCATTACTAATCCACGTAACTGCGCGGGAAAGAGAGGAAGAGTGTTTGATTATGTACTATGGTCGGTCGCCCTAAAAAAGATTTGCCAGAGCAGTTAACCGATGAGCTCGGTTTATCTACTCGCATAAAGTCTTATCTACTTTCTCTACTTTCTACTCTGAAGTGATGTCTATATCTTTGTCTCTCTCCTTTCTGTCTATTCTTCTCTTTTTCTTTCTCCCTCTCTTTCTTTTTTCTCTTACTCTCTTTCGCGTTGTTTTTTTTCTCTTTCCATTTTCTCTCTCTTTCTTCACTCTTTGACTCTTTCGCTCTCTCTCCCTTCCTCTTTACTCTATTTCACTTCTCACACTAATTCATGACCTGTTTCAAGATCGTTCTACGCACCTCGTACGAATCAGAAAAAATGGACAACGAACCACCACTTAAAAAAGGTACACGTTTGAACTTTAAGAGTCTAAATTTAGGTTCCATGACACTTTGCAGAGCGACACTTTCCATCCAAAGATTTCGAAAAATCCTATTCTTGCTAATTCACGAAGTGGTGATGGAATACATAAAAAAATTTAACCATGTTAATTTTTTTTCATGTGGTCTCGTTCCTAAGCCTTACGGCCGGCCTCAGCGTAATTTTTACCTAAGCCTAAGCGAGAAAAAAACAGTGAATAATAGCTGAAAACAGCGAAGAAGATTTACTGCGAATTGCCGGATCCGAAACTTTTCCGTTGCGAAGTGTTGGATGCAAAGTGTCGCTCTGCAAAATGACATGTGCAAAGTGTCGAGCTGCAAAATTTCGCATGTTACCCGAAAGGTACTGTTTTGGCTCTTGATCGTGTGTTTCAGACTCCAATCATCATAGCTCATCAGCTGGTAAAAAAATTGAAAACTGAGGGGGGGGGAGTGGGATGGCTAGAATAATGGGAAACAAGCGAGAGTTGAAGGGTAGTAGAATGATTCATTATGTGAAGTAATTCAATATTTCAAGCATCCTCCCTGTTCAGATTAACTGTCATTTCTGAATACTTCGACGAATAATAGTGAGCTAAGCCAATCATTCATGTTATCTTTTGAAAAGATAAAAGTTCAGTGAGATGGTGAAGGTCGAAAACTTAGATAAGCTCAAGAATGTTTTCTTTTAGTCACTAGCTTTAGCGTCCCGTTTCGCACAAATCATTTCAGTCTTCTTATTTGAAGTAACTGAAATATTGTTTTTCCAAACGAAATTTATATTTACAGGAAGGAATTTGTCGTCTACCGTGTGGAATTTCTTCGAGTTCACCGAGGTAAACAAGTTGTTGTTTTATCACTTAATCATGATATCTCTTGTAGATCCAAAATACATTGATGAAGGGTCGCTTCAGGTAGAAAGAGAGAGAAAGAGGGAGAGAGAGAGAGAGAGAGAGAGAGAGAGAGAGAGAGAGACCGGCTGCGTGCGATCTGAAATGGATAATATCAAACAAACAGAGAATACGTAGCACAAGCGTTTTTTTTTTAGAAGTGCTTCGATTTGCGCATAGATTTTGCAGGGTTCTCTACCCGCAGTGCGGGTAGAGAAACATCCGAATGCTTATTGACATTACTCGAAAACTAATCAATTACTACCTAGACCAGGAGGTTTCTTTCGGGGATTTTTTAGAGCTTTTATCTGTATGTATGACTATTGAAAATTGACCGCCTATCAAGTTACTAGCTAGAGCTTTTGTTGATAAACTTATGGTTTCAACACGACGGAGAAAGTTTCGGTTAACATTGAAATCTTCAGGACCCTCAGCGCGTTCGCTGTGTCGAGTGCGGAGGAACATATGCGAGGAAAGATGTTTCCAACCTCCGGAAACATCTCAAACAGGTGTCTCAAAGATTTCAGAAGAAGTTACATCAAAACAACGAAGAATAAGGGTGACGTGTAAATGTTAACAGTTGAGAAAAACGAGCGCTCTTTGAGCAGAGGATGGTTCAAAACTCTAGATTTTAAGGACATAGAAAAGAAATTGAGAAAAGAGGTTGATCAATAATTAGTGTATTCCAAGAGGTCAACATTGTTCTAGTTCTGTTATCTCATTCATTTTCATGACAAGGGGTCAAAACTGTCAATACTTTTCAATACTCTAGGCCCTCCCATTTACAGAACGGTCGTTTTTTCGAGCTTCAATAGGTAGGTGGCCCAGGGGTTAAATAGTTACCGACCCATCCATGATGGCGCAAACATGTTCGCGCCGAAAATGATCTACATTCACTTTCCTTCTGTTCCTTTTTTACTTTTCCTCTTTTTTTCACCGTTTTGCCTTTTAACATCCCTTATCCAACTCGCACGGCGCGTACAAACATGCCTTGGACCGGTCTCATCTAGCGCCTGAGGTGACCTATAAATACGATGAATCAATTAAAGACATATGTCACCTGCACTAAGTAAAAAAAACTGAGAAACCCGTTCATTAGAGCGGGGGCATAGAATAATGAGAAAAAGTGAGAGGATAAGGTCAGAGATGAGGGAGAGAGATTCGAGGCCTTTAACAAGTTCTTCCCACATCTCTCAAATTTCATTTTTCTATGAAAGCACCGAAAGTAGCCACTTTCTGTGATTTACTAAGTTTTCTCCCATCCTAAATCGAAAACCAACCACCTTTGTTATTGATTCACACAAAAAAATTGGTAAATCACAGAAAGGGGTTACTTTCGGTAATTTAACAGGTAAAATAAATTTCAGAGATAGAGGAAACAACTTGTTAAAGGCCAGATTAGGTGATATGAAAGGTCCTAGCTGCGAAAACTCGCTTGCTTTCTTTTCATTATTGGCCTCTCACTCAAACGAGCGGTCGTTTTTTTACATTTAAGAATTTACCATTTGGTCATAGAAAATGATGTATTTGTGTAGTATCGCTAAGATTAATGAGGGAAAAGATAACACAGAAGAGTTAAGAAACACAGTAATCTATCATCATCTATCAAAGATAAACTTATAACATTAGCTTTTCTGAATGCACATAGTTTCTACTCGCAGTGCATTTTAAATAGACTGCCTGGTTGGATTTATCGGATTAGCATCAGGGTGTTTCTTAGCACCCGCACAGCTTTTTTCGAGCGCATAGATTTTTAAAATTTTAGAGTTCAACTTTCAGTTTTTCCAATGATTTGGACTTCCCATACGATAAACAACCGAGAGAAAAAAATTCCAAGCGCATAGATTTCTATGTTTTTCGGGGTTTTGGAGAGCGCAAAGATTTTTTTCACCCGCGGTGCGAGTCAGAAAAACATCATGTCAGCATTCGTAGAATATAAGAAAGTCGAGTCTCATGTTGTTGTTGTTGCCGGCGAGCATCCCGCATCGAAGACTTGGTTATGAACACTCTCTTTAATGAGAGAAGTTCTCGTGTTCTTCGGACAAGATGCGTCCGGAGAAGGGTTTGATGTCCTTTGCAGTCCTGAGACTGTCATGCTGCACCTTGTGAAGGCGGACATCGTTGTAGCAACCTGTTCATGCTATAGGCCTTGTGAGTGGGTGGTCAAGCCGGCCTAGCATCGTTTTGGGTGGGAGTAGAGACGTCTAGAGCATCGTAGAGTCGAGTCTCATCGTAGAAGCTTGTGTCCGCTGTAGAGTACGGTAGGGTACGCGCTTCCTTGAGATGCGAATAGAACTATCCTGGTGGAATCACTAGCTACCCACTGGGTCACTGCTAGTGATTGTAGCAGGAGTGAGAAGAGTCCTATCCGCACAAGAGCACTACCAACACCTCTTAACCACATAAGCTTAGATGGATCCTTCCGGGTGGAAGTCGAACTTCGGACTCTTCCAACAATAGTCGCGCACACTATCATAATGCCACGCTCGGAGTATCAGTACGCTCGAACTATTTTGAGCCTTTTTCAAACTTTAAACAAGATTCAATTTGAGAACGCTTGGAAAGGAATGGAACAAGTATACAAGAGAAACAAAAACACTAATTTGCAGAAATGATTTACGACGTTCCGTCATGCGTTAAATGAGATCGGTCTAAGGCATGTTTGTACGCGCCAAGGGAGTTGGAAAAAAAATTAGGAAAGGCAAGAAAAGTAGATAGAGAAGTAGAATAGAACGGGGAGAGAAGATAATGTAGATCATATCCGACCCCAACATGTATGCGCCAAAATATCTGCCGCTCCTTCAATTTCACTATGTTGAATTAACCGCTAACATCAACTCAGCGCTACACTGTTTGCGTTAGTTGAAATTCGACGTTTATCAGATATAACACTGAAGATTTCATCAACTAGCTCGCACTAGTGAGAACTATCTATTGAGCACACTAGTACGAACTTTTTTATAGTGAAATTAAAGGCGCGGCTGATCCGATTTCGTCGGCTGGTCCGGTTTTTCAACTTTTTAACCCCTGCGTTCCGTCTGAAAACAGTAACAACCCCTCATATTTTAAGGTGCACAAACATAACAAGGACAAGACGCAATTTTTTGCGCCGTCTAACGCAGCTCCAGATTCCAGTAACATTGTTAGTTTTATTTACTGTAATTTTTTTTTAATACGACGAATCTTGATAATAAGTGGATTAAGAACCAGCAAACTTTTTTCTGGAACGACTGACTCACGGAACTTATCAATTAACTACAAAAAAAGAGCTTTTTCTTACGGTAATAGGTGAATAGGAATAGTGAAAAAATAGTGAACAAGGCATATGAGCCTTTCATATAACACTATCGCACGGAATAGAAATGTGTCCCCGTGGTGTAATGGTAACACGCGCTCCCGATTTGAGTCGAGATAGCTGGGTTCGATCCCGCCCGGTGGACTAGCTTTTTTCTGTGCGATAGTTCAATCATTTGTCATCTTAACCAGGCGTCACTGCCTTTGTAACTGTGTAACATAGAATTTGATTAATAAAAAATATATTTCTTCTCATAAATATACAAATTTATCAACCTCAGACAGACAGAAGAATTTGTTCAGTAAGCACATATAAATTTCAACCTTTTCGAGTGTACTATTGAATTGACAAGACATGTTTTACGTATAAACTTGATGAACATTTTAAAATATAAATCCGACCTTTTGATTTATTTCTCCAGAAATGGTAAAGCGGAAGCCGAAACAATGTGTCAATAGTTCGCTTCAAAACTTATCAACTCGATAAACCTGACCTGACCTGACCTGAAAAACCTGACCTGACCAATACTCACAACCGCATGAGGACCTCAGTACATTCCTCATCGTCTTTAAAAATTCTCGAAAGGTGATTGATGTAAATATCTCTTGTTGAGGAAGAGCTGACAATGTCCCTTGGAACCGGTCTTTTCGACGCCGATTGCATCGGCAGCAGTGCGGGAAACACACATTCTCTTACTCGACACACCCCCAGCAGTAACATGGTAAGGCAGTTGTCTGGATTCATCGTCTACACAGTAATTGACAAAAGAAGTTGAGGGTATTACAAAATTCATGCAGCTTTTGTGTGGTGCAATTTGCATTCAAGTTTTTAAAACTGTTTTTTTAGCTTTGGCTCAGGCTTTCAAGTTTTTTGACTGTTTTTTGTCGCTTAGGCTTAGGTAAAGGTTGCGCTGACGAGACCGCGTGGCTTAAGAACGAGACCAGTATGTGGTGCAATCAGGCGTTAAATGAGACCGGTCTAAGGCATGTTTGTACGTGCCGAGCGTGTTCGAAAAGGGATGGGGTGAGGCAAAAAGAGTGGAATGAGAAGTAGAGGAGAAGTAAAATAGAACGGAGAAAGGAGAGAATTAGATCACTTCCGGTTCGAACATACAGTGCTGGACATAATGATAAGACACCCCTAATTTTTGATGATATCAGCCGAACGGTAAAGGTAAATGGAAAATTATGATTATCATATTTTTTTCGCCTTCGAAAACCATAGTAGCCGTAGTTTAAAAAAACAAAATTTCTTAGTTCTCGAGAAAAAACATTTTTTAAGGATTTTGACCTGGACATAATGATAAGACACTTAACAGCTTTTTATCAATAAATCTTTATTTGATATTTCTTGTCAACAAAAACGATTCAATAATTGATAGCACGACCTTTCTTCAAAATAATGTCAGAAATCCGATTTGGCATGCTTCTATATAACGCAGAAATTACATGTGGCTCTATTCCATCCCACTCCTTGGTCATCGCAGCTTTAAGCTCGGCTGTAGTAGCGTATTGTTTGTTATTTTTATAAACCCGACGAACCAAGAGTCCCCAGAGATTTTCCATCGGATTCAAGTCCGGAGAACGAGCCGGCCAAGGTAGCAGAGAGACGTTCTTAGCCAACAACCATGAGTTGGTGGAGGCGCTGGCGTGAATAGGAGCGTTGTCTTGCTGGTAGACAAGCTGACGACTGCGGTGACTCCTCATGAATGGAATGAGAGTTGTTTCCAGCACCTCTGACGTTTGATGTGAGGATTACGGCGAATATCGCGTTGAATCGTTCTGCGAGAGACATTCAAGTTGAGCTCTGCCTTAATGTCCATTACGGAGGCGGTCGAGTTCGAAGCTTTTCTGGCGATTTGCCGCTCTTCTCGTTCCGTGAGCTTGCGTGGACGTCCTCCAGAGGTTTTCGATCCATATCCAAGAGGGTCGGCGAGGTAGTTGGTAATGACAGTACGCGAACGGCCCAGTGTCTTAAGTGTGTCTTATCATTATGTCCAGGCCGGCTCTACCTTGGCCGGGTCGTTCTCCGGACTTGATTCCGATGGAAAATCTCTGGGGACTCTTGGTTCATCGGGTTTATAAAAATAACAAACAATACGACACTACAGCCGAGCTTAAAGCTGCGATAACCAAGGAGTGGGATGGAATAGAGCCACATGTAATTTCTGCGTTATATAGAAGCATGCCAAATCGGATTTCTGACATTCTTTTGAAGAAAGGTCGTGCTATCAATTATTGAATCGTTTTTGTGACAATAAATATCAAATAAAGATTTATCACTCGGTACACTTCACAATTGCCGGTCTTTACATCCTTAATCACTCGGTACACTTCACAATTGCCGGTCTTTACATCATTAATCACTCGGTACACTTCACAATTGCCGGTCTGTACATCCTTAATCACTCGGTACACTTCACAATTGCCGGTCTGTACATCCTTAATCACTCGGTACACTTCACAATTGCCGGTCTGTACATCCTTAATCACTCGGTACACTTCACAATTGCCGGTCTGTACATCCTTAATCACTCGGTACACTTCACAATTGCCGGTCTGTACATCCTTAATCACTCGGTACACTTCACAATTGCCGGTCTGTACATCCTTAATCACTCAGTACACTTCAAAATTGCCGGTCTGTACATCCTTAATCACTCGGTACACTTCAGTAGCTTCATGTTGAGACCATGTTTATGTCGTTAATAATACCTTGTGATATTTCCATAACCTGTTACTTTACTCGAATCAATCCTTCCGATAAACTCATGAAAACCCCCTGAATAACTGTAAATAAGAGCAAAACATACTCCTCCTTGATCTCAAGCAACGGAATTTATCGGATTGTTCGCAGAAACTTGTGCAAAAATCATATGGTGTGACGGGAACCGAGCCCGCGACCTTCGCTTCCCGGGCGGTGCTCTTAACCACTGAGTTACACACGCTCACAATATAATGCACATTTTAAGGCCCAATACAACATTGCGGATACCTTTGAATATGAAACTTTCTTGCAATTGTCTACTGAGTGACAAAAACCAGTATGAGTTTACTGCGCGTAGATGAGAGAAACATTATGATAATATTTTCACATCGAACCACTTGCACTTGGTAGGAAACTGTCGGATGGGTTCGATATCGACCCGTGAACGATCTTTTGTTCGTGCGGTAGTATAATTTTAATTTTTTTTTCATCAAGCTTCACTGCTTGTAAACTCTAACTGAAGTTTATTTGAGTAAAAAAGTGTAAACTCTCTGACAAAAGATAGTCCTCAGGGCGGCATCGAACCCAGGCAATTAGTAATTTGATGAGCGCGAGCGCGTAACCAATTGCTGTGAAAATGACCATTAGTTGGTTCACCATGTTTCTGCTTACTTTGATTTCAGAAGAACAACTTTGGTCTGGTGGAGGGAGAAAGTGTGGTTGTGCCAGTGATCGTCTCCTCCTCCCAAGGTCCTTCATTTCCCTCTCTCAACTACGGACAAGGCTCAGATGCGACGTCGACGAATCTCATCGACGACATCAAATCCGAGGATCAAGAGAGATATACGCCAAGTGTTGAGGTGAGAGAAGGGTCTGATACTCATTCATAAGGGGGGTGAGAGAGAGGTGAGAGAAGGGTCTGATATTCATATGGGAGGTGAGAGAGAGGTGAGAGAAGGGTCTGATACTCATTCATATGGGGGGGTGAGAGAGGTGATAGAAGGGTCTGATACTCATTCATATGGGCGGTGAGAGAGAGGTGAGAGAAGGGTCTGATACTCAATCATATGGGGGGTGAGAGAGAGGTGAGAGAAGGGTCTGATACTCATTCATATGGGGGTTGAGAGAGAGGTGAGAGAAGGGTCTGATACTCATTGATATGGGAGAAGGGGTGAGAGAGAGGTGAGAGAAGGGTCTGATACTCATTCATATTTAGATCTCACTTTCCATAACCTTCACTGAATTCACTTTTCTTGTGACAGTGTCATCTTTTTCGTCACTTAACATTATGTTTTGTTTCAAGCGGAATAAAGAATTGAAGAATTGAATATGGGGGGTGAGAGAGAGGTGAGAGAAGGGTCTGATACTCATTCATATGGGGGGTGAGAAAGAGGTGAGAGAAGGGTCTGATACTCATTCATATGGGAGAAGGGGTGAGAGAGAGGGGAGAGAAGGGTCTGATACTCATTCATAAGGGGGAGGGGGGTGAGAGAGAGGTGAGAGAAGGGTCTGATACTCTTTCATATGGGGGTGAGAGAGAGGTGAGAGAAGGGTCTGATACTCATTCATATGGGGGGTGAGAGAGAGGTGAGAGAAGGGTCTGATACTCATTCATATGGGGGGTGAGAGAGAGGTGAGAGAAGGGTCTGATACTCATTCATATGGGGGGTGAGAGAGAGGTGAGAGAAGGGTCTGATACTCATTCATATGGGGGGTGAGAGAGAGGTGAGAGAAGGGTCTGATACTCATTCATATGGGGGGTGAGAGAGAGGTGAGAGAAGGGTCTGATACTCATTCATATGGGGGGTGAGAGAGAGGTGAGAGAAGGGTCTGATACTCATTCATATGGGGGGGGGTGAGAGAGAGGTGAGAGAAGGGTCTGATACTCATTCATATGGGGGGTGAGAGAGAGAGGTGAGAGAAGGGTCTGATACTCATTCATAAGGGGGGTGAGAGAGAGGTGAGAGAAGGGTCTGATACTCATTCATATGGGAGAAGGGGTGAGAGAGAGGTGAGAGAAGGGTCTGATACTCATTCATATGGGGGGGGGGTGAGAGAGGTGATAGAAGGGTCTGATACTCATTCATATGGGGGGTGAGAGAGGTGAGAGAAGGGTCTGATACTCATTCATATGGGGGGTGAGAGAGAGGTGAGAGAAGGGTCTGATACTCATTCATATGGGAGAAGGGGTGAGAGAAGGGTCTGATACTCATTCATATTTAGATCTCACTTTCCATAACCTTCACTGAATTCACTTTTCTTGTGACAGTGTCATCTGTTTCGTCACTTAACATTATGTTTTGTTTCAAGCGGAATAAAGAATTGAAGAATTGAATATGGGGGGTGAGAGAGAGGTGAGAGAAGGGTCTGATACTCATTCATATGGGGGGTGAGAAAGAGGTGAGAGAAGGGTCTGATACTCATTCATATGGGAGAAGGGGTGAGAGAGAGGGGAGAGAAGGGTCTGATACTCATTCATAAGGGGGAGGGGGGTGAGAGAGAGGTGAGAGAAGGGTCTGATACTCATTCATATGGGGGTGAGAGAGAGGTGAGAGAAGGGTCTGATACTCATTCATATGGGGGGTGAGAGAGAGGTGAGAGAAGGGTCTGATACTCATTCATATGGGGGGTGAGAGAGAGGTGAGAGAAGGGTCTGATACTCATTCATATGGGGGGTGAGAGAGAGGTGAGAGAAGGGTCTGATACTCATTCATATGGGGGGTGAGAGAGAGGTGAGAGAAGGGTCTGATACTCATTCATATGGGGGGTGAGAGAGAGGTGAGAGAAGGGTCTGATACTCATTCATATGGGGGGGTGAGAGAGAGGTGAGAGAAGGGTCTGATACTCATTCATATGGGGGGTGAGAGAGAGGTGAGAGAAGGGTCTGATACTCATTCATATGGGAGAAGGGGTGAGAGAGAGGTGAGAGAAGGGTCTGATACTCATTCATATGGGGGGGGGGGTGAGAGAGGTGATAGAAGGGTCTGATACTCATTCATATGGGGGGTGAGAGAGGTGAGAGAAGGGTCTGATACTCATTCATATGGGGGGTGAGAGAGAGGTGAGAGAAGGGTCTGATACTCATTCATATGGGAGAAGGGGTGAGAGAAGGGTCTGATACTCATTCATATTTAGATCTCACTTTCCATAACCTTCACTGAATTCACTTTTCTTGTGACAGTGTCATCTGTTTCGTCACTTAACATTATGTTTTGTTTCAAGCGGAATAAAGAATTGAAGAATTGAAAATGGGGGGTGAGAGAGAGGTGAGAGAAGGGTCTGATACTCATTCATATGGGAGAAGGGTGAGAGAGAGGTGAGAGAAGGGTCTGATACTCATTCATATGGGGGGGTGAGAGAGAGGTGAGAGAAGGGTCTGATACTCATTCATATGGGAGAAGGGGTGAGAGAGAGGTGAGAGAAGGGTCTGATACTCATTCATAAGGGGGGGGTGGGTGAGAGAGAGGTGAGAGAAGGGTCTGATACTCATTCATATGGGGGTGAGAGAAGGGTCTGATACTCATTCATATGGGGGGTGAGAGAGAGGTGAGAGAAGGGTCTGATACTCATTCATAAGGGGGGGGGGGTGAGAGAGAGGTGAGAGAAGGCTCTGATACTCATTCATATGGGGGGTGAGAGAGAGGTGAGAGAAGGGTCTGATACTCATTCATAAGGGGGGGTGAGAGAGAGGTGAGAGAAGGGTCTGTTACTCATTCATATGGGGGTGAGAGAGAGGTGAGAGAAGGGTCTGATACTCATTCATATGGGGGGTGAGAGAAGGGTCTGATACTCATTCATATGGGGGTGAGAGAGAGAGGTGAGAGAAGGGTCTGATACTCATTCATATGGGGGGTGAGAGAGAGGTGAGAGAAGGGTCTGATACTCATTCATATGGGGGGTGAGAGAGAGGTGAGAGAAGGGTCTGATACTCATTCATATGGGGGGTGAGAGAGAGGTGAGAGAAGGGTCTGATACTCATTCATATGGGGGGTGAGAGAAGGGTCTGATACTCATTCATATGGGGGGTGAGAGAGAGGTGAGAGAAGGGTCTGATACTCATTCATATGGGGGGTGAGAGAGAGGTGAGAGAAGGGTCTGATACTCATTCATATGGGGGGTGAGAGAGAGGTGAGAGAATGGTCTGATACTCATTCATATGGGGGGTGAGAGAGAGGTGAGAGAAGGGTCTGATACTCATTCATATGGGGGGTGAGAGAGAGGTGAGAGAAGGGTCTGATACTCATTTATATGGGGGGTGAGAGAGAGGTGAGAGAAGGGTCTGATACTCATTCATATGGGGGGTGAGAGAGAGGTGAGAGAAGGGTCTGATACTCATTCATATGGGGGGTGAGAGAGAGGTGAGAGAAGGGTCTGATACTCATTCATATGGGGGTGAGAGAGAGGTGAGAGAAGGGTCTGATACTCATTCATATGGGGGGTGAGAGAGAGGTGAGAGAAGGGTCTGATACTCATTCATAAGGGGGGGTGAGAGAGAGGTGAGAGAAGGGTCTGATACTCATTCATATTGGGGTGAGAGAGAGGTGAGAGAAGGGTCTGATACTCATTCATATGGGGGTGAGAGAGAGGTGAGAGAAGGGTCTGATACTCATTCATATGGGGGGTGAGAGAGAGGTGAGAGAAGGGTCTGATACTCATTCATATGGGGGGTGAGAGAGAGGTGAGAGAAGGGTCTGATACTCATTCATATGGGGGGTGAGAGAGAGGTGAGAGAAGGGTCTGATACTCATTCATATGGGGGGTGAGAGAAGGGTCTGATACTCATTCATATGGGGGGTGAGAGAGAGGTGAGAGAAGGGTCTGATACTCATTCATATGGGGGGTGAGAGAGAGGTGAGAGAAGGGTCTGATACTCATTCATATGGGGGGGGGGGGTGAGAGAGAGGTGAGAGAAGGGTCTGATACTCATTCATATGGGGGGTGAGAGAGAGGTGAGAGAAGGGTCTGATACTCATTCATAAGGGGGGTGAGAGAGAGGTGAGAGAAGGGTCTGATACTCATTCATATGGGGGGTGAGAGAGAGAGATGAGAGAAGGGTCTGATACTCATTCATATGGGGGGTGAGAGAGAGGTGAGAGAAGGGTCTGATACTCATTCATATGGGGGGTGAGAGAGGTGAGAGAAGGGTCTGATACTCATTCATATGGGGGGTGAGAGAGAGGTGAGAGAAGGGTCTGATACTCATTCATATGGGAGAAGGGGTGAGAGAAGGGTCTGATACTCATTCATATTTAGATCTCACTTTCCATAACCTTCACTGAATTCACTTTTCTTGTGACAGTGTCATCTGTTTCGTCACTTAACATTATGTTTTGTTTCAAGCGGAATAAAGAATTGAAGAATTGAATATGGGGGGTGAGAGAGAGGTGAGAGAAGGGTCTGATACTCATTCATATGGGGGGTGAGAAAGAGGTGAGAGAAGGGTCTGATACTCATTCATATGGGAGAAGGGGTGAGAGAGAGGGGAGAGAAGGGTCTGATACTCATTCATAAGGGGGAGGGGGGTGAGAGAGAGGTGAGAGAAGGGTCTGATACTCATTCATATGGGGGTGAGAGAGAGGTGAGAGAAGGGTCTGATACTCATTCATATGGGGGGTGAGAGAGAGGTGAGAGAAGGGTCTGATACTCATTCATATGGGGGGTGAGAGAGAGGTGAGAGAAGGGTCTGATACTCATTCATATGGGGGGTGAGAGAGAGGTGAGAGAAGGGTCTGATACTCATTCATATGGGGGGTGAGAGAGAGGTGAGAGAAGGGTCTGATACTCATTCATATGGGGGGTGAGAGAGAGGTGAGAGAAGGGTCTGATACTCATTCATATGGGGGGTGAGAGAGAGGTGAGAGAAGGGTCTGATACTCATTCATATGGGGGGGTGAGAGAGAGGTGAGAGAAGGGTCTGATACTCATTCATATGGGGGGTGAGAGAGAGAGGTGAGAGAAGGGTCTGATACTCATTCATAAGGGGGGTGAGAGAGAGGTGAGAGAAGGGTCTGATACTCATTCATATGGGAGAAGGGGTGAGAGAGAGGTGAGAGAAGGGTCTGATACTCATTCATATGGGGGGGGGTGAGAGAGGTGATAGAAGGGTCTGATACTCATTCATATGGGGGGTGAGAGAGGTGAGAGAAGGGTCTGATACTCATTCATATGGGGGGTGAGAGAGAGGTGAGAGAAGGGTCTGATACTCATTCATATGGGAGAAGGGGTGAGAGAAGGGTCTGATACTCATTCATATTTAGATCTCACTTTCCATAACCTTCACTGAATTCACTTTTCTTGTGACAGTGTCATCTGTTTCGTCACTTAACATTATGTTTTGTTTCAAGCGGAATAAAGAATTGAAGAATTGAAAATGGGGGGTGAGAGAGAGGTGAGAGAAGGGTCTGATACTCATTCATATGGGAGAAGGGTGAGAGAGAGGTGAGAGAAGGGTCTGATACTCATTCATATGGGGGGGTGAGAGAGAGGTGAGAGAAGCGTCTGATACTCATTCATATGGGAGAAGGGGTGAGAGAGAGGTGAGAGAAGGGTCTGATACTCATTCATAAGGGGGGGGTGGGTGAGAGAGAGGTGAGAGAAGGGTCTGATACTCATTCATATGGGGGTGAGAGAGAGGTGAGAGAAGGGTCTGATACTCATTCATATGGGGGGTGAGAGAGAGGTGAGAGAAGGGTCTGATACTCATTCATAAGGGGGGGGGTGAGAGAGAGGTGAGAGAAGGCTCTGATACTCATTCATATGGGGGGTGAGAGAGAGGTGAGAGAAGGGTCTGATACTCATTCATAAGGGGGGGTGAGAGAGAGGTGAGAGAAGGGTCTGTTACTCATTCATATGGGGGTGAGAGAGAGGTGAGAGAAGGGTCTGATACTCATTCATATGGGGGGTGAGAGAAGGGTCTGATACTCATTCATATGGGGGTGAGAGAGAGAGGTGAGAGAAGGGTCTGATACTCATTCATATGGGGGGTGAGAGAGAGGTGAGAGAAGGGTCTGATACTCATTCATATGGGGGGTGAGAGAGAGGTGAGAGAAGGGTCTGATACTCATTCATATGGGGGGTGAGAGAGAGGTGAGAGAAGGGTCTGATACTCATTCATATGGGGGGTGAGAGAGAGGTGAGAGAAGGGTCTGATACTCATTCATATGGGGGGTGAGAGAGAGGTGAGAGAATGGTCTGATACTCATTCATATGGGGGGTGAGAGAGAGGTGAGAGAAGGGTCTGATACTCATTCATATGGGGGGTGAGAGAGAGGTGAGAGAAGGGTCTGATACTCATTCATATGGGGGGTGAGAGAGAGAGATGAGAGAAGGGTCTGATACTCATTCATATGGGGGGTGAGAGAGAGGTGAGAGAAGGGTCTGATACTCATTCATATGGGGGGTGAGAGTCCTAGGGAGTAAAAACCGTTGATTCCTAGAAAACGACTGATTTTTGGCGTAAGTTTGCTTGTCACAAAGCTCCGGAATTTGAGAATTTCAAGACATTGCATTAGTCAAGTATGCGACACATAGCCTTCGATTCATTTCATTTCATGTATCCCATGCAACTTTGAATTGCTTGGGAGGACGGTTGAGGTTGAGGGGAGGAACTTCGCAGTACCATTATTGTTTTTAGCATAAAAGTCCGGGGTACTTCCCTCTAATAAATAAAATTTTCTCCAGTTCGTCACCTCTAATAAATAAAATTTTTTCTCCAGTTCTTCACCTCTAATAAATAAATTTTTCTCCAGTTCGTCAACCTTTTATTTTTGCCTGAGGGGTTGGGACATGATACGGGGGAAGGGAGTAGAAAGTTATCTGCTCGTTTCAATCGAAACGAATCCTGCTATAGACTGGGTCAAGGCTCTCCAAAACACGTTAAAAGTGGTGATAAAGGCTCGACTCTAGCGAAACAGAAAAGATGAATGAGCTTGAACTTACTGACAGGCGATTCTCGATCGACCGATGACCATCAAACCCGAAGAGTATCTCGCTCAGTTCGACCTCACGCGAGCAGATTTCGCGATCGAAGAGCTGTCCTTGTTACTCGCGCCGCCTAACCTCGCCACCCTCATGCGAGCTTGCGAGAAGCGATTGGTAAGAACCAGGGTGCTTTTCTGACCCCCCACTGCGGGTCGATTCTATACGCGAGTCTATGCGCTGTCCAAGAAAGGCCAGTGATACGAATGCTATGTTCTCATGCGTTCTCAATTTTTACACACGATCTCGATCTCTTATTATAAGTCTGATGTTACCTCGCAATCATTCTTTCTGAATTCATTCATTCTTTCTGAATATGTTATGGCAGATGGCGAGAAACAACATGGTAAGAGTGAAGAGTTTCAGGTGCCAAGTACGTGTTTACTTACCGTCTTTCATTCATTCTTTCTCATCATAGTTGTGGCTCTTGAGAAGAATTTTCGAAGGTATTTCATGATACTTTTTTTGCAGCAACTTAAAAACGAGGTTGAGAATGCACAGAAAAGATGCGAGTCTTCAGCTGCTAAGGTGGATGAATTTTCTTATTTTTTCTATTTAAATTTTTTTGTCCTACTTTTTTGTGCAATATTTCAGGCGTTTAAGACTCGAGAACATCTGTTTTGAGAATTGAATCGCACCATACCGCTTTCAATTATCCTGAACATCAATAAGCTTCTGGGTCGACTTCAAATTGAGTATAATTGTTGGAAGAGACGAGAGATGAAAAATGTTAAAACAATAGGGAAAAGAAAATTTTTCTCAGCGACTCAGAGGCATGAGGAATGTGTGATTCAGCTGAAAAAAAAAACATGAAAAAGTATTCCTTTAATTTATTTGGGAAGAAAACTGGAATTACATAACCTTAATTAATGTGAGTTTGAGCTCTGAAGTTCTTATTCCTATTATATTTGCAGATTCGTCTTTTAGAGACAGAGAATGCGGAATTACGGATTGAGCTGGAAAAAATGCGGAACTTGCAAGATATTCAGCTACGACTATCTCGCCTGGAAAGAAGAGTTTTTCCAGAATGAGAAGCTCTGATAGATGATACAGACCTCTCACCCTTGCCATATTATGAAATATTGAAGGGAGAATATATTCAAGCACTATCACTATCGATCACTGCGATGACGCTAATTGATTTATATAGAACAATGCTCGGATTAAGGGCAGAAATACTGGTGTGCTATTTCTTCGCATTGTCAAAAGCGACCGCTCACTAGCGAGCCAACTGGTAAGAATAAATAATGAGTCACATCGAAAGATTATCATGCACCCTTCGCCCTACCCAGGCTTCAATTACCTATCAATTACATGTCTACTGTATGCTGACGGTCGTCTGTTTCGAAATTCAGCGAAAGTCCTTATTCGTTTAGAAAAAGAAAGCGAAAAACTTGATAAATGTACAGTACCTAAATGTACAGTAAACTTGAAAAATAGCACAATTTGGGGCATTTGTAAAAAAAACATTCATGATTCCTCTGAGTTTCTGTGTTGCTTTTCACATGCGCTATAAAACCTTTGTACCTCTCTTTTTCTATTGGACTGGTGACTTTGGCCTGTTGTATAAAAAAGTTGACATTGACCATTTCACAACTAGATTTTTCTAGCTTTGAATGGATTTTTTTTATTCAGGTGCTATTGAATTAATTTCATAAATCATCGACGTTAAGTTATTTGGAGGTTCCTGTTCTCTAACATCCACGTAGGATTTTAAGTGTATTGATAATCAAGAAACCGTGAAATTTATTGATCGATTATAACGAATGTCACTTTGAATCGATCATAACGAAAGTCACCTCTTTTTTCACTTTGAAAAGTGTCACGCCTTGGTGTTTTATAACGAAATTTAAGAATAAAGAGTTTTTGAATGGGAATACATTGTTTTATCCTCTAGTCGTTACTTTAGTCTAATGATATTATGCAATTTTGAATAGCTGATGAAGGTCATTAATAAACCACGCCCTTTACGCCCGTTTATTACTAATCCAGGCTATTACTAAAGCACGCCACGCACGTCAAACACGCCAGTTCATTTAATGCTCGCCACTGCGCGGGGAAATTCTCAACTTCGCCCCATGCGCTCTATTTAGTTTATTTCCATGTTTTTTTTGTGCTTAGGCTTCTGCAAAAGTTTACGCTAACGAGGCCGTACGGCTTAGGCTAACGAGAACGTATCAAAAAATGACATAATAGTGCGTCAAACACTCTCTCTCTTTCCCGCGCAGTGGCTTGCATTAGTAATGGACATGAATTATTGGTCCACCATTTAAATAGAAGTGTCACCAAATAAAATAGTAACGTCCACCAAATAAAATAGCAACGTCCACCAAATAAAATAGTAACGTCCACCAAATAAAATAGTAACGTCCACCAAATAAAATAGTAACGTCCACCAAATAAAACACTAACGTCCACCAAATGTTTTTTGTTGTGAAATTCACCACGGCATTTTTTTCTCACCTGACACCAACCTGTATGGTTTTTTCCACCAAATTAAAAGTCCACCATTTTTTTTCGTTAAATTCACCACGGCATTTTTTCTCACCTGACACCAAAGGTTTTTTTCTCACCCTACACCACACCAAACTTTTTCTGCTCTCTCAGTGAGTTGTTTTTGATGGTTTTTTTGTAGTGGAAATAATTTTCGCGGGAGTAAAGTTTTTTATGAGTGTTTTTTGTTGTTGAATGTTTTCTTTAGGTCATTCTGTTGAATGTTTTGTTTCAGATTTAATTTAAAAATAGGTACTTCTGCAGTTTAAGTGGCAGCGCTCGTGGGCTTTAAACGTTTTGGTTTCGGAAAATTTCTTCATAGGATATCATTTTGAGCATCAGGGACTTTGGTTCTTGAAAAAAATTTGTAAAAAATTTTTTTTTTCAGAAAAAACAACAAAATTTCCAGGAAAAAACTTCTTTTTTTTCTTTAGTGTGGTTTATATCTGTATAAAAATTTATAAATTTATCTATAATAGCTAGAAAAGATTTTAAAAATGAAAAATTAACCTGATTTTGCAACTGCAAAAAATTATTTTTACATTAAAACGCTGGTACTTTTTTACTTCGTCTGGTAGGCGCGTCGCGGCCCCCTTCGCGTCGCGGCCTCTCAATTTTTTTTTCTCTTTCTTTCTTCTTTTCTCTCTTTTCTTTTCCTTTTTTTAAAAAAAAGTATCTATAAATTTTGGGGAAAGGAAAGGGGGGAGGGGGAGGAAGGTTTACCTAAGCAGGGAAGGGAGGGGGGCCCTAAAGGGGGAAGGGGGAGGAAGAGGGCCCTACCTAAGCAAGGGGGGTAAGGGCCCTAGGGAGGGGGGGGAGGGGGAAGGAGGGGCCCTAAGGAGAACGGGGGAAGGGAGTTTTCATGAATAAAATCTCTTTCTGAGAAAAAAAATAAATAGAAGCCGCGACGCGAAGGGGGCCGCGACGCACCTACCAGACGAATTAACAAATGGCCAAAACGCTTAGGCTTAGGAAAAAGTTGGCTCTAATCTACTTTAACCGTCCAAAGATTTTTTCTCAGAAAGAGATTTTATTCATGAAAACTTCCTTCCCCTTCTCTCCTTAGGGCCCCCTTCTTCCCTTTAGGGCTTTGGGGGTGACTGAAACTGCAGTTGAGTCCAAAAATTTTTTTGTGAAAAAATGAAAAATTTTTTTGCAAGAACCGGAGTTTTTGCAAGAACCAGAGTCCTTGATGCTCAAAATGAACATCTATGAAGAAAAAAAATTGAAACCAAAGCGTTTAAAGCCCACAAGCGCTGCCACTTAAACTGCAGAAGTGCCTATTTTAAAATTATATCTGAAACAAAACATTCAACAGAATGACGTAAAGAAAACATTCAACAAGAAAAAACACTCATAAAAACTTTACTCCCGCGAAAATTACATCCACTACAAAAAAAAACCATCAAAAACAACTCACTGAGAGAGCAGAAAAAGTTTGGTATGGTGTAGGGTGAGAAAAAAACCTTTGGTGTCAGGTGAAAAAAAATGCCGTGGTGAATTTCACGAAAAAAATTGGTGGACTTTTAATTTGGTGGAAAAAACCATACAGGTTGGTGTCAGGTGAGAAAAAAATGCCGTGGTGAATTTCACAACAAAAAAATTTGGTGGACGTTAGTGTTTTATTTGGTGGACGTTACTATTTTATTTGGTGGACGTTACTATTTTATTTGGTGGACGTTACTATTTTATTTGGTGGACGTTACTATTTTATTTGGTGGACGTTGCTATTTTATTTGGTGGACGTTACTATTTTATTTGGTGACACTTGTATTTAAATGGTGGACCATTAATTTTTCCCCATTAGTAATGATCTGGCATCGTTGGTGTGTTTTAGTAATGACCCTAATCCACGCCACTGCGCGGGAAAGGGAGAAAGAGTGTTTGCCGCACTACTATGTATATTTTTGATACGGTCTCGTTAGCCTGAGCCGTACGGCCTCGTTAGCGTAAACTTTTGCCTAAGCAGAAAAAAACATGCAAAACTTGAAAAGAAAACTAAATGAAGCGCATGGGGCGAAGTTGAGAATTTTCCCGCACAGTGGCGTGCATTAGTAACGAACTGGCTTAAATGGCGTGGATTAGTAATAGCCCTCTTATCGGCTTTCACTAAAGCACGCCACGCTTCCCACGAACGCAATTATGCCAAACACGCCAGTTCATTACTATTGCACGCCACTGCGCGGTGAAATACTTAACTTTGCCCCATGCGTTTTATTTTTAGTTTTTTCAAGTTTTCCATGTTTTTTTCTGCTTAGGCTTAGGCAAAAGTTTACGCTAACGAGGCCGTATGGCTTAGGCTAACGAGACCGTATCAAAAAATAACATAATAGTACGTCAAACACTCGTTCTCTCTTTCCTGCGCAGTAGCGTGAATTAGTAATGAACTGGCGTGTTAGGCGTGAATATAGCGTGTGTAACCCTCTTATCAAGGAAACCGCTTCGTCGGAAAATGAATAAATGAACTACTGAGCGTTTTAGTGTTGTTTGAAAATGTACCTGCGATAAAGTAGTCTATGCTCATGGTTTATTCACTGCAGTAAGGGTTTAACATCCCTAAGGCGGATGTATTCAAACAAAGGTTATATAAGAAGAATGGAGTTTACAACAGGAGGAGTCCATATAGGTCAAATTTAAAAAAAAATTGTTTCGGAAGACCGCTTTGTTAGGGTATAACGACACTTCGTATTTTCGACACTTTGTACCCACGTTAATACGACACTTTGCACCCCGAAACTTCGAAAAATACGACATTTTGCACCCCAAACTTCGTACACACGTTAATACGACACTTTGCACCCCGAAACTTCGTACCCACGTTAATACGACACTTTGCACCCCGAAACTTCGTACACATGTTGATACGACACTTTGCACCCCGAAACATCGTACTCACGTTAATACGACACTTTGCACCCCGAAACTTCGAAAAATACGACATTTTGCACCACAAACTTCGTACACACGTTAATACGAAACTTTGCAGCCCGAAACTTCGTACACACGTTAATACGACACTTTGCACCCCGAAACTTCGTACACATTTTAATATATATATATATATATATTTTATCTACATCTTTCGATGCATTAACGCACAAATTTAATTACAATTGAAAATGAGGAATGAATAGATCAGTTAAACAATTGTCAAATAAGTGAATAAATTCGATAACAAAAACGATACAGAAATTTGACTTTAATATAGCGAATTGAATTGAACGGGGGGAAAAAACAACAAAAAACAAACAAACAAAACTATATAGAACGATTTAAACGACAAAAAAAGAAGTTTAGTTCTGAATTCATGAGGAGAGAAGAGTAGAAAGAACACCACTTTTTAATTGGGACTTAAAATATTTCAGGTTCATACTATTAATCAAGTTTCGAGGTAGCTTGCTAAAAAGGCGGGATATTCGCATTCCATAAGAGTTATTTCTAGCTGTATTCTTGCTACCCTGAACTAATAAGCCATTTATATTAGTTCGCGTTGGAATAGTCTCTTTGAAAAATCGCTTTTTATCTATTATCGACAGTCCATGGAAGATCTTGAAACCCATAACTAAGTCAGAAAATACCCTCCTCTTGGACAGAGGAATGAATCCAAGGCGGGCAAGTCGATTGGGGTAAGAAGGAAGAAACTTCGTATTAACTTCATTTGCGAAACATCGATGGTAAACTATGCGAGTGAATTTCCTCAAAACTTTCTCTATATTATCACAATCTCTTGCATAGTATGGATTCCATATATTCGAAGCATAGTCCAAGTGCGGCATTACGTAAGTTTTAAAGCACTTGACAAGTATGCCAGGATCATTAACAGTTACCGCACGGAGCATAGCATACATAGCTTTGGATGCCTTTTTAACTCGATCTGCTACAGCCTCTTTCCTACGCAAAGAAGAAACTATTTGTATGCCCAGGTCACGTATCTGAGACACACATGAAATTGAAACATTATTTATACTGTATGAGGAAAATAGAGATCGACCTCCAATGTGAGTATGGAGAGACTTGGATGGAGAAAGAGATAGTTGGTTAACTAAACAACAATCGAATACGGAATCTAATGCTGATTGCAGCTCTCGAGTTCGTTCGCCGTATGAGTTCTTATCATAAGAAACATAAATCTTGAGATCGTCTGCGTATGTTTGATAACGATTATTAGGAAAGTTCTCTAGTACCTCATTTATATCGGATATATACAGAGTAAAAAGAAGTGGCCCCAGGACAGACCCTTGGGGCACACCCGATGTGGCATTCATTGGATCAGAAGTGACATCACCCATACGCACAGAGAAAGATCTATTAGTTAAAAAAGACTCAAGCCAAGAAAGGAGTGGGTCAGTAATTCCATAATGTGGGCATTTCGACAAAAGCTTACTTATACTAAAGGTGTCAAATGCACGAGAGAAGTCAAGGTAGATGACATCCGTTGAAAGACCTTTGGCTAACGAAGAGGTCCAATCGTCTTCACATACTAATAAATTGGTTACTACGGACGCTCCACGCCTAAACCCATGTTGATTGATAGGTATAATAGAGTGCTCGGATAGATGATTGATTATGAAAGCTCTAACAAGTCGCTCCATCGTTTTAGAACAGGGAGAAAGGATGGAAATCGGACGATAGGAGGACACCAAGTGAGGTTCCTTGCCTGGTTTCAGAATAGGGGTCACCAGAGAATGTTTCCAGTAAGACGGTATTTGACCACAGATAATACAATAGTTGAAAATATGGGAAAGAGGAAGTGCAAGAGACTTAGCGCATTTCTTGAGGACAATCTGAGGGATACCATCTGAACCTTTGCTACCCGTTGGTTTAAGCTTCGAGAGGCTTTTAAGAACAGAAGAGGGGAGAAAAATAGGAAAGGGGCTCATAGTAGGGGCCGCTTCAGTTTGCAATACGATACGTTGGTAATCATTGAATGATCTCCGTTCTCTATGAGTGGTGACCCTTCCCGAGCTCTGCCAATTGATGGCAAATCTCCTCCTAATCTTTGCAACCTCCCCATTCCCACAGTCTCTCTTCCGTTCATCGATAGTCTTGTCCGAGAAACGCTGACAAAAGTTATGCAGCCGCTTCAACAGATGATACTTGCTCAGTCCCAACAGATTTCTGACATGAACAAAGTAATTCTGGACCAGTCACAGCAACTTCTACGGATTAGTGAAGAAATGCATTCCATAAAGTCATCTGTCTCTCCGGCCACACTTAGACCCCACTTGTATTCAGCTATCGTCGAATCCACTTATCGAGACAAGGATATGCTCATAGGAAAAGGTAAACGAGCTGTTATTATCGGACTTCCAGAAGGCAAGTCAGAGGATGATACGTGTTGCAAAGACAAAGATCTTATCTCACGTCTTATCATCAGACTCAATTCAGCGGAGCTTATTGACGACCTAGAGAAGGGTAATATCAATCATCATCGTCACCCAATTGATCGCCCACGTCTCTCTGCTCCTCATGGCCGTCCCATGAAAATTGAGTTCTCTTCGCTTGGAAAGCGTAACCTTTTTCTGGAACTTTGCAGAAAGGCGAAACACCCTTTTCCTAAAGGATGTTACTCCCGAGCTGACCTCTCGCCGGCAGAGCTTCAAGCCGAGAGAGACTGCATCCGAATATCCACTAACCCATCTTTTCCCTCTGCCAAAGTGGTCGACGCTCACCTAATCCCTGCCTTTCCTCGTTTTGCCCAGTCTTACAAACGAGTACCCTATCGACCAATTCCCCCTCCTCCCGCCTCTTCGTCACTATCCCCCTTAGCCAGTTCAACTCAACACTCCCAAATGCCATCGTCTTCGCTGGTGAACTCTGGGGCCCGGTCGACATCTACATTCGAGGCTTCCTCAACTGACTTTCCTTCTCTGGCGGAAAGCTCCGTGAAGCCGCAACAAGTCAGAAGCAGACGCAATACCAGAAACGCCGAAGAATCTACCTCATGCCCCAGAAAGTCAGACGAATTTGTTTCCAGAAGAAGAAATGTTAGGAAAACCTCTCGTTATTCACCATAGGATAAGTCGGATAAAAGAGCTAGAGAAGAAGTAATCAAATGCTTGTATTTCAACTGTAGATCAGTGATGAATAAGCTATATGATCTTCATTTTCTTCTTCGTTGCTGTAAATATCACATTCTCTTACTATCTGAGACATGGATGCACAGTGAGCTTCCCGACTCCATTCTAACCGATAGTTTACCCTTCACGGTATTCAGAGGTGACAGATTGGCACAAAGAGGAGGAGGCGTAGCCATTCTAGTAGATAATGCCATCTCCTCATCTTTAGTTGTTCAATATAGCAAGGCTCAGTGCGAGGGGTTAGTAATAGACATTTATCCTAACACATCTTTCTCGTTTGCTTTCTCGGCCATTAGACTGATTAATGTATATCGATCTCCTAGCTGTGGAGTAGAAAATACAAAGGATCTCTGCTCGTTTATCACCTCTCATGTTACTGAAGTATTTCCCATCATTCTGTGCGGAGACATGAACCTCCCCAAGATAGACTGGGCAAATCTCACCGCTCCCAATACATGTAGTATGTCTCTTGCATTCTTAAACATGACATGCGACAACAATCTTAAACAACTCGTACTTTCTCCCACTAGACTTCAAAATACACTCGATTGCCTGCTCTGTAATTCAAATATCATAAAAGACTGTATTGTCAGGCCTCCCTTCTCCACCAGCGATCATGCCTCAATATACTTTGAAATCAGAGATAGAGCCAAGCGTATTATCACAAGCACCAGCTCATCGTTAGACTGGAAAAAGGCAGATTGGGAAATAATCAACTCAGACCTCTTTAGCATCGACTGGACGTACATGCTCTCAAACCTAACTATTGACGAAAGTGTCGATAAATTAACCAACATCATCCAATTCATAATGGATAATAGGATTCCTAAAAATAAGAATGTCAAAACACATTTGAAATATCCCCCCAAGATAAGAAGATTATACAGCTTCCTACAGAGAAGTAACAAACGCAACCCTCTCTCCAATACGTCATTACGCACATCCAAGAAACTTCACAAAGAACTAGTCAAATTCGAGGTTCTTAGGGAAGACAAGCTTAAGTTCCCGAGAAACTATAAGGTATTCTTCAGAACTATATCCAACCGCATTAAAAGCAACACATCTATTCCTGCTCTCATAGTGAACAATAAACCAACTACTATCCCCTTCGAACAAGCAACTCACTTCGCCGAGTATTTTGATAAGTTACAACCCTTACCAATCAGTGGACCCCTTCAAATCTCTCGCCCGAATTTTCACCTCGACCACATTAATGATATCTCCCCTTTTGAGGTGAACTCCATCCTGAAACGAATAGCTCCGAAACTGAACTCTTCCCCTGACTTTATTCCAAGTAGACTACTCAAAAATTGTCTGGACTCACTGGCCATACCTCTCTCCATCATTTTCACCAACTCACTAACCTTAGGGTACTACCCTCTGGCCTGGAAAAAAGGAATAATCAAACCAGTTCATAAAAAAGGGCCCCGCTCTCAGATCGAAAATTATCGTCCTATCACTATGGTGTGCTCTATGTCAAAGGTATTCGAGAAACTGATCTTCAATATAACTTATCAATATCTGGAAACCAATGGCATACTACATCCCAAACAACATGGTTTCCGTCGGAGACGGTCCACGGTAACATCCCTGGTAGAGGCTCATTCCATTTACCTCACGCTTCAGAATAAAAAAATAGACTTTGACATCTGTCTAGTCGACTTTTCACGGGCTTTCGACGCTGTAAACATAAGATTTCTTGTTCACAAACTTGAAAAAGTGGGAATAACGGGCAACCTCCTCTATCTTATCCGTTCTTTTCTCACGAGCAGGTCCTCGAAAGTCTCAATCAGAGATACATTATCAGGCCCTAAAGTATACAACAGTGGTGTTCCCCAGGGGAGTTGCCTTGGACCCCTCCTCTTTTCAATCTTTATAAATGATATCATGGAGCACATAGAGCCAGATGTCCATGGTTTTCTATATGCCGATGACCTCAAAATTTTTTCCAAAAACAGAGACTCTCTTCAGAAAAGTCTGGATTCCATTTCCGATTACTCACTGACCTGGGGACTTGTGATATCAACTCAAAAATGCTTTATCATGCACTGTGGTCCTAGGAATCCAAAAGTAACATATAACCTAGAAGACAATATCATACCAACTACTTCATTAGTGAAAGATCTTGGCATTACATTTCAGGAAGATATCACATTCTCTAAACATATTGAACTAACCTCCCTAAAGTCCCGAAAATGTATAAACATGATCTTCAGAGCCTTTAAAACCAAATCAATTAAAGTTCTGCTCAGAATATACACCACATACATAAGACCCCTTATTGAATATGGGAGTGAGGTATGGTCCCCAGTAACTATCGGTCTCGTTAACTGCATAGAAAAAGTGCAAAGATCATATACACGAAGGTTACTACAAAGGGCCGGATTACCCAAAATGAGTTATGTTGCTAGACTGAATTTTCTTTCCATCTCCTCGCTTGAATATAGAAGAAATGTGGCCGATCTTGTGTTCATCCATAAATGTCTGCACGGAAATATTCAAGTAGATTACTCAAATATGTTTAAACTTTGCCCATCGCCTTATTCGCTGAGAGAATCGAATAACTACAGAATATGCTTGCCGTGTAAATATCAAAGCAGAACAAGCACTTGTGCCTCAAGAATGATTAATGTCTGGAATAAGTTACCTTGTTCTTTGGTTTCTACAAGCTCTTCTAGCATTTTTAGAAATGAACTTATCAAGCTTGATTGTGAGACCATTGTCACCAACTCTAGAATACATTTTTAATCCAAGTGCTTTGATTCTTCAAATGTTTTGTTTTTGTTTCTCTTCTTTTTTTCCATTATATTTGTGTTCTCGGTTAGCTCTCGAATGATAAAGAGTGAGTTGAATTTTTGGAATTTCAAGTTATTATTGCGGATGAATAGTTCTTAATTGCTGATGAATAGTTCATAACTGAAGATACAAGCTTTGCTTTCTTTGCTTTTTTTGTGTGCTTTCCTATTTTCCTAAAATGAAATGTTCCTCATTGTTCTTGTCATATTTAGATCTCACTTTCCATAACCTTCACTGAATTCACTTTTTTTTGTGACAGTGTCATCTGTTTCGTCACTTAACATTATGTTTTGTTTCAAGCGGAATAAAGAATTGAATTGAATTGAATTGAATTGAATTGTAATCATCCTTAGTATAATGAGAAGCGAATTCGGTAGAGAGCAGAGAACATTTAAGTTTATTTTTCAATACTATGTCCCCTGTAGTATTCAAAAGATATCGAGGAGGTACTGGTTTAGGGCGAGTGAGGGATGAGATATGTCGGAACAAGTCCCGAGAGCGAGACAATTTCTTCTTCTCACAATGCCTAGTCCATTTCATTATCTGCTTCACTAAATCTTTACTAGCTTTCTCGTAAAGAGAACGGGTATTAGAATCATCGATATTGTGAAACAGAGAGTTACGATATTTAATTATTTTCTGAATATGGCGAGGATAAGTGGCCGTGAGGGTTCTAGGTCTACGTATAGGAACGAATTCAGAAATAGCGTATTCAATAACGGCGAGGAAACGGCCGTACAGATCGTCAATCGAGAGGAAGTTATCAAATTCGGCTTCCCAGTTAACTGCATTGAAGTATTTGTTAAGTTCATCGTAGTCAGTTCTTGAGTAGTCGAGAACTGGTTCGGCTAAAAGCGAGTCGGTCACAATTGTAAGGCAGCAAGCGATCCCTAAATGATCAGAGGAGGGGAAGGAGGGAACAATTCTACAATTAGACAATAGCGAGGGCAGAGAAGTTAGTAGCCAATCAATGCAACGATTAAGACGTGTTGGTTCACGGCAGAATTGTGTCAAATCAAAGAGAGTAATCATTTCTACTAACAATCGATCGGATGAAGAACAAGGAGGAGAGAGAGTGTCACAATTGAAATCACCAGTCACAACTACAGGATATGAAGTGGAAGAAAGAATATCGGATAAAGAATCACAAAAAAGTCTGGTCTCTTCATTGCTGTAGGACGGGTGACGATAGCAAACAACCAAACGTATGTAACCACTGGTAGAAAGTAAGTCTATATAAACAATTTCCGAAGGAGAGCATAAAGAACTAGGCTTCAAGAACGTTAAGTGATCTCTCAATACAAGGGCAACTCCTCCACCACGAGAATTACGATCAGCTCGGATTATTACGTAAGGAAGAGGACCAATTATCTCTGAATCAGCTATACGCGAACTCAGCCAAGTCTCAGTGATTGCAACGATATCAGGTTGTTCTTTTTCTAGATAAAGACGAAATGGAACTAATTTATTATAGAGAGAACGCATGTTAAAATATGAAAAGCTTAGCTGAATGTCGAGCGGTGACGGTGAAGAAACGGGCGGACCATCATATAGCTAGCGTCTCGAGGTGATGTTTCTGCTGCTGACCTCTGATAATCTTTGCTGCTGAGAGGAGTTCCGAGGATTCGATGGCGAAGGCGAAGAATTCGTTGCGGATGTATGCTCGTTTTGGAGGGACTGGGAATGGAAGGGCTGGGCGTGACGGATTGTAACAAGTGTGGTACCCACAACTCTCCATTTTCTCTCTTCTTGATTCAGATTTCGAGCCAACAACTTGACCTCCTTCTCAAGTTGCAAGCCTTCTCTGGTTAGATCTTCGCGTATGTACGCGTGAGGGAAGGAAGCAAGGCAGCTTGGACGTCGTCTTCGGATGAGCTTTAGAGTCTCAAAACGGAGATCTTCTGAGCCTAGGAAAATCTTCAAGATTCGGCGTCGATTCTCGATTCTCCCTAGGCGCATGAATTGAGCGGTAGAGCTTTCGGGAAATCCGAGCTCTTGTGAGAGTGAACGCAAGAACTGCCGATCCACTGCCTTCGTGGCTGCCTCTGTTTCTTCTTCCGGAAGGCCGACGACGACCAAATTCTCCGCTTTTTCCTTCAGTATGACGCGGTCATCTGTTAGAGCTTTCCTAGCCGCTTCATACGCAAGCATTTGGGGAGGTAGATTTTGAGAAAGAAGGGATTGACGGTTATTAGGATGGGCAGTTGCGATCGATTGAGTGGAAGACATTAACTGAGCTAAAGTCTTCTCAATTCTCTCGAGACTTCCCTCCAACTTGGTCATTCTTTCCATTAAATTAGTCACATCTGCACTCTTCTGCTGAGACTCACCTTGGAGGACCGGAATGCTCATCCTTTCGAATTTTTCCACGGCGGCCTCCAGTTTTTCCATCTTTTCAACCAGACTTCTCATTTCTTCATTTTTCTTCAGGCAATCGAAACATCCGGCTGTTTTCTTGACTGTGCGCTTTGGAGTGGGCATAATAGCGGGATATCGATTGACTCAGAGAGCTTTTAATGGGTCACCTTCCTCTATGGGAACTAAGCGAGGGAATGGAACTAAGCGAGGGAATTTAATACGACACTTTGCACCCCGAAACTTCGTACACACCTTAATACGACACTTTGCACCCCGAAACTTCTTACACACGTTGATACGACACTTTGCATCCCGACACTTCGGGCACTTTTTTTTACTTAGTGTGGTAGGGCGCTCGTGGGCTTTAAATGCTTCGGTTTCAATTTTTTTCTTCATAGATGTTCATTTTGAGCATCAGGAACTCTGGTTCTTGCAAAAAATTTTCATTATTTTTTCAAAAAATTTTTTTTGGCTCAACTGCAGTTTCAGTCACCCCCAAAGTCAAAAATTTTTTTCTCAGGAAGAGATTTTATTCATGAAAACTCCGTTCCCCTCTTTCTCCTTAGGGCCCCCTTCCTCCCTTTAGGGCCCCCCTTCCCCCTCCTCTCCCCCCCCTAGGGCCCCTACCCCCCTTGCTTAGGTAGGGCCCACTTGCTCCCCCTTCCCCTTTTAGGCCCCCCTCCCTTTCCTGCTTAGGTAAACCCCCCTCCCCCTTTCCTTTTCCCAAAATTTCCTTTGAGGCACGAAGTAAAAATGTGAAAAAAAATTTGAGGGTGACTGAAACTGCAGTTGAGCCAAAAAAATTAAAAAAACATTTTTTTTGTAAAAATAACAAAAAAAGAGTTTTTTTTGCAAGATTTAGAGTCCCTGATGCTCAAAATGAACATCTATGAAAAAAAAATGTAACCGCGTTTAAAGCCCACGAGCGCCCTACCACACGAAGTAAAAAAGTGCCCGAAGTTTCGGGGTGCAAAGTGTCGTATTAACGTGTGTACGAAGTTTCGGGGTGCAAAGTGTCGTATTAACGTGTGTACGAAGTTTCGGGGTGCAAAGGGGGTCTCCCGAAAAAATTACCTTGATCAGAAAATTAGAGAATGTTCAACATGTGTTCACAAAATTACTACAGTTACGTTGTGTTGCACTCACGGAATGGTGCAATTATGAAAGTAGATTGATAAGATTTAACCTGACATCTCTCTATGCAAGAAGATTAGAAGCTGATATTATTTTGGCTTTCAAAATTCTCAAAGGTTACACTGACGTTCCAGTTTGTAAATTTTACACTTTCAAACAGTGTAACGGTCGCACCTCCTATGCTTTCCATATAGGGCACACAAACAGAAACTCACTTTTTCACTCTTTCGCTCACCGGACATCTCGATTTTTCATGAAATTACCGGTCAGTCTTCTCAGGAATCGAACCATTCTAAGTTTTCGGATAAATTTGTCATTGCTGGATGTTCCAGAGGTCTTAAACATCGATTTAAGTTTATAATAGTCCTTCATTCTCGTTCTCGTTGTTTGTTTTTTTCTGTTTTTTTTATTATCTTTAGTTTTGTCAGCAGAGTCTTCCTCGTGTTGTTACATTGCAAAATGTATTTCAATAAATAATAAAGTGTCGTATTAACGTGGGCACAAAGTTCTGGTGTGCAAAGTGTCGTATTAACGTGTGTACGAAGTTTCGGGGTTCAAAGTGTCGTATTAACGTGTGTACGAAGTTTCGGGGTTCAAAGTGTCGTATTAACGTGTGTACGAAGTTTCGGGGTGCAAAGTGTCGTATTAACGTGTGTACGGAGTTTCGGGGTGCAAAGTGTCGTATTAACGTGTGTACGAAGTTTCGGGCTGCAAAGTGTCGTATTAACGTGTGTACGAAGTGTCGGGGTGCAAAGTGTCGTATTAACGTGGGTATGAAGTTTCGGGGTGCAAAGTGTCGTATTAACGTGGGTACGAAGTTTCGGGGTACGAAGTGTAGCGGTACGAAGTTTCGGGTACGAAGTGTCCCGGGTACGAAATGTCGAGGTACGAAGTGTCGGTGATCCCTTTATTAGATACTCTACCGTAAGGACGCTTGACGCACTAGAAAATATTTATTTAACACTTTCATAATTTTTTCGTCGTAAGAATTTTTTTCTAGAAACTCGGAAGTTCTCTAAGAAAATTGTTACTGTTTTCAGACAGATGAGCACTTAAACTGCTCTATTTTCAAATATCATCGGCGTAGCTGCTTTTTATACATACTTTTTATACATACACACAGGAAGTCCGTTGCGCATTTTTTCATGATTTGAGCTAAAAGAGAAGATGATAAATGAGGTTAGTTGTATTGTATTGTATTGTTTATTCCATGTACAGAATGGATCGGAAAGATGAGAAAAGGAAGAATGAGACTGTGTTTTGGTGTAAGGCACCAAAGAGGCTTTTGGCAGTGAGGCGGTGGTTTACAATGGAACTAAGTTGTACACAAACTAAAAAAAATATCATTTAAAGTTTAATTTAGGACACATATAGTTAAATAAATTAATTGAAGATTATAAATAGCTCATGAGTACTTGAAATCTTTATTTAATTGTTAATTCTATTCTTTAATGATTTGGTTCGGTAGTAGCAAACCGATGAGAAGACTCTTCAGACGTTCAGAAAAGGTATCGCTATTAGGTATAGACACAATATCGATCGGTAGGCTGTTCCGGATAGTGACAGTTCTAGAGGCAAAGGTTGAAGCTTTATACGGATAATATTTACTTGAAACTTGAATTCTATAATTGTGGGAGTTTCTGATGAAGGTTGAGAGAGGAGCACCTGAATAAATGGAAAAAGTGCGACAGTTAACCTGTTTGAGGCTTTTTTTTTCGGAAAAAAAGTTATCGGAGAAAACGGTTTCTATCTGAAGAACGCGAGATCAGAATTGAATGAATTGTGGGCACTTTGTTACTTGGGGGTGGTTGCTTAACCTGGGGAGCGGTGCTTCACTTGAGGATGGGGCGTGCTTTACTTGGGAGGGTGCTTCACTTGGGGCGTTGCTTCACTTGGGGGGCGTGATTAACTTGGGGGTGAGCTTTACTTGGGGGTGTAATCATAATCATATTATGATTACCCCTTTTTGGTGTAGGTAAATTTAGTGTAAGGGCGACGTTTCTCGAACTTTCTCTAATCAAATTTAAATTCGGCGTGCTTTACTTGGGAGGGTGCTTCACTTGGGGCGTTGCTTCACTTGGGGGGCGTGATTAACTTGGGGGTGAGCTTTACTTGGGGGTGTAATCATAATCATATTATGATTACCCCTTTTTTGGTGTAGGTAAATTTAGTGTAAGGGCGACGTTTCTCGAACTTTCTCTAATCAAATTTAGAATTACCGACACTTTGTACCGCGTCACTTTGTATACGACACTTTGTACCCGACACTTTGTACCCCGTCACTTTGTACCGCGACACTTTGTACCGCGACACTTTGTACCGCGACACTTTGTACCCCGTCACTTTGTACCCCGTCACTTTGTACCGCGACACTTTGTACCGCGACAATTTGTACCGCGACACTTTGTACCGCGACACTTTGTACCCAAGGAAATTTTAAGACACTGTTTCGTTTGTAGTTTGTAGTTTTTTTGTATTTTTGTTATTTAAGCTTGTTTTCTTTACATTTAATTGTTCCGTTTGTAGTTTTTTTTGTATTTTTATTATTTAAGCTTGTTTTCTTTACATTTAATTGTTCAGTTTGTAGTTTTTTGTATTTTTATTATTTAAGCTTGTTTTCTTTACATTTAATTGTTCCGTTTATAGTTTTTTTGTATTTTTATTATTTAAGCTTGTTTTCTTTACACTTAATTGTTCCGTTTGTAGTTTTTTTTGTATTTTTATTATTTAAGCTTGTTTGCTTTACATTTAAGTGTTCCGTTTGTAGTTTTTTTTGTATTTTTATTATTTAAGCTTGTTTTCTTTGGTATCACGACACTTCGTATTTTCGACACTTCGTACCTGACACTTCGTACCCGACACTTCGTACCCTCGACACTTCGTACCGCGACACTTCGTACCCCGACACTTTGTTTGTAGTTTTTTTGTATTTTTATTATTTAAGCTTGTTTTCTTTACACTTAATTGTTCCGTTTGTAGTTTTTTTTTGTATTTTTATTATTTAAGCTTGTTTTCTTTACATTTAATTGTTCCGTTTGTAGTTTTTTTTTGTATTTTTATTATTTAAGCTTGTTTTCTTTACACTTAATTGTTCCGTTTGTAGTTTTTTTTGTATTTTTATTATTTAAGCTTGTTTTCTTTACATTTAATTGTTCCGTTTGTAGTTTTTTGTATTTTTATTATTTAAGCTTGTTTTCTTTACACTTAATTGTTCCGTTTGTAGTTTTTTTGTATTTTTATTATTTAAGCTTGTTTTCTTTACATTTAATTGTTCCGTTTGTAGTTTTTTTGTATTTTTATTATTTAAGCTTGTTTTCTTTACACTTAATTGTTCCGTTTGTAGTTTTTTTTGTATTTTTATTATTTAAGCTTGTTTTCTTTACACTTAATTGTTCCGTTTGTAACAATTAATTGTTCCGTTTGTAATAATCTTATTACCATCACATTTTTTTCAAGCGCATAGATCCCTAAATTTCAAAGATTTAGAAATTTTTCTCATCAAAAATTTCCCGAGTGCATTGATTTGTATTTATTTTCCAGATTTTTTTGAGATCGCATAGATTTTTTTTACACCCGCAGTGCGGATGAGAGAACTACCCTGATGGAAAATAATACTATTTTCGTTAAGTTCTATCAGCCATAATTCAATTTGAACAGGTTTTGTCAAGTATATAACAGGGTGTTTCTCAGCACCTGCACAACTTTTTTGGAGTGCATAGATTTTCGAATATTCAGAGTTCAAAATTCAATTTTTCAAAGATTTGGGTTTTCCCAACGAAAATTCCGAGAAATTTTTTTTCCAAGTGCATAGATTCCAATGTTTTTTCGGAGTTTTTGGGGAGCGCATAGATTTTTTTATTCGCAGGGCGGGTCAGAGAAAAATCTTGGTTTTTCGAACAAAAGTTATTTTCTCCAGCAGTTTCTTCACACTATTTTTTCACTTCTTAATGTTTTTTTAAAAATATATTTCATTCAGACTTCATTTCCTTCAGAACAAACCGGCGCCGATTCCTCAGAAGTGGGACACCATCAAGAAGCCGCGACCTCCTCCAGACTTCGTCTGAAACGTCGTCGGATCTTCGTTTGCGGCGAGCAGCGCGGAGTTCCCCATCTTACGCAACAATAGAAAGGAGGTTGGTTTTCGATTGGGAAAGTGAGATATATATTTAAACAAATAAATGTCTCTTTAGGTCACATAATGAGTTGGGATTGGGCAATGTGAGAGGAGAGGGAGGATAAGTAAGGACAAGACTTGGCGGTTGAGGCTGAAATATAACTCAAAACGTTATATTTATGTGAAGAAATGCATATTTTTCACTTTCACTTTTAGAGAGAAGATACATTCATTTCGAGGAGAAAGAGGGTCGGCAGGGAGAGGTTCGGCAGGTCGGTAGCCCTAGAATTTTTTTCCCTTTTTGCGGTTTACGGTCTTTTGCATTGTCATAACAATCATGAACGATTTGATTTTATCGTAGAGATTTGTTGAAAATATTGAGTTAAGGGCTACATTTTTTGCCGAATTATAGATTTTATTCAAGGCTTTACATGTCCTCTTGAGAGGATCACTAACATCGACGAAGCTGATTCACTAATTCTGTGTTTTAGATTTCGTAATTAAAGAGATAAAAGTTTTTTGACCAGGGCCCCTGCAAATCTCGTGAAGCACAGCATCACTTTGGTGCTCCTGGAGTGCCCGGATCACACGTCAAACCGTTTGTTCGCTCCAAGGGCCGTAAATTTGAGCAAGCAAGAGGAAGAATAGCGTCCAGAGGATACAAGAACTGAGGGAGGGTCGAGCAGTCATCATTGTTCCTTTTTTATCTGTGTCACTATCTTGTTATATGTTCCCTGTTTACACAATTAATCTGTTCATCTTGTCCAGGGTGGCTTGGTGACAAGGGAACGCTTCAAGAATGGAGGCGGGGTTCTTTCATTAGAAAAAGTTTCTTCCAGAAGTGTTACTGAAGCCGCTAGTAGTCTCTTTATAAGTAATATTTCGCTCATTATTTGCATGTATCACCTGTTATTAAAAACGGATGAGTTAATTACCAAGTATGACCTATCATGAAAGAATAAATGTATTCGATCCAAGATGACTTCTTGAAACATGATGGAAAGAAGCTTAGATACAAAAAAACGTCGAACATTCAACTGTCTTAACCTCCTGACATCTCACAACAACTTCGAACTACAATGACATTCTGGCATCCCACTACACACAGAACATTCATTTTTTTCATTCCTGAAATCAGAAAAAAACACTCGGAACAAAATTTTCAAAGTCGTTCCTGAAATTTATGCGCAAGATGCTAAAAGAATTCATGAGAATGGACTAAGATACTCTGAATGTTTCCTAGGATATTGCTCGAAAACTAAGCAAGCGCTTCCTGTCACGCCGCAGCCCATATAATACATTCAAATTACAGTCTGCACATCGAACAAAACAAAGTTATTCCTCGTCTTCCTGGAGCTGCTCAAACTTACAAGCATTCTTCCACGAAATACGCATCTACAATAAGTTATTTCTCACCAAGTTAGCATTCAAAAGTATTCGCATATAGCTCGAGATTTCGGCTCTGATCACAGTTATAAGGTCTTTCAACAAAATTTCGCGTATAAAGTACAGTAGATGTTTCAATCACCCGTGTTAAATGTGAAATTCATGTGCGCTCTGGAATAGCATCAATTCTCGCTTCAGGACCATACTGTGATGGAAGCCTAAGCGCTCTTTGGAAACAGCTCGCAAAAAGCTCTTAATATCTATCAAATTCCCTCGTTTTCATCGCACGCTCTCGCTCTTTTCTAAGCGTGCAATTTCTTCTTTTCGATCTACCCTTTTTTGCGACGACAGGTTTGCAAGCTCGCAACTCACAGCTGTTCATCACAATGTCAACGTGTTGTATGACTTCGAAATACCTTCAGCCAGTTTATTTATCTTATCTTGCAAAGCGATCACCGAGCATAGACAGTCTTGAACATCGTCAATGTCCTCAATAGCGACACCAAAACTTAAATTCCACTGTGACAGCATAAAATTTGCTGCGGATTTTCAGGATCAAAATTTTATCACCTCATACAACATGAAGTCAAATTGCTATTTCGATTCTCAGATCAAATTTTTTTTAAACAGAATATCATATACACTTTTTTATCAATATGAGAAAAGTTCGAAAAGAGAGAGAATAAAGCAATGAGAGCATCCCAAGGAAAGGAAATTTGCCACTTTGTTACTTGGGGGCCGCATTTTACTTAGGGGGACAGGTTACTTTTAAGTGATCTTTTCCGCTTAGGCTTAATCGAAATGTTTGCTAACGAGGCCTAAAGAACAATTAGCAACAATAGTGGAAAAGGGGAGGGTTAAGGCAAAAAGAGTGAAAAGAGAAAGAGAGAAAAATTTAAACAGAACGGAAGGAGAAGAGAATGTAGATAATTCTCGGCGCGCTGGTCCGGTAACCATTCAACCCCTGCCTACCGACCCTCTCCCTCACTCAAAATGAACGATCAGAGTTTTCACAGCTAAAATTTAAAGAGAAAAAAACCTTCATTCCTCTACATAAATACAACGTTTCATTAGACAATACACAGCTTCAACCGGTTGCGTAAGGTTAAAAGTGAAACTTCTAACCTAGTTTAGCGACCGACTTATTGAAAAATCAAGACGTATTTTACCTATGATTCAAACAGTAATAGCGTAACTGATTATGCTTATGGCCTAATTTCTAAGTGGTATGGTCTTGTTCCTAAACCGGCCTCGTGAGCGTAAAATACACCTGAGCCTTGGCGAAAAAAAGAGTTGAAAGTACCTAGCCCCTATGAAGTGAAGCGTGGCCCCTAAGGTTAGAAAGAGCCTTTGATTTTATGGAAATTAGAGCAAGGTGGCTAAGAGGGCATTGTTTGCGTTTATGCCCCCTCCCCCTACCAGAGGTTCCATGGGTCATACTTCTGACTTACTTACATTTACAAAAAGTCATTTTTGCATTAAAAAAAATTATTTTTAGATTAGAAAACTATTTTTACATTAAAAATTTTGGCACTCCCCGTCAGAGGACTACTAGACAAGGCCAGCCGATAGACAAGGCCAGCCCGCGATGTTTTGCATAAGATACGCATGCATGCACGCACGACACACGACGCACTACTCAACTTCAAAATATCTCACTACAAACGGAACACTTAAATGTAAAGAAAACAAGCTTAAATAATAAAAATACAAAAAAAACTACAAACGGAACAATTAAGTGTAAAGAAAACAAGCTTAAATAATAAAAATACAAAAAAAACTACAAACGGAACACTTAAATGTAAAGAAAACAAGCTTAATTAATAAAAATACAAAAAAAGCTACAAACGGAACATTTAAGTGTAAAGAAAACAAGCTTAAATAATAAAAATACAAAAAAAACTACAAACGGAACACTTAAATGTAAAGAAAACAAGCTTAAATAATAAAAATACAAAAAAAAACTACAAACGGAACAATTAAATGTAAAGAAAACAAGCTTAAATAACAAAAAAACTACAAACTACAAACGAAACAGTGTCTTAAAATTTCCTTGGGTACAAAGTGTCGCGGTACAAAGTGTCGCGGTACAAAGTGTCGCGGTACAAAGTGTCGCGGTACAAAGTGTCGCGGTACAAAGTGACGGGGTACAAAGTGTCGCGGTACAAAGTGTCGCGGTACAAAGTGTCGCGGTACAAAGTGACGGGGTACAAAGTGTCGGGTACAAAGTGTCGTATACAAAGTGACGCGGTACAAAGTGTCGTGATACGTCAAATTTAGGTTTCTCCTAAAAATTTTTAGGCCCACATTCGACACGTCGCTGCATTTGTTGTGTTGTTTTTTCGTTGTTTTTTGTTTTATAAGTTATTTTTGAGGTTAATAACTTTATGGTTAAGTTATATTATTTCTCTCTTTTTACCTCATCGTTCTTACTCGGTCTTTCTTCCGGTAGGAAACATTTCTTCTTTTTCTCTTTAACCTTATCACTCAATATAGTATTAGAAGTCTGTCTTCTTCGTCTTCTTCCGCGCGCGCGTTATTGTCACCTATGTTTCAAGAACATAGGTTTAATTACCCAAGTTTGAGACAGGTACGTCCTGTTGCACGTAGCAGATCTCAATCGCTCGTCGATCTCAACCGCTCATTCAAGTTCCGGAAGAAGGCAGTCAAGCCGTCGGACAGGCGCGAAGTTAGCTTACTAGGACTAGTTAGATAGTGATCCGGGGGGGGGGGAGTATCCCTTGACATCCAGATCTACCACACATTACCGAAAAGACTTTATAGGAGGGAGGGGCGTGCTTTAATTGGGGGTCAGGTTACTTTTCACTGATTTTTTCGCTTAGGCTTAGTTAAAATGTATGCTAACGAGGCCGTATACGTAAGGGGATTATCCGGCTTAATTCGAGCATTGCATTCTGCAGATAACAGCGTTTTCTGATCTAATAGGTGCCCTCGACCTCAAAGTTTGATAACAGGCTTCCTAACTTGACTAGACTCTAATCACCAGGAGTAAAACTTTGGTTCTCGCATATTTGCATCTTTGATGCCCTTAACTCCAATTTCAGCAATGGCCACTTTCGTCGGAGCTAAGAATCAGAATTCACACAGAAATGGCCGAACTTCAATTGTTTACCCTAGTTAACCAGAACAGGCTTCCCGTCGACCAATTAGCCTCAAAACTCTGGCAGATGTTCAGTGAAGTTTTCTTTGTTTGCTTGACACTGTGTGAGTTCGTTTCCATCGACCTCATTCAAGGCCGATGTTATGCTATCAGCACCATAAGTCATGCAGTGCTATCGTTCCAAGTTATTGGGCTGATCAAAGAGGTGGACAATAAAGCTTTTTTGTTACGTGCTGCTACGGTAGTTGTTGTAGCTTCACCGAGTGCCACTTTCTCTGCTACGGTAGTTGTTGTAGCTTCACCGAGTGCCACTTTCTCTGCTACGGTAGTTGTTGTAGCTTCACCGAGTGCCACTTTCTATGCTACGGTAGTTGTTGTAGCTTCACCGAGTGCCACTTTCTCTGCTACGGTAGTTGTTGTAGCTTCACCGAGTGCCACTTTCTCTCAAAACTAGATGCCAAGAAATAGTGCTCTGTTTTTGAACTCAGGATATCAATTCTATGATGTTATGATCGGCCGGGGGGGAGGTCACGCCAATTTTTTTTTCGGGTTTGTTTGAAACCTAGTTTATTTTTAACGCCAACATAAAAATTTTTGGGTTTTTTGCAATAAAAAAGGAAATTCCGCAAGTCCTCTCACAGAGCATCATATACAGGTTTTAACCAGGAAGAGAACTCGAGAGGAACCAAGAGAATTGGTTGATGAGAATGCATGGTTGCAGACCCGGCTCCACCAACGGCTCCACCAAGAGACCTCTCACGACTCATTTAATATGTCAGAATGACTGGACGCTTGCTTCAAACAAGGGCTCATCACTGTATCAGATTTACCTAGAATTCACGAAGGAGTTCGAAATGATAAGTAATTCAAAACGGCTGATTAAGCGAGCTCGCCCAAGTTTACTATGATGTGTTGGCTCATATCTTTACTTAATGGTCGTACCTTCTCTGTTCTAAAAGGCGAGACAATGTCAGCTCCTCAACTTTTAATGTCAGGCGTTCTACAGGTATTAGGAGCTCTTCTGTATCAGCCTATTTTTTCGTCAGAAAATATAGTTTATTTAATTTTTTTCCATTGTCAAGTGAATTTTGTTGAATTGAGATAAAGACGTCGCAGTCACAATTTATTGAAGAATACAAACCGAGAACAAGAGTCTAAACAGCATATAATCAAACAAACAAACAAAATAAATCAAGACATATTTTACCTATGGTTTGTAACTAGAGAGAAGTCGAACAAGAAGGGGGAGGATTAGCTACTGATGAATACTGGTTTTCCACCTTACAACAAATCTTCTTCTTCTTCTTCTTCTTCTTCTTTCTTCTTCTTCTTCTTCTTCTTCTTCTTCTTCTTCTTCTTCTTCTTCTTCTTCTTCTTCTTCTTCTTCTTCTTCTTCTTCTTCTTCTTCTTCTTCTTCTTCTTCTTCTTCTTCTTCTTCTTCTTCTTCTTCTTCTTCTTCTTCTTCTTCTTCTTCTTCTTCTTCTTCTTCTTCTTCTTCTTCTTCTTCTTCTTCTTCTTCTTCTTCTTCTTCTTCTTCTTCTTCTTCTTCTTCTTCTTCTTCTTCTTCTTCTTCTTCTTCTTCTTCTTCTTCTTCTCTTCTTCTTCTTCTTCTTCTTCTTCTTCTTCTTCTTCTTCTTCTTCTTCTTCTTCTTCTTCTTCTTCTTCTTCTTCTTCTTCTTCTTCTTCTTCTTCTTCTTCTTCTTCTTCTTCTTCTTCTTCTTCTTCTTCTTCTTCTTCTTCTTCTTCTTCTTCTTCTTCTTCTTCTTCTTCTTCTTCTTCTTCTTCTTCTTCTTCTTCTTCTTCTTCTTCTTCTTCTTCTTCTTCTCTTCTTCTTCTTCTTCTTCTTCTTCTTCTCTTCTTCTTAGCGTTGTCCCGCGCCGGCTGAGGTTGGAGTAGGGTCCGCTGTACGGCTTCTAGCTCTCCAGAAACATCTGTCCGTTGCGTCTTCCGAGTGGAGTCTTGCAAGGCGCAGGTCTTGGTTGAGCGTATCCATATATCTTTTCTTCGGTTTGCCTCGCGGGCGTTTGCCTGGTACTTCAATGTCAAGGGCGTGTCTTGCGATGTTGGTCGCGTCTCTTCGCATCACGTGTCCATACCATCTAACTCTCCCTTCTCGCATCTTGTCTTGTATTGGGGCAACGCCGAGTCTCCCTCTCACAATCGTGTTACGCACACAATCTAGGCGAGTCAGTCCTAGTGTCCAGCGTAACATTTTCATCTCATTCGTGTGGATAATGTTCTCGGTTATACGCGTTGTAGGCCAGGTCTCCGTCGAATAGAGAAGCACGGGACGGATTGCTGTTTTATACATCTTTCCGCGTATGTCAGCTGTGATATTCCTATCACAGAGGACACCTGTAGCTTCTCTCCATTTCATCCAAGCTGCATTTACTCTTTGGCGTGCCGCTGCATTTGTTGACGTGTCTGAGGAGATGACAGAACCAAGGTACTTGAATTCGGAGGTCTTCGGGAGCGGTTCACCGCTGATGTGAACAGCTCCCGTCGTTTGCACTCCGATTTCCTGGTACTCGGTCTTCTTGATGTTGAGGCGTAAGCCATGCCTACTAAAAGCGTCATTCCATTCTTGGGTGCGTTTCTCGATTTCGGCACGTGTAGGAGCAGCAAGGAGAATGTCGTCGGCGTATGCGATGGTTGACGGAGCCGGAGTCAGTAGAGGACGCGTGACGGTATTCATAACCAAAATGAAGAGAAGGGGAGACAAAGCACTCCCTTGGTGCACTCCAACGTTTACTGCGAATGGCTCTGTGATGCCGACCGGAGTTCTGACAGTACTCTTTGAATCATCGTACATCGCCATTGTCCATCGAATGTACTCTTCAGGAACCTGATGATCGCGCAATGCATATGAAATAAGATCATCGGGGACTCTGTCGAACGCCTTTTCCAAATCGAGGTAGGTCAGATGGAGAGGTGATCTTTTCTCTGCGTGCTTCTCGACGAGTAAACGGAGTGCAAATATTGCATCTGTTGTGCCTCTTCCGTTCACGAACCCGCATTGCTGAGCTGGAATATCGACGATATCTCGTATGCGTGAATCCAGTATCCTCTCAATTATCTTCATAGTGTGGTTGAGAAGACGTATTGGACGGTAGTTGCTGCACACTCTGGTATCGCCTTTTCCTTTGAAGACTGGAACGGTCGTGGAGTAGCGCCAGTTATGTGGGATTTGGCCTTGCTTTACGATGGTGTTGAACAGGTGCACGAGATGTGCTAGTCCAACATCACCCGCAAGTTTCCAGGCTTCGGTGGCTATGTCGTCCGGTCCAGCCGCTTTCCCAGTCTTCATCTTAGAGAGTGCCTTCTTCACTTCCTCGGCCGTGATGGTTGGCACGGGTCCTTGTATGGCGTGGGAAGTAGGGATGGGAGGGTGCTCAAACTCTTGGCCGCTCATTTCTTCGAAATGTTCGCGCCACCTGTTTCTGACTTTTAAAGGGTCAGTGACGAGCTTTCCTTGTTTGTCCCTTATCGTGGCTGCTCTCTGGATGTCCAAGGTGTTACGGTGTCGAGCCTTGGCAAGCCGATAGATGGCTTCATCGCCTCCTGGTTGGTTCATCTTCTCATAGAGATCGCGGAAGTAGGAGGCTTTTGAAACTGCGACAGCTCTTTTGGCGGCTTTCTTGGCTGAGCTGTATGCAGCGCGGTCGTCAGCCTCATTTGACGTCCTCCATCTGTTGTGGGCATTCTTTTTCGCCTTGATCGCATCCTGAACTTCGGAGGTGAAAAACCAGGTGTCTTTCTCGATTCTTGGCTTTCCGGGTTTCGTCTTTCCGAGGATGCTTGCGGCGGGTGCTCTGATGCTGTCTTCAAGAAGCTTCCAGTGTTCATTTATGTCCTCTGGAAACTGCTTGTAGAGTGCAGGAGGGAGTAGATTGCGATGGATGATGTGCATGAGAGAGAGACGTTCTGCTTTCCCAGTCGAGCGCCACCATTTGACACGTGTGCATTCAGGATTACGAGAAGGCTGTTTCTTCGACTTCAATACGCTGTAGTCCATAAAGAGAGGGTGGTGCTGAGGTGCAACATGGTCTGATGGAATGACCTTTGCATCTTTCGCGTTCCGCAGCTTTGCTCTCAGGATTAACCAAAAGTCAATTTGACTCTGATTTCTTCCGCTCTCGTATGTGAGTCCGTGAGATCGTCTCTTTTTGAAAAAGGAGTTCACGACTGCTAGATCGCATCGAGCACAGAAGTCAATTAGCCGTTGACCCTCAGCATTTATCGTTCCGATTCCATGTCCTCCATGTTCTCTCTCACGACCTTGTCGATCTGAACCGATGTGAGCGTTAAAATCTCCGCCGATTAAGATGTCTTCATGAGACTCTCGGAGTTTGATAACTTCCTCTAGAGAGTCGTATAAGTCCTCCTTATCAGCGTCGCTACATCCTTGTTGAGGTGCATATGCTGAGACGACAAGGACGGCCATGACTCGATCTGTAGAGCGAATGACTTCGGTTACATCATCAGCAATTTTCGAGGAGAGGATAATACCAACACCATTTCTTGTTGATGACGTGCCATGGTATATCAACTTGTATCCGTCTCCTATCGGCTTCGACTCGCTTCCTCTCCATTTCGTTTCCTGTACAGCAGCAATGTCAACCCTTCTTGCTTCTAGCATTGCGGCCAGCTCTCTACTGCGTCCCGTCAGTGTTCCAACATTCAATGTGACGAGGCGTATTCGGGCTGTACATACCCCGCCCATGGGTAGCTGCCTGTCCTCGCATATTTGACGGTCCTAGCGGACAAGGTAAGACCGCGTCGCTTCCGGGGGACGCCCTAGCTTTGGTGATATAACTTGAAGAACTTGAAGCCATGGTTTACAACAAGGGTATTCATGCGATCGGCCTGTTGAGTGGATGGTCAATCCAGCCTGGCATCGCGGAACGTGTTTGTCGGGAGTTCCTGCTAATCCTTGACCGTAGAAAAGCAGAAGATTAATCGAAAAGACGCCTCGACTCGTGTGGCCTGGACTAACCCCTCTCCGCCTGGCCATCTGGCGGATAGAACCACTGCCGGAAGTGGACTCGTCCAAAGGGGGCCCAATTTTAGCCTCACTCAGAACGTCGTTATTCCGGCAATCACGGTAGTAGGGCTGAGTGAGTTTACACCTTCCCACCGACTTTGAGGTATTGGGGCTAGGGAAGGAATATTGGGGCTAGGGAAGGTATTGGGGCTAGGGAAGGTATTGGGGCTAGGGAAGGTATTGGGGCTAGGAAAGGTATTGGGGCTAGGGAAGGTATTGGGGCTAGGGAAGGTATTGGGGCTAGGGAAGGTATTGGGGCTAGGGAAGGTATTGGGGCTAGGGAAGGTATTGGGGCTAGGGAAGGTATTGGGGCTAGGGAAGGTAATTTTTACAACAAATAGAAGTTTAAAACAGTCAGAGACAACACCCCTCCTCCACTCTCCGCCTTGTATTCCCGACTCTCATCTTTCGAACCTGCAAAAAAACCTTTCTTGCTCGACTTTTAAATTCATTTCAAAAGTGAGTTAGAGTTTTTAAAATTAGTTTCTGCGCTTTTTTGAATTTGAATTTTCAAGATCAATTCTCGCGCTTTTTTGAAAATTAAATTTCGCGCTTTTTTAAATTGAATTTTCAAAATCAATATTCGCGCTTTTTTTGAATTTAAATTTTCAAAATAAATTTTCGCGCTTTTTTTTCGCTCACGGCTCGCTCCGTTGTTCTTTGACTGCCAAGCACGCGCGCTCAGTCTAGCTACGCAGCTAAGTTGTCTCGGTCCACATTATGTAATAGCACAAACGAAACTCACATCCGTGACTATCATACACTACTCTGTACGATTACCCCGATAAACAGAACTGAGACAAGCAATCAGCGAATAACGCGAACATATCCGAGCACTTAAATGACAATGAGAAGGATAAACGGCGTGCCTAGACGCAAAACTCGACCTTCACAATCTCACTCCTTGCAAAACTTGATCACCACAATTTCACCCATAACTTTATTTCTTTATTTATTTGTTTATTACATGTTGTTCATATAATATACAATGATAGTACACAAACATCATATGAGTTATAGTGATTCCAACAAGTTGGAAGATAATAAGCATTAAAGGAACAAACCAAACATTAGATCATAAACATTACAACTGAACACATGAACACATTAAGCGGAACAATATTATAATACTAAACACTTGAATTTAATTCAGTAAACAGACGAGCAGATCTTATTGCGAATGAATTTATACGACATTGTATACCGCAATGACTACTTCAGGCCAGAAACAAGTACTCGTTCTACGTTTTTGGCTCGAACAGAATCCCACCTGATGAAATCAAGACTTTGTCTCTTTACTTATCACAGGATCTGGCACAGCTGAACAACTATTACCTTCTCGCCCTAATCTTTTGGAAGCCGACAGAAGGATGATTATTGAAAAAATTTTTTATTGTTTGCAAAAATTGATTCTTGAATCTTACTCGTAAAAAATATTGACTGAGTGTTTTATTGAATGTCATTTGTTGCGATGGTTCGAAACTGATACGTTTTTATCTGCATTGGTTGTTTCATAACTAGTATTTCATTGAATCATAAAAATGTTCTTATGGTTCCCTCCTACGTCGTTTCTCTCCTTCGTCGTACACCATAACTTATGTTTGACCTCTTGTCAGGCAGGTTACTCTTTATTCGGACGTAGCAACATTAAGGCCTCAGCCAATACAGGTTACTCTTTATTCGGACGTAGCAACATTAAGGCATCAGCCAATAGCAGGTGACTCTTTATTCGGACGTAGCAACATTAAGGCCTCAGCCAATACAGGTGACTCTTTATTCGGACGTAGCAACATTAAGGCATCAGCCAATAGCAGGTGACTCTTTATTCGGACGTAGCAACATTAAGGCCTCAGCCAATAGACAGGTGACTCTTTATTCGGACGTAGCAACATTAAGGCCTCAGCCAATAAATGAACTTCGTACATAAGTCTCAGCAAAAAACTTTCACACCATAAACGCAACAGCAACCGAAAAATTACGTTTTTCAGTTAACAAGACTTTAACAACTAGATAATATATTCACAATTGAAACCGGTGATAAGTGGAACAACTAATTCCAATACCATTGTGACCAAATTAAGTACATTTCATCTGCTATGCATGCAATAATTGTAGGGTTATAAACAGTTCCAGGAAAAACAAAAACTCACAACGACACAATTATCTCTTTCCAAATTCATCATCCATTTCCCGTCGACACACAATTTATCAAGATAGAGAACAATTTATGTTATATATGACACCTTCATTGCAGACAAGTGCTTATAATTAGTACTTGGAAAAGCGTCAGAAAACGAAGGTTAAACGTTTGAAATTCTGTTACACAAATTTACGATTTTGTTTTATTCTTTAAATTTCCAATACACCTCTCTGTGACCTAAGCGTATCCTCAATATAGGGCGCCATACCCTCTCACGGTTTCCATCGCCCTCTTTTCTGACTTTCTCTTGTGAGGCCCCTTCGTTGAGGCTGGCCGGTTCTCGGAGAGCAAAGGCCGCAATGCTCCCTAGCTCCTTCGCGAAATGTCTCCTTGCGCTCTCTACTTGGCACTACCACCGCTCGGCATATGGAAAGCAGCACCTGTGCCAGATCTTCCCTGTCCGCTGCCTCGCAGAACTCCCATTGTCCCCGCAATCACTTCCTATAATTCGTTTCGCTTTTGGTTTTCAAGGGTGGGGAGGGGGGGGGGAAACAATCTTCCTGCTACGCCCTCAAAGTCTAGAATGATGAAATTTCCCCCAAATTTCATATCCTCTCTCCCCACGCGACGCGCCTCTCGCTCGCGTCGCGTGGCTCTTCCACTCGAGAGTCACCTTCCTTCCATTGGTCAAACACTCAATTATGGTTCCCTCCTACGTCGTTTCTCTCCTTCGTCGTACACCATAACTTATGTTTGACCTCTTGTCAGGCAGGTGACTCTTTATTCGGACGTAGCAACATTAAGGCCTCAGCCAATAGAACGATAAAGACTGTTCAATTTATTCTGACTTGCCCCAGTCAATTTTAGCGAAAACGAAAAAATGAAGGTGACCTCTTTTCATTAAATAACCCTTGTACTGAGCCCGGGACCAAAATCCGGGCCCCTTTACCATACTAAACCACCTCCTGGACAAAATCAGCCCAATCTTTACCTCGCCATAGAACTGGGAATGCTGGATTACCTTGGCATCTCGGAAAACCAAAAAATAGCCCGCGTTCTGTTTTTTTTTTCAACCATCTTATGAACTTTGCCAGCATAAAAGGAAGGAGGGATTAACCAAAGAAGCTCCCCAGACCTCCAAGCTCTCTCACTGAACGCATCGACCCCGGATGCTCCCGGACAATGAGTTCTAAAATAAAACTTCTTGCATTGCGTATTACGTTCGTCCGCGAACATGTCCACTGTAGGCCTTCCCCGCTTTCTAGCACACATTTCGAGGACTTCCTTTCTTATTCCCCAGTCATCACTGTCCACTCACCTACTCACTTCATCCGCGTCCCCATTGTTCTCCCTGCGCACCCACTGAACATTTAACTCATTTTCGCAATATCCCGAAACCATACTGTGTTTACAGAGTATAGCATACAACGATAGAAATCGAAACACTCAATCACAACCTAGACTCTTCTAGGCCATTGAGTCAATCTTTGTCACAGTGTTTTGGTAACACGCCACAACCCCGGTCAAAGTATGATAGAACCGGTTGGGTTCAATTCCGCCCTATGGAATAGCTTTTGGCCGTCCAATAGTAGACTTATATTCTGTGTTAACCAAGCGTCACTGCATCTAACCCAGTTTGTTTCTCGAACCGGCCCACGACTAAATCTATGCGCTTCGCAAGAAAGCTAGTGATACGAATACTCGGGTTGTCTGCACCCTCTCTTTTGTATCACATGCTCTCGGGCTTTCTAACAGGCCTGCTGTTCCCTGATGATATACACGCTCTTTCTGAGGGTAGGAAGAGACAGCCTAATTCAAACTATGTAACTGAGCGTTTGTTAGATCATTCATACCTCCTAACAGCTCAAGATAGAAAATGACCTGCTGTCTGACATTGTCACCAAAACTTTCGCGGAATCTTCAGATATTCTAGGCTGAAATGGCCACGTGGTCTACCAAGACTTTTCAGTACTGCTCCATACTTGCTTGAATATTTAGTTTCCGATTTTTTTTTTTTAGATTATGGTTCAAATACTCTGTCCCAAACGCTTACTCACGTCTATCTCCTACGCCCAGCCTGAGTCTTGGCGGTCTCTGTTCTTCTTGCTGTATGGCTGCGGTCTGGTTAGCTCTCGTTCTCAACGATGCCTTATCGTCTGCAATAAATGACATACATGGATGCCAGTGTAGCCAGCACTTTTCGTCTCTCTTTCAATGTTGTTCTTTCTGTTTCCGACAGACTCCGGACCCGTTCTTTGGCTTTCTCAATTCTCTTATCTGACAATCTTACCGTACCTCCCCTCAAATCAACAAGGTAACCTAGCCATTCTCCTTCTTGAATGAGGCTCCCACTTTTTCCGTTGTCTCTCTCACTCCCGCCTTTTCTCAGATCACTTCGGGCCAGTTCTACAGCTGCCCTACATTCTTCCAACGTGTTTGCTAAAATTATTCCCTGGTCAATATATAACGCACAAAGGCATCCGGCTTGTCTCCATTTTCTCACAAGCGGTCTAAATAATTTCGTGAAGACCCAGGGGCCTGGACTGAGTCCGAACGGCATCGGAGCAAATCTCATGCATTTTATTCTTCTTCCGAAGTCCCATTTAACCCCCAAGAAATTTTATGTCTTCCTCTGCGATGGCCACATGATGATATCCTAACTTGAACTCAAAAGTTGCCATGAAACCACCCAATTGCAATATATGCCATATAGAAACCATGTCTTCCAACCGAAACTGAGTTTTGCTCGAATACTGATTCAGTTTACTGAGGTCGTGTACCACTCTAGTCTTAGGCCCATTCTTCACCACTGACACCGGGAAGAAAGCCGTATCTGCTTCCTCGGCTCTTTCTATTGCTTATTTCTTTGGCCACAGCAAGAGTTGCTCGGCGACCTTGTCCGCCTGTCTCATGGCCGACCTGTTATTTCCTGAGAATTTTATTGCGGCGAAAACAGTTGTATTCAGCTCTTCCGGTATACACAGCCTATACCCATCTCCTATGAAACTCAGAACAAACGGAGAAGCGCCTATACTTTCCCAAAAGCCCACGGCTTTCGCAACGCCCACAAACGCTGCTTTACTTCCACTTTCAGTAGACGTTGCTCCGGCCATGGGCCCCGCAACCTTCGACCCTGGGTCTGACCTTTGCATTCTTCCACCGCTTTGTCGGCACTGCACACGCATATGGCCGTACTGGCCGCAGCCCAAGCGCGGCCCTTCGCTTTTTGTCCCGTCTGGTACGGGAACCGAACCCGCAACCTCTCGCATTCCGGGCGAATGCTCTTCCCACTGAGCTACACACGCACGCACTACACTGCCATGTGACTCCCTAGCTGCCATCGGCTTTCGCAACGCCCACAAACGCTGCTCTACTTCCACTCTCAGTGGACGTTGCTCCGGCCATGGGCCCCGCAACCTTCGACCCTGGGTCTGACCCTTGCATTCTTCCACCGCTTTGTCGGCACTGCGGACGCATATAGCCGTACTGGCCACAACCACAGCACGGCCCTTCGCTTCTTCGTCCCGTCTGGTACGGGAACAGAACCCGCGACATTTCGCATTCCAGGCAAATGCTCTTCACACTGACCTAGACACGCACACACTACACTGCCATCTGACTCCATAGCTGCAATCAGATAATAGACGGGCTTTTGGCCCACATCAATGGAAAAAAAAAAACTGAATCACACAGTCTTACACTCCAAAATTGCAAAAGAAGGATAGTCGAAACCGTTGACTAAAATTCTAATCACCCAGGACGAAAGACCCAAACCTCCTGCTCCGCCAATAGACAGGCTTTCGGCCCAAATTAATGGAAAAAAACTGTGACGTACGCAGTTTTACAAACCAAAATTGAAAAAACAACGCTAATCGAAACCGTTGATTAAGATTCTAATCGCCCCGGAAGAAAGCCACACTCTTCCTAATCAGACAATGGACGGGCTTTTGGCCCAAATTAATGAAAAAACTACGCCGCACACAGTATTACACACCAAACTCGGGAATAACACTACTAAAATTTTCTATTGACTAAAATTCTAATCTACCAGGAAGACAGACACAATCTTCCTGATCAAACAATAGACAGGCTTTTCAAGCCAAATTAATGGAAAAAGCTATGACGCACAATTTTAAACACCGAACTTGCAAAATAACGCCAAACGAAAAACCGTTGATTAAAAGTTTTAATCACCCAGGAAGAAAAAAACAATCTTCCTGCTACGCCCTCAAAGTCTAGAATGATGAAATTTTCCCCAAATTTCATATCCTCTCTCCCCACGCGACGCGCCTCTCGCTCGCGTCGCGTGGCTCTTCCACTCGAGAGTCACCTTCCTTCCATTGGTCAAACACTCAATTTAAAGAGCTGAAACCTTCATATTGAATTTTAGTTGAGTTAACTTTTAACTACATGGAACATCAGCAAAAAATTGAGCTTGAAAGATTCCTTTACAAAGTTAAAAAAACAACATATTATTATAAAGTTTTTTTTTCTTCAAAGATTAGAACGCTTCATGTTTCAGAAGAAGTTTATGGAATTTGGCTATTCGCTTTCAGCAAGTTTTGAGAATTCATGAATGCTCTAATCAGCTTATCCTTCTCTTTTTCACTTGACGGTGAAAAAAGTCAGAACTCAGGTTGAAGTCAGCAAATAACTCGATGAATATCTAACTATAATTTCAATCTGGCAGCTCTCAAATCGTGGATTCAGTTATTTACTGGCTGGGAAAATATCAGCTGCTTTTTAACCCTCTTTATCCATTTTCCGCTAGCCCAAATGGTTGAGCTCAGTCTCTAGCATACTCTTAACATCGTGAGACCGTATCATGGTTGAGCTCAGTCTCTAGCATACTCTTAACATCGTGAGACCGTATCATGGTTGAGCTCAGTCTCTAGCATACTCTTAACATCGTGAGACCGTATCATGGTTGAGCTCAGTCTCTAGCATACTCTTAACATCGTGAGACCGTATCATGGTTGAGCTCAGTCTCTAGCATACTCTTAACATCGTGAGACCGTATCATGGTTGAGCTCAGTCTCTAGCATACTCTTAACATCGTGAGACCGTATCATGGTTGAGCTCAGTCTCTAGCATACTCTTAACATCGTGAGACCGTATCATGGTTGAGCTCAGTCTCTAGCATACTCTTAACATCGTGAGACCGTATCATGGTTGAGCTCAGTCTCTAGCATACTCTTAACATCGTGAGACCGTATCATCGAAGCCATAAACCACTTCTCCTGCTAGTCACTTTCTATGTTATCACTCTATCTACATAAATCAAGAATAATAGTAAATGTGTGTGAATTATTGCGCTTCATGTATATCCTTTAAAAAGCAAATGAACGAATTTTTCAGAGAGTAAATTTGTTCTAAAAAAAAAGCACTCAACCGCCAAGATATATGCTTATTCAACTATTGATTATTATTATAGATATATAACTTCCATATGAGCAATTAAAAAAGGAAAGGCCTATTTTTAGAAAACGAAATATGAGAAAAGTTAAAGTACATAGAAGTGTTTTTTTATGAAATCATAATGTAAAATGGAAACAATCGTATATTAGTTCATTGCTCACCAGGGTTGCACATTTTCCGATTTTCGTTCTTTGGTTTTTTCGAAAATTTCCGAAAAATCTTTTCGACTTTTTCGAAAAAACAGTCGAAAAACTGTTTATAAAAAATCAAATTTCGAGAAAAAATTTAAATTTAACGCTCATGGTTTTTATATTTAATTTTTTATCTGCTTAAAAAATCTGCTTAAAAAATTCCGCATAATCTCGAATTTTACAGTCACTACGTCTCCCTTCATAGGACTATGAAATAGGAAACCAGCTGAGACCATTTTTCGAGCTCTATAGAGATTAAGATAATACACCTGAACGTTGAAGAAAAAAATAGCTAGAGAGAGAAGGAGAGGGAGAGTGAGAGAGAAGAAGGAAAAGAAAGAGAACGACAGAGGAATAAAGACATAGAAATAGGAAGAGGGAGAAAGAGACAAAGATTTAACTAGGGTCACGGTCCACAAAAGTCGAAATTGAAACTGGTAAGGTTACTGGGCAACTAAACAAACAGCATTTGCCGTTATTTGGAGAGGAGAACCTCAAAAAGTAAACGGAAGTAACGTGTTCATCCGTTTTGAGTGAGAGATTCATACAAGAATCCGTGGCACGGAGAAAGAAGAACGTGAGGAACAACTGTGTTGAAAACACATAAAAAAAGGTTCAGGGTAAGTGAATCCCCATTCAAAGTTCACAGTTAGCGAGCAATATTCTTTACTTTTTGTTTATAGATTTATCAAAGAACAAAAAACTAAGTTTTTTGTACGTAGAACGAAGGAATACGAAAAAAAAGAAACCAGTTTCCTAGAAAACAAAATTATTGACCGTCTGCAGCACATGTTTTGCTGCCAGTTGCACCTGCCGAGCAGTTACTTCTAATTCTTGATCTTGCTTCTTCGCCTACATGATTGCCTTGATCTTCAATTCTTCAATTCTTCAATTCTTTATTCCGCTTGAAACAAAACATAATGTTAAGTGACGAAACAGATGACACTGTCACAAGAAAAGTGAATTCAGTGAAGTTTATGAAAAGTGAGATCTAAATATGACAAGAACAATGAGGAACATTTCATTTTAGGAAAATAGGAAAGCACACAAAAAAAGCAAAGAAAGCAAAGCTTGTATCTTCAGTTGTGAACTATTCATCAGCAATTAAGAACTATTCATCCGCAATAATAACTTGAAATTCCAAAAATTCAACTCACTCTTTATCATTCGAGAGCTAACCGAGAACACAAATATAATGGAAAAAAGAGAAGAAACAGAAACAAAACATTTGAAGAAACAAAGCACTTGAATTAAAAATGTATTCTAGAGTTGGTGACAATGGTCTCACAATCAAGCTTGATAAGTTCATTTCTAAAAATGCTAGAAGAGCTTGTAGAAACCAAAGAACAAGGTAACTTATTCCAGACATTAATCATTCTTGAGGCAATCTTGACAGAAAATCTGAGTGGAATATCGTAGCGAATCAAAATATGCCTGGATCATCTTCTACTACAACCAAGTCCAACCCAGAAGTCAATCTTCTCATCGAGGCTGTAAATCGCCAAAGCGAACAAATAAGTCAGTTTTTGACTGCAGTTACCTCTATGATGACTTCTCTCTCCTCACTTATCCCACTCCTTTCCAACCTTACGAACCAAACTCCGGCACATCCGATCAACTCAAGGCCATTGTCTCTGAAACTGCAGCCTGAACTTATTGCTTACGACACCATCAGGAGGGTTCTTCAAGAAGACAAGTCGGTGCTGGAGGAAAAGGCCCACAATCTGGTCATTGTTGGTGTTCCGGAATAGGAGAGCGATAGAGATACTGACGCGAGCGACGGAAAGCTGCTGGAGTCTCTCGTCGGTGAACTTGATATTCCTTCTCTCCCCAACGCGTTATGGCAAAATTTTATCACTCATCGTCGTTACGGACACAAAGACAGCAAAAAGAGGATTCTAAAAATCCATTTCCCTCCCCCTCTGTTCGAACCGAAGTTCTGCGAAAGCTGCGTTTTCGGCTTCTCCGCCAGTACCCTCGCTCTTACGCTAGAGAAGATCTGACCAGAGAAGGACTCCAGCTAGAGAAGGATTGCAAAAAAGTCGCCTAGGAATCTTTGTCTCTTTCTCCCTCTTCCAATTTATATGTCTTTATTCCTCTGTCGTTCTTTTTTTCTTCTTCTCTCTCACTCTCCCTCTCCTTCTCTCTAGCTATTTATTTCTTCTACGTTCGGGTTTATTATTTTCATCTCTCACCTCTTCTCTTTTGTCTTCTTTTTTTATTACTTATTCGGTTGAAACTTCAGATGGATTTTTTGGCTTTTGAAAACACATGGATTTTTCAAGTATTTCTAAAATTTTGGCGTTTTCTTGAATAAAGTTTGATGAGTAATTTGTATTTGGTAGTTCAGAGGTAAGGCGTGTGCTCCCGCTGAAAGAAATTAGTTGGGTTTACCCCCCCCCCCCCCGCTCCGTAAGCTAGTTTACCCATGTGATAGTTAAATCATACTCCGATCCGTTAGGATGTTAGCTTAGCTTCCTCTAAGATTGAGATTTGCATTGATAAACTTCTTGCTCCGCAAGGCTATTGCGGAGCTAATACAATGCGTTTCATAATTATAGCGCACCCCCATTTTTTTGGGTTTTTCAAAAAACTACAGACGTAGACGAGCTGTTATTTTGTTGACAGAGTGTACACTCAAATAGAACTCCATACTGTGAATAGTGGGCTAAATGATCGCAAACTGAGTTTGTTGCGAAACTTTTTCCATTTTCATGCCGTTTCATAATTATAGCGCACCCCTTCTTTTTTTGTTGTTCAAACATGCAAATTTTTTTTACCAGGAAGGTATATCTGCTTTGTTTTTGTCATATCTGTATTTCAATTTCAATTTCAATTTACACGCTTTATCAAGATCAGCAAGCCACATCGGAGATATAACATCATCGATTATGGAATCTGTTGCGACATGTGACGACTCCACTCCTCAGCGTTCTCTGCCTTCCTTAGGAATTGGGGACCAACCCTCCATCTTCTGTCGCTCATGATGGCGCTACGATCCCGGAGTGCCAAATCTTCTCGGGAAAGGATTCTCACAGACGAGGGAAGAGACGGTGCGGGGAGCAACCGCTTACGGAGGGAGACGAATGAAATAATGTCTTTGTCTGTATCTGTATATCTTTGTCTGTATATCTTTGTTCTTAGAATATCTGTATATCTTTGTCATATCTGCTTTGCATGCCAAAGGCATCTCGTAAAAGTTAATCGCCTCTCAACTCGGCGCTCGCGAAAAGTGGTCCAGAACTACCTGCATTCGCCGAACGACTGCGGGACTGCTAGGCACCCAGGGCGTCCGAAGAAGCTATTTGAACAAGAACGAAAAATTTTCTGCAGGTTAGAAGCTTCTTAATGATAACTGAATGACATTACACAGTGTTATTGGAGGATTGCGTCTAATTCGATGAAGATGGCCCCTCAAATCGGAGCTGAGGCGAACGTCTCTGCGAGACGACCATCTGGAGGACGATTCAAGAGTCTTCTCTACTCGTGAGCACCATTCGCAAGTCCGCGCCTCGAATCACGGACCAACACAAGGCCAGCCGTCTCCAGTTCGCGAGGAACAATATGACCACAAACTGGAAAAAAGCTAGTTCGATTGAAGAGTCTTCTTTGAAGAGTTTTTCATTGTTTTTGCTAGCAGGTGGTCTTCAGCGACGAGAAGAAGTTCAACTTGGATGGACACGATGGCTACTCGCACTACTGGCGTGATCTGAGGAGGGACCCGCTCTACTTCAAGAAGCGCAACTTTGGGGGTGGAACCGATATGGTTTGGGGACAATGGTACCTTCTGTGACAATGGTACTGCAGCCCTAGACTTTATTTCCACTCACAGGAACTCGTTAGACTATCAGCAGCTCCTCTCCACCCATGTCCTTTCTTTCCTGCGTCGTCGCTCGCGTGCGCAGTACATATTCCAGCAAGAAAATGCGGCCATCTAAGTGAGCACTCCGACTAAGGCTTGGTTTACGACCAACAGAGTGGATCTGATGGACTGGCCCGCATGCAGTCCTGACCACAATCCAATTGAGAACCTGTGGGGCATCATTGTCCGTCAGATCTGCTCAAACGGGAAACATTATACCACTGTTCAAGAGCTAAAAGACGCGATTCTCGCTTCCTGGCAGTCTATCGATCCTAAAATCATTCACAATCTCGTTTCCTCCATGCCTAACCGTGTTTTAGATGTTATCAAATCTTCTGGTGCAGTTATTGACTACTGAGATAAAAAAATTGATGTGAATGAAATATGTTTATATTGATATCATTTGCAAAAAGAAGGGGTGCGCTATAATTATGAAACGCCATGAAAATGAAAAACAACAAAATCAGTTTGCGATTATTTTGCCCACTATCTACAGTATGTAGTTTCATTTGAGTGTAGACTCTGTCAACAGGTTAAAAGCTCGTCTACGTCTGTAGTTTTTCGAAAAACCCAAAAAATGGGGGTGCGCTATAATTATGAAACACACTGTACATAAGCGTCTAATACTTAGCTAATACGTCTAATATGTACATAAGCGAATAGCCTTAACACGGCAAATACCCGTCGATATTGACTTTTGTTATAATTTTTGATCGCACGAGACAACTTTTGGAATTCATTCATTCATTGAATAACGCTAGATAGAAAGAAAAACAAGACCTATCAACGCGAATACTCAAACAGGGGAGAGCGTTTTTTTCCTGTTTCAATCTTTTATTAAATTTCGTTTTTTTTTGTTGGAAGGTCTGAAATTCAGTTATCGGCTCAGTTGGGTAAAAACCTTCATTCAAAAAAGACTGTTTCCTCAATTTTCCATAGTCATGCAGAAGCAATGTAAATTGGCACAATTTTGCACAAGAGCAAAAGAGAAAGAGTCTTTCTTAAAGTTGGTGATTGAGCGTTCGAAAAAGACAGAGAAAGGGAGGAGGGACTGCGAGCAAAATCATTGGGTATGAGAGCGAGAAGCATGTGAACGAATCTCTCAAGTGAGTCCTGCACTGTGACGTAGAATTTCTCGTGTACGTCGGTTACTTCGAAAAAATCAGCCACTCCTTTAATCTATACGAGATTAGATCATCGCAGAGATGATCTCGTTAATTTAAAAAAAAAGATCACAGTATCGGTGTGCTCATATGTTTGCCAATAACATAATTTGTCTTGCACGGAAGTTCCTTTGATTCAAACCTGAAAACGCGTAAGATTTTCAGCGCGTGAAATTTTTTTGTGTAGTGTACAAACGCACGAGTTTGTTTATTAATTTTTTAATTTAATTTTTTTTATTACAAGTTATGTGAAAAATATATTATTATTGAGTGATGTTATTTTGCGCATAAACATTAGTTAAATCGACACTTGATGAGTTTATTAGTTATTTTTGTTGTTTTTTCTCACTTTTTACGTACAACTTATCTTTCTTTGATGCCTAAGCAGTAGCAGATTTGCGTGGTTATTTGTTGTTTTCATCTCGAGTTTTTTGTATAATATATCGGTTTATAACCAATTTCGCCTGCTTTGCAGTTTCGAGTCCGTGCGTTTATCTCGAGGCCCCAACACTCCAACAAGTTAGTTGGAAAACTTGAATGTTTCAGTCGAAAGGGTGCGCTGCTTTCAATTTTTCTTTTAATTTTTTATTTTTTTTATTATTTTTTTTTCGTTAGCATAAAATCGTTAGCATAAAATTACTAAGCCTAAGCGTAAAGGTAAAAACAATTTTGTCTATGAAAAATCGAAAGCAGCGCCCACTTTCGACTAAAACATTCAAGTTTTTTTAAACTAACTTGTTGCAGTGTTGGGGCCTCGAGATAAACGGACTCGAAACTGGAAAGCAGGCGAAATTTTTTATAAGCCGATATATTTTCAACTCAATTCAATTCATTTAAATTTTTTCAAATGCAAGAACAACAACTTGTAATACAATTATGAATGGTAGTTCCAATTAGCATGGACGCGTAGGATAGGGAGACAAAAAACAATCATTCATTCAAAAGTGCTGAATCCAAATATCAATGGCATTCAACTAATCCAAATATCATCTAAGAAAAAAATTATATGAAATAGTGTCTATAGTTATTTACAATCAGAAAATTGTGTCCTGTACATATGTATGTAAATACAAATAATCGTCAATCTGTTACACTCGGACAAGGAAGCACAACTTCAAATGGAATTTGTTTTAGCCTTGTCGCGAAACTTGAAGAACTTTCGATTACAACGATATCTTCCGTAAGGAAGTTCCATATTGCTATTGATCTAGAGACAAACGTAGACAACCTAGCCGGGTAAACGATAGGCAGACGAATTCTGAGAGAGTGCGCTTGTCTTGTATTATACTTGGGGGAGATAAAATGTATAGAAAGGAAAAATCGAGAGAGCATTTGTTATGTGAACATTTGTGCAAAAAACATAGATCTCTGAATGCTCGACGATATTCTAATGACTCAGTTTTGAGCAGTTACAATCTCTGAGAATAAGGCAGGCTTACATTACCACATCTATATAACAGCCTTCTAGTAAAATTACGTTGTACATATTCTAAATCGTTGATGAGGTATTTCGTGGTAGGGGAACAAATTTCAGTCCCGTATTCGAGAATCGGTCTAACGTATACATTAAAAGCAAACATGAGCATTTCGCATGATTTGGTTTTGAAAGCCTTTATAATAAGGTTTGCAGTAGAAGAGGCTTTTTTAAAAATCTTCTCAATATGAGAATTAAAACGGAAATCATGAGTTAACAAAATCCCTAAATCTTTAACCTGGTTGGTAACAATCAATGGAATATGGTTGATAGAGTAGGGGTGAAACACCGATTGCTTGCCTATATGAAGAACAGTACATTTGGAAGTTGATAGAGTAAGGTTCCACTGAGTGCACCAGTCAAATATATTGTTGACTGCAGTTTGCAAGTCATCTGAATATAAGGGTACTTGAGCTAGCAGCTTAACATCATCGGCAAAAATACTGAAGCGAATAGTAGCAGGGATAACTTTCTTGATGTCGTCAATGAACAGTAAAAACAACAACGGGCCTATTGAAGAACCTTGAGGAACACCACTTAAAACGGAAGATGGTACTGAGTTGATACCATCGATGATAACTGATTGTTTACGGGAGTTGAGGAAAGAAGAGATAAGTTTAAGTGCAGGCCCTACAATACCAAGTGAATTCAATTTAAACAATAGAAATCTAATATCTACAGAATCAAAAGTTTTTGAGATGTCTAGGAAAATTACATCAATATCAATACTTGAACACAGAGAGTGGGTTATGAAGGAATATGATTCGGCTAAAGAAGTGATTGTCGATCGATTAGGTCGAAAACCGGCTTGAAAAGGGGAAAGCAATGAACTCTCTTCAAGATACTTTGAAATAGAATTAACAATAACTTTTTCCATTACTTTAGAAATCGAGCAGGTTAAAGAAATGGGTCTGTAATTTGATAAGATAGGAGGTCCTTTGTTTTTGAGCCGAGGCTTTACAATAGCAAACTTCCACAAATCGGGTACAATTCCAGTCATTAAACAGTTGTTGAATAAAATACGCAGAGGTTTCAACAACGCAAATCTACATTTTTTGATAAAAATGTTCGGAATGGAATCGGGTGAGGTGTTACATTTATTCTCTATCTTAGAAACAGCCTCGATTATCATTTGATCATCAATCATTTCAAGAGAAAAGTGTTGATCGAAGGGAGCTAAAATAGGGAAAGGAAGAACATTCTGAGACGGTTCAGAGAAAGTTGAGGAGAACTGAGAAGAAAACATTTCAGCTTTTATGGAAGGTTCCGTCACTACCGTTCCACTACTGTCATACAAAACATAGGAATAGTTTTTAGATTTAATACGATTTTTACAATACGAGAAAAACTGTTTACGGTTGCCTTTAACAATCAGAGAAGATTCCTTAGATGTTTCAAAATCATAAAGCTCAGAAGAAAAATTTCTTGACAGATTTTTACAATATTCGGAGTAAGGAGCAGTAATTGAAACTTTCTGAAGCTTATTAAATAAGCGTTGAATACGCGCTGGATATCTATTGGAGGACGAGTTAGGAACAACAGTTGGGACAAAGCGATCGATAAGGTCACATAGTCGATCAACGATATAGTTTTAAGCTTGATTAGGGTCAAGAGATGATAATGCCAAGGTTCAATCATGACAGTAAATAAAGTACTCAATCAAATGCCAGTTTGCCTCAGAATGAAGTTTTATAGGCTTGATTATGTCATCGAATACTTTGGAGGTAATACAATCGAAACAAATAGAATTATGATCGCACTGGTATGTGAAGGGAGCAATAACACTAGAAGAAGAGATAATCGGATGATTGCATAAAAGAAGATCAAGATTGTTCTGACTTCGAGTCGGCATCAGAATGTACTGAGTGAAATGATTATCACAACAGTAATTAAGAAATTGAGTAGAAGAATAGCTCTTAGAACACGTCAACTTGTCCCAATCAATACAAGGTAAATTCAAATCACCAACGATTATGAGAGGGACATCGGGAATGGTATTTAAAGAGAAGTATCCTAATAACTCATTCATGATATCGTCTGTGGCACTGGGAGATCGATAAACACACATTAATCTAACCCGAGAAAATATGAATCTTTGTCACTACATTGTAACTCAACTGTAATAGCTTCACATTCTGAAACTGACATCGACGAAATTGCTATTGGACTGAGTCTAGATTGCACTAAAATTGCTACTCCGCCACCTCTGTTACTGATATTAGAGTTTCTATCAGAACGAAAAACAGAATATGGTTTATTTGAATGTGAAATGACATCAGGTTCACTATCGTGTAACCAAGTTTCTGAAAAGCAAATAGCATTGTATTGCGTTGAAGATAATAAATGATTAAGATCGTACAATTTATTCCGTATAGAGCGACAATTACTATAGTAAAAACTAAAATTTCCTCTAATGCTGAGTTGACTATTCTAAATACCAGAAGAAGTAAACAGGCTATGGCCATCAGCACTACTGATCTATTTCTGTACATCGTTTGCGTCCATCCTTTTCCTCTTGTCACCGTCACGTTTTGAAGAAAACCATTAGCCTCAGCGACTGTCTTCGGAGTGTATAGAGGACGCGGATGAGAGAATCGAATGAGCCGTGTTCCTTGTACCCCCCCCCACTCCATCGATCCAGCTTTGTCGCTTCTTTCCTTAGCGAGTTTCTTGCAGTCCTTCTCGAGTTGGAGTCCTTCTCTGGTAAGGTCTTCTCTCGCGTACGCGTGAGGAAATTTGCGAAGGACTTCAGGACGACGCACTCGTAGTTTTCGAAGTACTTCTGTTCGGAGAGATGGCGATGGAAAATGAATCTTAAGAATTCTTCTCTTGTTCTCTTTATTTCCGAAGCGTCGATGAGTGATAGAACCTCGGTTGAATGCATTAGTGAGAGAAGGTATATTGAGTTCGCTAACGAGAGAATCAAGAAGTTTTTCATCATGTTGATCCGTGGCGTCTTCATTTATCTCCGGAATGCCGACCAAAACGATGCTGTTTTTTTTGACTTTGTATTCCTGGAGGACTCTCCTGACCGCGTCGCAGGCGAGTAGTTCGGGCTGCGACATGAGAGAGGAAGTCATCAAAGAGTTGGATGGAGGGGCCGTGGTTTGGGTTGTGAGCTTATAGAGAAGAGGAACGAGAGAAGATGATGTCGTCATCATTGAGTTTACTGCATTCAGAAGTTGGGAGATTTGGTCGCTTTGACGGTTGACAGCTTGGATCAGAATTTGTACATCAGATGAGGGTTGAGAAACTGACGAAGGAACATATACATATATCTGTTTGTTTGGAATTGGTTTGAAATATATACAAAATATATATATATATATATACATAAAATATTATACAAAAAAACTCGAGATGAAAACAACAAATAACCACGCAATCTGCTACTGCTTAGGCATGAAAGAATGATAAATTGTACGTAAAAACTGAGAAAAAACAACAAAAATAACTAATAAACTCATCAAGTTTCAATTTATCTAATGTTTTTGTGCAGAATAATATCACTCAATAATAATATATATTTCAAAAAACTTAAGAAAAAATTGTAATTTAAAAATAATAAACAAACTTGTGCATTTGTTTGTTTAGTATATTAAATTTTCATTATTAGATTACGAAGAGGCACTAATTACGGTAGGTTCTTTCGAGCACTATTTTAATTTGGAAAGGTAGACAGGATATGAAATCCTTTCTTCTCCTACTTTTACATACTATTTCACTTTCTTTCTCCATGTCATCGCATAGTTCACAGATCATTCCATTCTGCCGCGCGAGAGGTCAGAGAGCGATAATCGCATCTCAATTTTTTCAGCTATAATAACACTGATACGATGATCCCATTCATTAAAGGATAGATGGATGTAGAAAATGGATCATGCGATCTCTCATCTCACCATTGAGTAGATTAAACGCGCGGCAGGCTTTTACTAAAAAAAATTGACTGTGTAACCTCGTTTCTGCGTTCTCAAATTTTTTTAAAAATAACTCTTTAGCCAATTTAGAGGAGAATTTTTGTTAAGAAAAAAAAGAGCTCGAGAGCAATCCGACTGCAGCTTGAGAAAGCAATCGGATAGCAACTCGAGGGCAACTCGAAAGGAACTCGAGAACAACTCGAGAGCAGCTCGAAAAGAACTCTAGGAGATTCGAAAGTATTTTGAAAGCAGCTGGAAATCAACTCGAGAGCAAATCGAAAGAAATTTCAAAGCAACTTGAAAGCAACTCGAGAGCAACTCGAGAGTAAGTCGAGAACAACTTTAGAAAAACTCGAAAGCAAGAGAGAGAGAAATGTATACTGACTTTCGAGGATGAGTTTACTGGAGAAGAAGTGAAATATGATAACAAAGAGAAACACTATCATAGAAAGAGAGAAGATATAAAAAATGTCACGAGCTAAGCTTGAATCAGCAGTGTAGTTAGGAGCGTTGGGAACTGAACAAACATAACTGTGTTGGCGAAAAGTGACGAAAATTAAGGAAGATATGTGTTGATTTTTCTGAGCGAAAAATTCAGGAAGTGATTGAAGAATTTCGTCAACATACTCTGAGGGTATATAAGGAAGATGGGATTGGAGCTGCCATATCAAGTACGTTCTGGACTGAAGCTAAGCAAAGATCCTTTTCTGGTAAGACTCTTTTCTGGTAAGCTCTCAGAAATCCTTCAATCTGCTAAGTACTAAGTATTATAATTTGCTAAATCCTCTTTTCAGACATTCGGTAACAATCCAAAAGCGATAAAATGAAGTTCGGTCCAAGTAATGAGGCCGCTCGGACTCTCAGAGCACCGAACCTCTCCATCAGCCTACTAACTATCCTCCTGGTCTTCGCGCCTCTTGCAGGTTACCTTCACTTTCAAAATCTTCATTATCACAAGAGGTTAACTTGTCATCACTGACATGTCTGACAAACAGGAAACAAATTATTGGGAAAAGCTTGGACAGAAAAATGGAAACTGGCAATCGTGGCGCTGCTGTGAACAATCCTGGTAGATTATTTGGTATATCAACCTCGAATTCCCCGCAATGAGTTTAAAGAGTTCCTCGATGAGATTAGAATTCAGTAAGTGAATTCGAGTGGTAGTCATTTTTTGCAGTGAAAGAGTCGACCATCTCTGGCAAATGAAAATCTACAGAATAAGAACCTTCAAAACCTTATACTCGAGATTTTTTGCTTTGATAACTCAAGCAAGCAAAGTTCACGGAAAGAATTTCATTATACATGTTTTGCAGAAGCTCTATGTGAATGCGAAAACAATCCCCTCATATTGAACGTTGGTGACCCTGGTATTGATTCTCAGGTATTTTCTTCGTTCGTTTGAAAAGTCTAAAATACAAGAGTATAAGAGTTGTTTTCTGCGACTAAAACAGATATTCATTCACGAATGATGGAGTCGTTTGAGAATTAAGATGTCTTTTATAGGCAAATGATTTTTGCAGTTCTGGCCACCATACGTTGCTGTTGATTGCGACTTCTTGTACACTAACTATCGGTTGTACAGCTCCAGGAACTCCTGGTATAGTAATCGTTGACCAGGACTACGAAATTGTTTACCAGGATTACCCTGTCAGTATGTTTTCAACGACAAAAAAAACAATGAAAAACTACTCGTTTTATTCCTCAATATGTGTTTTCAATCCCAGATTCGTTCGCGAGTTCCTCGTAATCGAATAACTTCTCCTTACTGGTTAATCACTTTTTTCAAAGCACAGGCTGACTAAGCATATTGGATAAAAATGCTCGACTGGACTCAAAAGCCATAACTTTAACCTAATAAGAAATTAAATTCGGTAAAACATTTTCCCGCTGTGGCATGAGAGTACGACACGCTGTACATGCTAGGTTTCCTATGTTCAAACCTTCACGCCTATCTAGCTGAATAGATATAATTAAAAAGCAGGGCGAGTCTAACTTTGATAGCAAAAAAAGATCTGAGTCTTTTTTATGCTGCTATTACACAAAAGACCAAGAGAGCAGTCATTTGTTTTACAAAGTTTGTTCTGTATCTCATCTACCTTGTTGCGAGGCGAAAAGAGAAGCTAAGAAAATTGTTGTTGTCGGGACGATTTTCCGTAAATTCATTGCAAAAAAATTGCAGATCTCACCGACTTCTACCAATGAATCCGATGGTTTCATCTCTCTATACTTCGACCAAATGGGCTGTATACTAGATTCTTCCACATCTCAATGGGCCTGGAGCGCATATAGTCAGAGAAACTCTTCTGTTAAAGAATTTTTCATAGGAAGAACTGATTCCGTTCTTCTCACCTCGGGGAGAGTCGATTGGTTCAATGTTCCAATAGAATAAATCTTGGAGAAACATGGGGAAAATTGTTTAAAAAAAAGTTTACCTGCGATTATTTGCTGTAGACTTCCCGATGCTCTGTTTAAAAACGGCAAAACCTTAATTGAGCTTGCAACAATCGAAATATTGAAAGCTAATGAGCATTCCAAAAAACACCATTGGACGGATAACGAATGTTTTATTAATACTGTTGTGTTAAAAATTTCGCTCCCGGTGAGATAGTGGTTGCTGGATTTGATCCCGACTTCTCTAAAAGCTTTCATCCGTGCACTGGTTCAATAACATTCCATTGAAGGCTTGGATCGGGATACTTCGCCTCTTCTCTTCAATTCCGCGAACTGTCGTGGTGGGATCTGTTATTTCTTTTATTACTTTCGATGTTTTCTGAAGTCGAGTTTTTCGCACTACTATCAGTTACTTTTGAATGATTGAATTTTTTCAAAAAGATTTGGGCTACAACGGTTCGTTCTCCTATTAAGTCAAAATCACAGAACTTCGCGAGATAATTTGATTTTGAACACAGTTCCCATAACATCAACGCAATTGAAATCTGAGCCGATAGATTTGTGTAGCCAAGTGAGTGGCTTGAGACGTTGAATAAAATATTAAATTGGGTTTCAATATGTTTTTCACTCTCACCGCTTTCCGAATTTTCGACAACAACAATGTTTCAGGAGGATTCGAACCCCCAACAACTACAACGAGTAACTTTGTTTCCCGATCAGTTTACATAGATCTCTTACAAAATAGTAAATTGGTTTCAATAAAATAGTACATTGGGTTTCAATATCCTTTTTTTTTCTCTCACCAGCTTTCCTAATTTTCAAAAACAACAGATCTGTGTTATTATATATGAGCCCCTGTTATTATATTTATTTTCGAAGGAGGATTCGAAATTTTTCAGGAGAATCCGAACACACAACTACAACGAGTAACTATGTTTCCCGTAAGAAGATCTCTTACAAAAAAATCCCTCACTCAGGCAGCTTCACTGCCTTCGTTAATCCAATTAGATTTTTATCCCTGCCTCAGGCAGCTTCACTGCCTTCGTTAATCCACTACTGTTTTTCTCCCTGAATCAGGCAGCTTCGCTGCCTTCGCTTCTCTGCTTCTCCCTTTTCTCTCCCTCAGGCAGCTTCACTGCCTTTGTTAATCCACTTCTATTTTTCTCCATGCCACAGGCAGCTTCGCTGCCTTCGCTTCTCTGCTTCTCCTTTTTTCTGGCTCAGAGAGCTCCGCTGCCTTCGCTTTTGTGCTTTTCTTTTTTCCGCTTCACCTTTTTTCCCTCACTCAGGCAGCTTCACTGCCTTCTTTAATCCACTTCTGTTTTTCTCCCTGCCTCAGGCAGCTTGGCTGCCTTCGGTTTTCTCTTCTCCTTTTTTTTCTGGCTCAGAGAGCTCCGCTGCCTTCGCTTCTGTGCTTCTCTTTTTACCCTCTCTCAGGCAGCTTCGCTACCTTCGTTTTCCCACTTATATTTTTTCCCTGCCTCAGGCAGCTTCGGTGCCCTTGTTTTTCTCCTGCTCCTCTTTTCCCTGCCTTAGACAGCTTCACTGACTTTTTTTATTTGATCATTTACACCTAGTTCAGGCAGCTTCGCCGCTTTCGTTTCTCTGCTCTTCTTATTCGACCTGACTCGGGCGAATTCGCTGTCTTTTTTCGTCTTCCTGTCCTCTTATTCCTCCCTCAAGCAGCTTGGCTGCTTTCGTTCCATTTAGTCAGTGCGTCAGGTTCTGTTAAGCATAAAGAAACACGAGCAGTGGGTGCAGTATTCGCCTTACGCCACCCACTACATCAACATTTCACATTCCCAACAAAGGCCCGCTCTTTCCCAGGCTTTAGCAGCTTCCTACCTTCATTTTTCTCAATGCTCTCTTTTTTCGACTAAGGCTTTTTGGAACCTTCCTTTCCTCGAACTCTCTCGTTCTCTATTTAGTTTCTCTCTGGCTCAGAAAACTTCACTGCATTAACAGTCAGAAGCAGATTGTTTCTTTCATCCGCACTGTGATTGAAAAGATCTATGCGCTGTTCAAAAAGTCCGAAAAAATATTCAAATCTGTGCTTTAAAAAGAAGAAATTTTCGATTTTTACCTAGGAAAATTCCAAGTCTTTGAAGAAAAAAATTCCAAACTCTTCCAAATTCTGGAAATCTATGCGCTCGAGAAAAATTATGCGGGTGGTAAGAAACACCCTGGTCAGAAGTTTATTTTATATGTCTAAAAGACGGTGGGCCTCTGTACGCGTTATGAGAATCACGATGGGTTTAATTTTGATGTCCGAATATCTGTTTCTGACCTATGTTCCCAATACTCCTTCTGTTTTTGGACCTTTTTGGACATTTTTTTCCCAATTGTTTGAGTTCTTATCAAAATTGAAAACCCGCCGAAGGTTAAATCGGAGGTCCACCAATGAACAATAGCATTAGAAAATTCTAAATCAAACAGTTGTCAGAATGTCTATTGTTAAAAATCATTAGTTTTTTCTTTGAACAAATGAAACATATTAATCTTAGCAAAAAAAGGATTTTTAATGGACCTGTTTTAATGAAGGAATAACTTTAATGTGCAAAATAGAATGTAAAAACTCTGATCAGGCTTACTAATCAGCTGAAGAGGCCTCAATGAGAGCCTAGGACTTCTCAACCCGGACCATTGATGATTATTTCGCACAGCTAAAAGCTTCATTGCCTTCGTTTTTCTACTTGTCGTCTTCCTCGTTCAGGCAGCGTGGCTGCTTTTGTTCTTTTTAGTCTTCGAAAGAAAAAAGAAAAAGAAAGAAAAAAGAAAGAGAAAGAAAAAAGAAACAAAAAGAAAAAGAAAGAGAAAAAAGAAAGAGTAAGAAGAAAGAAACAGAAAGAAAAAAGAAAGAGAAAAAGAAAGAGAAAAAAAGAAAGATAAAGAAAAAAGAAAGAGAAAAAAAAGATAGATAAAGAAAAAAGAAAGAGAAAGAAAAAAGAAATAGAAAGAAAAAGAAAGAGAAAGAAAAAGAAAGAAAAAAGAAAAAGAAAGAGAAAAAAAGAAAGAGAAAAAAGAAAGAGAAAGAAAAAAGAAATAGAAAGAAAAAGAAAGAGAAAGAAAAAAGTAAGAAAAAGAAAAAGAAAGAGTAAAAAGAAAGAAACAGAAAGAAAAAACGAAGAGAAAAAAGAAAGAGAAAAAAGAAAGATAAAGAAAAAAGAAAGAGAAAAAAGAAAGATAGATAAAGAAAAAGAAAGAGAAAGAAAAAAGAAATAGTAAGAAAAAAGAAAGAGAAATAAAAAAGAAAAAGAAAAAACAAAGAAAAGTAAAAAAAGAAAGAGAAAAAAAGGAAAAAAAAAGAAAGTGTATGGAAAAAGCAAGAGAAAGAAAAAGGAAAGATATGTAAATAAAAAAGAAAGAGAAAAAATAAAAAGAAAGAGAAAAAGAAAGAAAGAGAAAGAAAAAAGAAAGAGTAAGAAAAAAAGAAAGAGAAAAGAAAGAGAAAGAAAAAGAAAAAGAACCAAAAAAGAAAGAGGGATAAAAAAGAAAGATAAAGAAAAAAGAAAAAGAAATAATAAAAAAACAAACAAAAAACTTAAGTTTAATTTTTTGGTGCTCTACGTGAAATGAAGTTACGGTACTTTTATAGAGAAACACGTTTTGTGCTCTGTGTGTTGTGTTCGCACAAGTGGAAGGAGGAGAGAACAGTGTTGTAAAAACTCTGTTTAAGTGAGAGAGAGATTAGAACGTAAGAGACCAAAGCAGCTAAAATTCAGTCTCTTTTTCTTGAGGCGAGAGAGTACGGAGAGAGAGAGGAAAAGAGAGGAGTCTCGCTTGACTCGGACTGAAAATCAGAAAACGAGACCGAAAATCCCATGATGAAAACTCGGAATCCCCATGATGAAAACCCACTTTCAATTTTTCCCATCCACCCTGGTTCACAAATAGCGGTTTTATGAATTTGAGAAGATTGAGAAGCGAAAACTAACGTCGCAAAAGAGAGACTTAGAGACATTTTTTGAGAGATATTATCATGACTAATGATAAAAATCCGAATTCCAAACTTTGATATTCGGAATCCTCATAGTGAAAAACCCCTTAAATGAGAGAATCATGATGCAATGTTCATAGGTGGCTCTTATTCATGGGTTTAAAAGATTTCAGCGAGAAGTACTGTGCTAAATAGAGAAAAATACGGTTAGAGAAAAGCTATATCTCGCTTTAAACTCAAAATTGGAAAAACACACCAGAAAATTAAAATTCTTCAGGCATTAAAACCTCCTAATACTGAAAATCATAGTGAAAAACCCCTTAAATGAGAGAATCATGATGCAATGTTCATAGGTGGCTCTTATTCATCGGATTAAAAGATTTCAGCGAGAAGTACTGTGCTAAATAGAGAAAAATACGGTTAGAGAAAAGCTATATCTCGCTTTAAACTCAAAATTGGAAAAACACACCAGAAAATTAAAATTCTTCAGGCATTAAAACCTCCTAATACTGAAAATCATAGTGAAAAACCCCTTAAATGAGAGAATCATGATGCAATGTTCATAGGTGGCTCTTATTCATGGGTTTAAAAGATTTCAGCGAGAAGTACTGTGCTAAATAGAGAAAAATACGGTTAGAGAAAAGCTATATCTCGCTTTAAACTCAAAATTGGAAAAACACACCAGAAAATTAAAATTCTTCAGGCATTAAAACCTCCTAATACTGAAAATCATAGTGAAAAACCCCTTAAATGAGAGAATCATGATGCAATGTTCATAGGTGGCTCTTATTCATCGGATTAAAAGATTTCAGCGAGAAGTACTGTGCTAAATAGAGAAAAATACGGTTAGAGAAAAGCTATATCTCGCTTTAAACTCAAAATTGGAAAAACACACCAGAAAATTAAAATTCTTCAGGCATTAAAACCTCCTAATACTGAAAATCATAGTGAAAAACCCCTTAAATGAGAGAATCATGATGCAATGTTCATAGGTGGCTCTTATTCATCGGATTAAAAGATTTCAGCGAGAAGTACTGTGCTAAATAGAGAAAAATAAGGTTAGAGAAAAGCTATATCTCGCTTTAAACTCAAAATTGGAAAAACACACCAGAAAATTAAAATTCTTCAGGCATTAAAACCTCCTAATACTGAAAATCATAGTGAAAAACCCCTTAAATGAGAGAATCATGATGCAATGTTCATAGGTGGCTCTTATTCATCGGATTAAAAGATTTCAGCGAGAAGTACTGTGCTAAATAGAGAAAAATACGGTTAGAGAAAAGCTATATCTCGCTTTAAACTCAAAATTGGAAAAACACACCAGAAAATTAAAATTCTTCAGGCATTAAAACCTCCTAATACTGAAAATCATAGTGAAAAACCCCTTAAATGAGAGAATCATGATGCAATGTTCATAGGTGGCTCTTATTCATCGGATTAAAAGATTTCAGCGAGAAGTACTGTGCTAAATAGAGAAAAATACGGTTAGAGAAAAGCTATATCTCGCTTTAAACTCAAAATTGGAAAAACACACCAGAAAATTAAAATTCTTCAGGCATTAAAACCTCCTAATACTGAAAATCATAGTGAAAAACCCCTTAAATGAGAGAATCATGATGCAATGTTCATAGGTGGCTCTTATTCATGGGTTTAAAAGATTTCAGCGAGAAGTACTGTGCTAAATAGAGAAAAATACGGTTAGAGAAAAGCTATATCTCGCTTTAAACTCAAAATTGGAAAAACACACCAGAAAATTAAAATTCTTCAGGCATTAAAACCTCCTAATACTGAAAATCATAGTGAAAAACCCCTTAAATGAGAGAATCATGATGCAATGTTCATAGGTGGCTCTTATTCATCGGATTAAAAGATTTCAGCGAGAAGTACTGTGCTAAATAGAGAAAAATACGGTTAGAGAAAAGCTATATCTCGCTTTAAACTCAAAATTGGAAAAACACACCAGAAAATTAAAATTCTTCAGGCATTAAAACCTCCTAATACTGAAAATCATAGTGAAAAACCCCTTAAATGAGAGAATCATGATGCAATGTTCATAGGTGGCTCTTATTCATGGGTTTAAAAGATTTCAGCGAGAAGTACTGTGCTAAATAGAGAAAAATACGGTTAGAGAAAAGCTATATCTCGCTTTAAACTCAAAATTGGAAAAACACACCAGAAAATTAAAATTCTTCAGGCATTAAAACCTCCTAATACTGAAAATCATAGTGAAAAACCCCTTAAATGAGAGAATCATGATGCAATGTTCATAGGTGGCTCTTATTCATCGGATTAAAAGATTTCAGCGAGAAGTACTGTGCTAAATAGAGAAAAATACGGTTAGAGAAAAGCTATATCTCGCTTTAAACTCAAAATTGGAAAAACACACCAGAAAATTAAAATTCTTCAGGCATTAAAACCTCCTAATACTGAAAATCATAGTGAAAAACCCCTTAAATGAGAGAATCATGATGCAATGTTCATAGGTGGCTCTTATTCATGGGTTTAAAAGATTTCAGCGAGAAGTACTGTGCTAAATAGAGAAAAATACGGTTAGAGAAAAGCTATATCTCGCTTTAAACTCAAAATTGGAAAAACACACCAGAAAATTAAAATTCTTCAGGCATTAAAACCTCCTAATACTGAAAATCATAGTGAAAAACCCCTTAAATGAGAGAATCATGATGCAATGTTCATAGGTGGCTCTTATTCATCGGATTAAAAGATTTCAGCGAGAAGTACTGTGCTAAATAGAGAAAAATACGGTTAGAGAAAAGCTATATCTCGCTTTAAACTCAAAATTGGAAAAACACACCAGAAAATTAAAATTCTTCAGGCATTAAAACCTCCTAATACTGAAAATCATAGTGAAAAACCCCTTAAATGAGAGAATCATGATGCAATGTTCATAGGTGGCTCTTATTCATCGGATTAAAAGATTTCAGCGAGAAGTACTGTGCTAAATAGAGAAAAATACGGTTAGAGAAAAGCTATATCTCGCTTTAAACTCAAAATTGGAAAAACACACCAGAAAATTAAAATTCTTCAGGCATTAAAACCTCCTAATACTGAAAATCATAGTGAAAAACCCCTTAAATGAGAGAATCATGATGCAATGTTCATAGGTGGCTCTTATTCATCGGATTAAAAGATTTCAGCGAGAAGTACTGTGCTAAATAGAGAAAAATACGGTTAGAGAAAAGCTATATCTCGCTTTAAACTCAAAATTGGAAAAACACACCAGAAAATTAAAATTCTTCAGGCATTAAAACCTCCTAATACTGAAAATCATAGTGAAAAACCCCTTAAATGAGAGAATCATGATGCAATGTTCATAGGTGGCTCTTATTCATCGGATTAAAAGATTTCAGCGAGAAGTACTGTGCTAAATAGAGAAAAATACGGTTAGAGAAAAGCTATATCTCGCTTTAAACTCAAAATTGGAAAAACACACCAGAAAATTAAAATTCTTCAGGCATTAAAACCTCCTAATACTGAAAATCATAGTGAAAAACCCCTTAAATGAGAGAATCATGATGCAATGTTCATAGGTGGCTCTTATTCATGGGTTTAAAAGATTTCAGCGAGAAGTACTGTGCTAAATAGAGAAAAATACGGTTAGAGAAAAGCTATATCTCGCTTTAAACTCAAAATTGGAAAAACACACCAGAAAATTAAAATTCTTCAGGCATTAAAACCTCCTAATACTGAAAATCATAGTGAAAAACCCCTTAAATGAGAGAATCATGATGCAATGTTCATAGGTGGCTCTTATTCATCGGATTAAAAGATTTCAGCGAGAAGTACTGTGCTAAATAGAGAAAAATACGGTTAGAGAAAAGCTATATCTCGCTTTAAACTCAAAATTGGAAAAACACACCAGAAAATTAAAATTCTTCAGGCATTAAAACCTCCTAATACTGAAAATCATAGTGAAAAACCCCTTAAATGAGAGAATCATGATGCAATGTTCATAGGTGGCTCTTATTCATCGGATTAAAAGATTTCAGCGAGAAGTACTGTGCTAAATAGAGAAAAATACGGTTAGAGAAAAGCTATATCTCGCTTTAAACTCAAAATTGGAAAAACACACCAGAAAATTAAAATTCTTCAGGCATTAAAACCTCCTAATACTGAAAATCATAGTGAAAAACCCCTTAAATGAGAGAATCATGATGCAATGTTCATAGGTGGCTCTTATTCATCGGATTAAAAGATTTCAGCGAGAAGTACTGTGCTAAATAGAGAAAAATACGGTTAGAGAAAAGCTATATCTCGCTTTAAACTCAAAATTGGAAAAACACACCAGAAAATTAAAATTCTTCAGGCATTAAAACCTCCTAATACTGAAAATCATAGTGAAAAACCCCTTAAATGAGAGAATCATGATGCAATGTTCATAGGTGGCTCTTATTCATCGGATTAAAAGATTTCAGCGAGAAGTACTGTGCTAAATAGAGAAAAATACGGTTAGAGAAAAGCTATATCTCGCTTTAAACTCAAAATTGGAAAAACACACCAGAAAATTAAAATTCTTCAGGCATTAAAACCTCCTAATACTGAAAATCATAGTGAAAAACCCCTTAAATGAGAGAATCATGATGCAATGTTCATAGGTGGCTCTTATTCATCGGATTAAAAGATTTCAGCGAGAAGTACTGTGCTAAATAGAGAAAAATACGGTTAGAGAAAAGCTATATCTCGCTTTAAACTCAAAATTGGAAAAACACACCAGAAAATTAAAATTCTTCAGGCATTAAAACCTCCTAATACTGAAAATCATAGTGAAAAACCCCTTAAATGAGAGAATCATGATGCAATGTTCATAGGTGGCTCTTATTCATCGGATTAAAAGATTTCAGCGAGAAGTACTGTGCTAAATAGAGAAAAATACGGTTAGAGAAAAGCTATATCTCGCTTTAAACTCAAAATTGGAAAAACACACCAGAAAATTAAAATTCTTCAGGCATTAAAACCTCCTAATACTGAAAATCATAGTGAAAAACCCCTTAAATGAGAGAATCATGATGCAATGTTCATAGGTGGCTCTTATTCATGGGTTTAAAAGATTTCAGCGAGAAGTACTGTGCTAAATAGAGAAAAATACGGTTAGAGAAAAGCTATATCTCGCTTTAAACTCAAAATTGGAAAAACACACCAGAAAATTAAAATTCTTCAGGCATTAAAACCTCCTAATACTGAAAATCATAGTGAAAAACCCCTTAAATGAGAGAATCATGATGCAATGTTCATAGGTGGCTCTTATTCATCGGATTAAAAGATTTCAGCGAGAAGTACTGTGCTAAATAGAGAAAAATACGGTTAGAGAAAAGCTATATCTCGCTTTAAACTCAAAATTGGAAAAACACACCAGAAAATTAAAATTCTTCAGGCATTAAAACCTCCTAATACTGAAAATCATAGTGAAAAACCCCTTAAATGAGAGAATCATGATGCAATGTTCATAGGTGGCTCTTATTCATCGGATTAAAAGATTTCAGCGAGAAGTACTGTGCTAAATAGAGAAAAATACGGTTAGAGAAAAGCTATATCTCGCTTTAAACTCAAAATTGGAAAAACACACCAGAAAATTAAAATTCTTCAGGCATTAAAACCTCCTAATACTGAAAATCATAGTGAAAAACCCCTTAAATGAGAGAATCATGATGCAATGTTCATAGGTGGCTCTTATTCATCGGATTAAAAGATTTCAGCGAGAAGTACTGTGCTAAATAGAGAAAAATACGGTTAGAGAAAAGCTATATCTCGCTTTAAACTCAAAATTGGAAAAACACACCAGAAAATTAAAATTCTTCAGGCATTAAAACCTCCTAATACTGAAAATCATAGTGAAAAACCCCTTAAATGAGAGAATCATGATGCAATGTTCATAGGTGGCTCTTATTCATCGGATTAAAAGATTTCAGCGAGAAGTACTGTGCTAAATAGAGAAAAATACGGTTAGAGAAAAGCTATATCTCGCTTTAAACTCAAAATTGGAAAAACACACCAGAAAATTAAAATTCTTCAGGCATTAAAACCTCCTAATACTGAAAATCATAGTGAAAAACCCCTTAAATGAGAGAATCATGATGCAATGTTCATAGGTGGCTCTTATTCATCGGATTAAAAGATTTCAGCGAGAAGTACTGTGCTAAATAGAGAAAAATACGGTTAGAGAAAAGCTATATCTCGCTTTAAACTCAAAATTGGAAAAACACACCAGAAAATTAAAATTCTTCAGGCATTAAAACCTCCTAATACTGAAAATCATAGTGAAAAACCCCTTAAATGAGAGAATCATGATGCAATGTTCATAGGTGGCTCTTATTCATGGGTTTAAAAGATTTCAGCGAGAAGTACTGTGCTAAATAGAGAAAAATACGGTTAGAGAAAAGCTATATCTCGCTTTAAACTCAAAATTGGAAAAACACACCAGAAAATTAAAATTCTTCAGGCATTAAAACCTCCTAATACTGAAAATCATAGTGAAAAACCCCTTAAATGAGAGAATCATGATGCAATGTTCATAGGTGGCTCTTATTCATCGGATTAAAAGATTTCAGCGAGAAGTACTGTGCTAAATAGAGAAAAATACGGTTAGAGAAAAGCTATATCTCGCTTTAAACTCAAAATTGGAAAAACACACCAGAAAATTAAAATTCTTCAGGCATTAAAACCTCCTAATACTGAAAATCATAGTGAAAAACCCCTTAAATGAGAGAATCATGATGCAATGTTCATAGGTGGCTCTTATTCATCGGATTAAAAGATTTCAGCGAGAAGTACTGTGCTAAATAGAGAAAAATACGGTTAGAGAAAAGCTATATCTCGCTTTAAACTCAAAATTGGAAAAACACACCAGAAAATTAAAATTCTTCAGGCATTAAAACCTCCTAATACTGAAAATCATAGTGAAAAACCCCTTAAATGAGAGAATCATGATGCAATGTTCATAGGTGGCTCTTATTCATCGGATTAAAAGATTTCAGCGAGAAGTACTGTGCTAAATAGAGAAAAATACGGTTAGAGAAAAGCTATATCTCGCTTTAAACTCAAAATTGGAAAAACACACCAGAAAATTAAAATTCTTCAGGCATTAAAACCTCCTAATACTGAAAATCATAGTGAAAAACCCCTTAAATGAGAGAATCATGATGCAATGTTCATAGGTGGCTCTTATTCATCGGATTAAAAGATTTCAGCGAGAAGTACTGTGCTAAATAGAGAAAAATACGGTTAGAGAAAAGCTATATCTCGCTTTAAACTCAAAATTGGAAAAACACACCAGAAAATTAAAATTCTTCAGGCATTAAAACCTCCTAATACTGAAAATCATAGTGAAAAACCCCTTAAATGAGAGAATCATGATGCAATGTTCATAGGTGGCTCTTATTCATCGGATTAAAAGATTTCAGCGAGAAGTACTGTGCTAAATAGAGAAAAATACGGTTAGAGAAAAGCTATATCTCGCTTTAAACTCAAAATTGGAAAACCGGACCAAAAAATTAAAATTCTTCAGGCTTCAGGCAACCTCCTAATACTGAAAATCAGAACAGACTGTCGAACTATGGCTTTAAATGGAGCGTTAAAAAAACCGAGGTGATTGTCGACGGAGATCCTTACTTGTTTAAAGGAATGGAGAGGATAAGAGATCTTTGTAAACTTACGGGAAACATAGTTACTCGTTGTAGTTGTTGTGTGTTCGGATCCCCCTGAAAAATCTTCGAAACCTCATTCGAATATAAATATAATAAATACATAAATAAATGGTATATAATAGTATAAATAGTATATTTGAATATAATATAAATACGTATCGAACGTATATAAATATAATAACAGGGGCTCGAACGTATATATGTAATAACAGGGGCTCTCAAATACTAATCAGATCGGATGTGCTATAGGTATGTACATTATTCTCGCAGCATTTGCTTTCAGGAAAAGTTCTTCAATAACGCAAAATTTTCATTTCTGACTTTTTTCAGAGCTTTTTTTCAGAACACATCTCATGAAAAACTTATTTCTGCTCGAGCTTGCGAAGAACCATGAGGGTTTTCTCATTTAAAGTTTTTTTTCACGAAATTCTCCCGAGAAAAAACAAATTAAAAGGAAGGCCATATAATTTCAAGGAGCTGAAACCATAATTTCTTTGTTGCTGAAACATGACCACTTAGGGACAACTCCAGAGCCTATTGAGTTTCATAGATACAGTAGTCAACGAAAGAGATATAGCAGTCAAGCAAAAAAGCACACATAGACTTGAATTAACATGGAAAAAAATAAGTTAAAATCTCGAGAAATTACAATCCATGAGAATAGCGATGAAGCTTCGAATTCTCATCAACAGGTACCTCGTCTTCGACGTCTACATCGAGCAGCAGCACATCGACTAACACCTCGAGCAGTTCGTCTTCGACGTCTACATCGAGCAGCAGCACATCGACTAGCACCTCGAGCAGTTCGTTCGTCTTCGACGTCTACATCGAGCAGCAGCACGTCGACTAGCACCTCGAGCAGTTCGTCTTCGACGTCTACATCGAGCAGCAGCACGTCGACTAGCACTTCGAGCAGTTCGACTTCGACATCCACATCGAGCAGCAGCACATCGACGTCCACATGGAGCAGTTCGTCTTCGACGTATACATCGATCAGCAGCACAAGTTCCTTTTTCTCAATCTTCTCCGAGAGTTTCTAACTAGTGACTAAATGGAATTCACATAGATTTTTTTGGAAAGGTCTCAACAAACTCCCCGACTCATGTACTTTTACATACTTACTCTTTCCTGACCGAAATTGTAGCGGACGCTAAAGGTATATGAATTGTCTTAAATTAGCTCCGAATACCGTTAGAAACTTCTCAATTGACATTCTAGCGTACAAACCTGAAGAAAATTGGAACAATTTCCAGCGAAATTGGTTTTTTTCGCTGCAGGTACCTCGTCTTCGACGTCCACATCGAGCAGCAGCACATCGACTAGCACCTCGAGCAGTTCGTCTTCGACGTCTACATCGAGCAGTCAGAGTCACACATAGACTTGAATTAACATGGAATGAAAGATAATTTAAAATCTCAATAAATTACAATCCATGAGAATAGCGATGAAGCTTCGAATTCTCCTCAACAAAATTTTGTTTCAGTTAAACAATTATTGACGACAAGATGTTCACATCAATGCTTTTTTAAGTGGCTGCACGCAAAATTTGACATCTCTTTAAATAGAATTATTTAAAAGTTAAAAAAAGATTTTTGGTGAAAAATAAGATATGGTCAGATGTGCTTCGAAAAACAAATTTTAAAAAAACCCATTTATGTTAGGCAAATGATTTCGCGGAGTCTAAGACCTCTGAAAATAAGAGCATATCTTTTCACAAAGATTTCCACTTTGTTTGGATTTGGCCGAGAATGATCAAGGTCAACAAAGCAGTACACTACTAAGAACAGACCACTTATTTTGACAGTATATATATATATTGACCTGATACTGAAAAGCTCCCAGACGAAACGCTCCCCAATACAAAGTTTTTTTATGTTTTTCATAAGCAATTTACGAAGCGTTCAGACTTTTTCCAGTACGAAATTCGATGTTTTTTCAAACAATGTTTTTTATCCTCTGATGAAAAAAAGAGAAAAAAAACAAGAAGAAAATTTAAAAGAGGATGAAATAGTTAGACAGCCTTTGATAACTTCATCAGCACGCAGAAAAACTGGAAAAAATTTTCGAATTTAACTATACTGAAAGTTAGTTCAAGCGTATGTACATAAAAGCAACGAAAACTTGATAACGAATTGGTTTTTTTCATATGTGATCGCTTGTCCGGCGCTCGTAGTCTATCTGGCGCTTCCCACTGTTACGGATAAAGTCGCAGTGACTCCTATTACCAACGATGCCACGGTTAACTTGTCTGATACTCCAACTTCATTTGGAAACTAGATTCCTATAGATCTACGAACACTTTGAGTAATTAGCTTAATTTTCCTGATTTAAGGGCTGTTTTTTTCAGAGGTTCGTTTGCCCTGTAAACTCCAGACTTACTTTATGGAACGGCTTTTTCGGACTCCAGACATTAGTTAATACTGTTAGTCACATATTTCTTTAAACGCCGTGACAGTGAGAGTCTTCATGTTCCTCTTTTATGTAAAAGCTTGAGAAAAGTGTTAAAGTAGGTAATCTTCTTTCATTATTTCGATTATTCATCCCTGCGTTCTGAGAGCAAATTTGCATAACAACGATATCTCCGTTACTGTTCTGATATTCGAAGTGAAGCTAGTCATTCAGAGTCAAGTACTACAATCTTTCCAATTATAAACAACAAATATCGCGCGATGATTGTAAAAAAAAACTAATTATTCATTACATTCTAAGTTACTCATCTTCTTTGCTGCTCACTTTTGTAATTTCATCTCAGTAACCCTGTCTTTGAATAGAATATGTGAGCAAAAAATGCATCAAAACACAAAT